>NW_021029941.1:82446-297628 GCF_004153795.1 Camellia sinensis | reverse complement strand
CTGACTCATGACATTGATCTGGGACTCCGTCCTCCGAAAGGCAATGCTTGGCTCCGCGGAGGATGAAACCAACTTTAATGGTCCGTTTAATCTCTGAGTTAATGACGGAGGCTAGGCAAGCCAGGGCATCTGCATGTGTGTTTTGATCTCGTGTTATTTGATTCAATTCATGATGGTCAAATTTTTCCAGCAAGGAGTTAGCCGTTTTCATGTAAGCCGCCATAAGGTCATTTTTTGTCGCGTACTTCCCCTTTAACTGATTGATCACCAGTTTTGAATCGCAAAATACAAGCAAACGCCGAGCACCCAGAAGATGTGCATTCCGCAAGCCGGTTAGAAAAGCTTCGTATTCGGCCTCGTTATTTGATGCTTTGAAGTCGAGTTTGACGGCCTGCTCAATTATTGCATCGTCGGGAGCCATAATTACTACTCCGGCTCCACAGCCCTGTTGATTGGATGATCCATCGCAGTACAACTGCCAAATGTCTCCAACATAAATTCTCCAGTTCGGCTTTGGTCGAATTTCATTAGACTTGAAGTTGGCAAGACCCCCAGTGAATTCAACCACAAAGTCAACAAGCACCTGTCCTTTGATTGAGGTTCTAGGCAGAAACTGAATATCGTACTGGCCGAGTTCAAGAGCCCACTTTGAAACGCACCCTGATGCTTCTGCACTACGGAGTACCGACCGGAGGGGGTGGTTCATTAGTACCCCGATGGTATGCCCCTAAAAGTAATGCATCAGCTTTCTCGCTGCCATGACGAGGGCCAGAATGAGTTTTTCCAACGGAAGGTAGCGTGTTTCGGCGTCAACCATTGCCTTGCTCACATAATACACTGGCCGCTGCTCCTCCAGCTCTCCTTTTATCAGTACGACGCTGACGGCTCGGTCAAAAATCACCAGATACAAAATGAGCGGGTCGCCTACTGAAGGTGTTGTCAAGAGTGGAACTGATCGGAGGTAGGTCTTGAGGCCGTTGAAAGCAGCTTCACACTCGACAGACCATTCAAGAGCCTTGCCCTACCATAGTGTATGAAAGAATTGTCGGCAGCGATCTGTGGACCGACTGATGAACCTGTCGAGTGCGGCAGCCATCCCCATTAACTTTTGAACCTCTTTCACTGAATGAGGGGAGCCAAGCTCCAAGATTGCTGTGATTTGCCTCGGGTTGGCTTCAATTCCTTGGTGGTTAACAATGTAACCCAAGAATTTTCCAGAGCCGATCCCAAATGCACATTTGGAAGCATTCAGCTTCATTTTGTATCTGCGTAAAATGCCGAATGTCTCTTTCAGATCGGCTAAATGAGTTTTCTCTTCTTTGGAATTGACCACTGTATCGTCAATGTAGACTTCTATAGTGTGGCCGAGTTGCTCCTTGAACATGGCAGTGACCAGTCTTTGGTAAGTTGCCCCTGCATTCTTCAGCCCAAAAGGCCTAACCTTATAGCAATAGGTTCCTCTTGGGGTGAGAAATGCAGTTTTGTCTTGGTCCTCCGGATGCATGGCAATTTGATGGTAGCCTTTGTAAGCATCGAGGAAGCTCATGCGTTGATGGCGTGCCGTCACATCTACAAGTTGGTCTATTCTGGGGGGGGGGAAACAATCCTTGGGGCAGGCTTTGTTTAGGTCTGTGAAATCAACGCACACTTGCCAAGTCCCATTTTTCTCCTTCACAACCACAGTATTAGAGAGCCATGTAGGGTAGGTCACTTCCTGATTGCCCCGGTGTCAAGTAACCAGTCAACCACTTCAACAACGGCGGCAGTGTGCTCTGCAGCTGACCGTCAGCTTTTCTGAATGATCGGCTTGCATTTAGGGACAACATTTAAATGGTGCTACAAAACAGATGGATCTACACCCCGGCATCTCATATGGAGTCCACGCAAATACATCAAAGTTGCCGAGCAGGAAGGAAATTAGCTGTTGTCTGTCGGCTTGATTCGGGGAAGCGCCGACCATGAAGAACCTGTCTGGGTTTCTGTCGATTTCGACTCGATCTAGGGCTTCCGTGGCCTTTTCACTTGGGAGCCGCCCAGCATCGTCGAGGCTCTCCCGATCCGTCACCTCAATCGAGTTCACTTGTAACTCCTTTGACGTCTTTCCATCAAGGAGATGACATACTTGTGTCGATTTCTAGGAACCACAGATTTGCTCAATGCTGCGTTCTGTCGGGAAGCGTAGCAAATGATGAAAGGTGCTTGGCACGGCTTATATAGTATGCAACCAAGTTCGCCCCATGATGAGATTGTACGGCGATGGCAGCTTGATGATTAAGAATTCCACTTCCACTATTCGGGAGCCCGCTCGAACGAGAAGTGTGATTTTCCCCAACGGGTATTCTAGATTGGCGTTGAAGCCGAATAGTGGATAAGGAGCCGGAGAAAGATTCGATTTGGAGAAGCCGAGTTTGGTGAATGTCTGGTAATACATAAGTTCCAATGTGCTTCCTAGGTCAATGAATACGCGCTCAATGGTGAATCGGTTTACGCGTAACTTGATTACCAAGGGATCGATGTGGGGAAGTGTCACTCCGGCCAAATCTGAATCATCAAAAGCAATGCTCGCAGCTTCATGGGGCCGTTTAGCCGAAGTGTGGTGATTTTGAGGGTCAGGATTCGGCTGAATCGTATGCATCGTGGATGACATTGGCAGGCTATATATCATGTGAATCACGCCGAGTGGAGGTGAATCCTGTCTTAAGGCTATTGCTTTGGTTGAGTTGCCTTTTTGGACGTACTGCTGTAGCTGACCATCTTGTACCAATTCCTCGAGATGATCCTTCAATGCATAACAACTCTCAGTATCATGGTCATGATCCTTGTGATATTTGCACCACCTATCCCGTCTTCGCGTGTCGAGAGGTCCCACCATTTTCGACGGCCATTTGCAGAACGAAAGGTGTTAGATTTTGGACATAACTGCACTGATAGGCTCTGACAACTCCGTACATTTCTTGTCGGCGTGCCTTGTGCACCTGCTATCGACTTGCAGTTGTTCATTTGCTCAGTGGGAGCATTGGTCGCTTGATCGGCGAGAATTCCATCTCTTGTCTCGTTTAGCCCGATGTCGTGGTTCAGGGTTCTTAGGCAGTACAGAATTTAACGGCTGAGCAATTTCAGAAGACGCCGTCTTGTTGGCCGTGTTTCCAGCTTTAACCCGCAAGGCGTTATCTTCCACTTTGCAGTATTCCTCAACTTTCTTCATCAACGACCAGACCGTTTTGGGAGGCCGTCTGGTCAAAGAGTTGCGGAGGGCACTGCCGGGATGTAACCCCATCTTGAAGGCAGTAATGGCCATGGAGTCATTGCAAGCATCATCTACCAGATTAAAACACTCCTAATACCGCGCCGAATACGCACGAAGGGTTTCCCCCGGTTGAATCTGCATTGCCTAGAGGGAATCGGCTTGCTTTGGCTGGACCTCATTAGTGATAAACCTTGCCCTAAAGGATTTTTAGAGTTGGTGGAAGCTTTTGATCAAAGTCGGCTCCAGTTTATAGTACCACCTGATAGCCAGTGGTCCTAAACTGCTCGGAAAATTCTGCACATGAGAGCCTCATCGTCAGCGTGCAGCGTCATGGCTTGCTTGTAATGGCGGATGTGATCGGTGGGGTCTGATTTACCGTCGTACAAGGTGAATGTCGGTGCTTTGAATTTCTTGGGTAGCACTGCCCTTGCAATCCGTCGTACAAAGGGATCGTGCTGGTCTTCTTCGTCTGAATTGTTTCTTCTTCACTTATGCCTTATACGGGGACTCTCTTCAGAGGAACTGATAGTTTTAGGTCATCCCTTCTTCTTGGGCTCCGGGGATAATGAGTCGGAGTCACTGTCAGTGTCTTGTTGTTGGGCTCGAGGTCGTCGACCACCTGCCCTCAGAGGTTGTTCTGGATCTTGGCGTACAGCTTGTTTGGACTTCGCCACTTCCAAGACCAAATCCTGACGGAGACATTCGTTCTCAGCGATCATGTTCTCCAACCTCTGTTCGTTTTGCTTTGCTTATTCCATGATCGCTTACATTGTCTCATGCGCTGAAGTCGAGGGTGAGGCGAAGTTCAAGGCGCGCCTTGTGGCGATAGTCTCTGGTCCAAGCATGTTTGTTGGAGTGAGGTCGTCTCTCTGTGTGGTCTTATCAGTGACTATCAGACGGTCTTCCGCTACGCCCGCCATGGATGTATTTGAGTATTCCCACAGACGGCGCCAATTGTTGGGGAGTGGTTTGGAAATACTCTTTTGATCTACTGGGACGGTTGAGATCCTCAGCTGAAGACCTGGATGACTTGAAAAGAAACAAATACTCCGGTCGAGGGTGCCAGAATTAGCACTCCGACGGTCAAGTCAGTGTATACTCTCTTGGTTACTTGTATTTTAAGTTAAGCGTACTAATTCTCACCTACCTCTTTCTGGCTGATGTTCTTCTATTTATATCTTTTCTTTCTTGGGCCTCGGGGTTAGGCCCACTTTCGATTTTCCGTATAACTGTTTATTCGGCTTCTTTAACTACAAACCGCTTTCCACTCGACCCCTTACTCAACTGGCTATTTGGCCGAATAGGGCCGAATGCGATGTATATATTTCGACTCTCCTGGTCCAATTATTCGGCCTATTTACGTCTCCCACTATTCGGCCCCCACACTTATGAATAATTGAAGAAAAAAAACATTTCATTATGGATACTAAAAGGTTGTTTGTGAAGTGTTAGATTAATATACTTTTTTGATTTTTTATAAAAATATGTGAAATGTGAGATAGGGTTGAAATGATGTAGTAGAAAGATGATGTGACATGATAGAGAGATGCTGTGACCTAAATAAGATGATTATGACTCCAATAAGATAATGTTATTTTAGCACATGCTAAACAAACCCTAAATTGATAATAATAAAAATAAATTTAAAAAAACAACAACAATTATGAATTTATAAAAGTTTCTAAAAGATTTGTTTAGGTGTTGTAGGTATTAAAAAAAATGTAACTATTTTAAATTAATTTTTTTAAAAAAAATAAGTTTAAATAACTTACAATTTAAAAACATTTTGTTTGCAATTTTTTTAATTTATTTTTAATATTATATTGAAAAATAATTTTTCACAATAATGACTATTTTAAAAAATTAGTAAATTTTAACAATTTTTATTAAATTGATATTTATGTATCATATGTTACTTTTTACAAATCATAACAAGACAAAATATGGAGGGAAAATAATTAAATATGGTGTGTAATTGGTATTTAAAATTAATTTAAAATGCAAAAGAGTGCATAATTTTCAAAAAATAAAGGTGTTTAGCAAATAATATTTTAAATAGTAAGCTTATTCATAACAAATAGTAAATAGGAGAATAGCTAATAGTAAGCATGTATGTAGCAAATTGTAGACACCCCATTTTTTATCGCCCTTAAGACTTGGGCGCCTTAGGTTAATCACTCAATGATAAAAAGATACATTGTACAAACGTTCGATTTCTTCAGTAAAGAACCTCGGTTTTGAGTTTCAGAAGCCTAGAACCTTGCACCTCCTTTGAGCCTTTTTTTTTTTTTTTTTAAACCTGACCACCCAGAGGCCTGCTAGCCAAATATTGGTGGCCGACCATCCCCGGCCGGCCAGGTTTCCCAGCAGAACAGATATTTGTTGCCAACTGTCCCCCCTATGTGCATGCACTACACCAGCTGGCTCAATATAGATATTTCCGAGATAGCAACTTGTTTTTCTATATATAGGGGAGACCTTCCCTCTTGGTTTTAGGTTAGAAAATTTTACTAAAGTTCAAAATCTTGCAAAACACACACACGCGCACACACACACACACACACACACACTCTCTCTCTCTATATATATATATATCTTACAATATACATACACCTTACATATACTTCCTAGACCAATATTTTAGGGCTCCTTGCTGAGATTCTTGAGCTAAAATATCTGCCCTTGAGAGTAAGAACCTTGTGGTTTATAAACAAAAGAGTATCTCATTTTCAAAGGTATAACTCTTGCCATCCTTCGTCTACTTTTTTCCCCATCTTTTTCTTGGTTTTCTATACTATTTTTACACTGTTTTTGTGGACTCAAAGTTATGATTAAAAACTACCAAAGGTGGAGGGGTTAATCACCATTCCTTGAACCTTGTTTCCCGAGCTTTTATCCTTGTCTTTCCCACTTATTTTCCAACTTCTAGCCACTATTTTTCAAATATTTCAGAGGCTAAAATATGTGGTTTTAAGGTCCAAAAAGTGAAGGGGTTAGCTACCCCTCCTTAGGTTTGCTTACTAGTTTCAATTCTCTCCCTTTTTGCTTACCTTTTTTTAGCTTTTGTAATGTAATTCCAGCATTGTTTTGTTATTTTTAAGATTGTTTTAGTGTGCTTACTTCATTCATGCTTTGAATATTAGACTTGTGTTGTTGTAAGTCCTCATAGGTTTGATGGTCTAAGCTTTATACACCAACCTATTTGAGTTAATAGCTTTTATTCCAAACTCTTCATACATGTACTCACGCTTGCAATAACCATCTCTGTAACCTCCCTCCATTCTTGGTTTTCTCTTTGTTTGTTTAGAATTGGTTCAAACAATTGATGGTTGTTTAAAGTATGAGAAAGAAACCCTTCCATGCTTAATGATTTAATCTCTTCGAAGGTTTATTACCAAGACATTACATCTCTCTCATATCAAGAACAACTTCTTGTTTGACACTTCCCTTTATTAGTGGACATAACTATCACTCTTGGACAAAATGACTAAAGAATGGAAAGGTAATGAAAAGGACTAATAAAATTGGACAAAAAAGGCACAAGATAATAAAATTTAGTTGGGTTCAATCGGATGTTATATTGAACACATTGAGTCTTGAGTCATTTCATACTCTTTAGTGATGCAAATGGTTCAAGAATCAATGTCTATCACTTCCCTTGAGGTAACTCCCATGATAGGGAAGAGGTTTTGTTGGTATTTTATTTTCATCCATTGAGCCTTTGTCCCATCGGTTCATAGATCATCATGCAACAACCTTGTGACTATTTATAATTAGCGAACCGATTCTACTACTTCCTTGATCAATTTCATGATGTGGAGAGGCAAAGAGGATAAACCCCACTGGAAACACTTTGCTTTTGCTTTATTTCCATTATGTTACAACAAGGTAGTACCAAAAATCAGTGGCCGGCCGGCCACCGTATCATCTAACCGACCATTTTCTAAGGCCGGCCGGCCACCTTTTGTTGAGAAAGCAGTGCCATGTTCATGGCAGAACAGAGGACAAACTATGACAAAAACAGTATTATTTTCTGACTGCAGACAGAACATAATCAGGCAACAGAACAGAGGCATTTCTAGGAGGATGTTCTTGGTTTCACGTGGGGTTCCCCGATTACTGTTTGATTTAACTAGCTTAAATAGCTTAGATTAATTAGAGTGTTGTAATTAATTTGCTAAATTCCTTTGAATTTTTAATAGCTAGATAACTTAGTTAATTAATTTGGTGTTGTAATATTTAGTTAATTAGGACATTCATTCGAACCCTCTTGTGCGAGGGCCAATTTCTAACACTTGTACATATTGCGTATGTCTTTCAACCCCCATTTCTTTCTCCTTTTTATTTACTCGCTTATGATGGTTCCATGTAGTATCATGCTTTTGGTTTCATATCATTACCATGTATAAATATCCATTTTTGCATACATCGGGTTCAGTTCATCACTCTAACAAATATTGTCATTTCTTACTTACTTGAATACTTGTCCTATCGCATGTTTTAAGTTGATTCACATGACATAATATAAACCGAACCAAATAGTTACACTTTGTATGTGTTGCATTAGTCACTTTCATAGTAGAGTATGCATTTTTCTAATGATTTTATTTCTTTTGGCTTGCCTCAATTGAGTATTAGGTGAGCATTTCTTGCTTTCGCATATTGCATGTATATTAGTATTGCCATATCAAGCATATTTATCATGAGGCTAAGTGCTTAATTGACATATCTCTTGAATGCCTATGGATGAAGGATAATTGCTCAAATTGGGATGATTTGATTAAATGTACATATGAACTCACTTTTTTAAGTAATACATATTCAAAACACTTTTTCAGAGCATGAAATCAAACCGTTCCAAATTTTGCAAATTACTCTATTCTTATGTGCATCACATAGTAAAAATAGCTTAATAAATTGGAACAAGAGCATATATTGTATCTAAGAATCACATCATGATTAATAGAGGCCGATTTTTGATCAGGTGAGTGGGGTACTCGATTTATGACCTTCTTCTCTTATACCTAAGTTCCCGAACTGAGACACTTTGGTGATGACGGACAAGTGGCGCTCAGCACGAGTCACGAGTTTTCTAAATTTTTCAAAAATATTTAGGTGGCGACTCTAAAATCTGACAAAGAAATCCATATTTGACATTTTTGATTGAAAATCGATCTTCCAAAGGATTTGTCGGATTTGGATTCATTTGTGTTTATCTATTTCACATTGCACTTGTAAAATCAGATTTAGAACAACGGGAGTTCGAACTGTAGGGCTATTGTATCTGAGGAGACTAAAACCCTCCGAAAAACAACGAAAAGCAAACTACACAAATGGTAAGTTAGCATCATTGTTTTTTATTTCAAAATTAAGTAAAACTACTCTATTTTTTGCAAAACCATCTTACTTTTTCTACATAGTTTTACTATCTACTCTCATCCAATAGCTAGCATTTATTCTATCTAAATCTAATGATCCATATTTTTTTATGTACTATATATAAAAATTACTTTCATGTATGGTAGATTTTTCCATCATATCTTTGACCCTAAACATGCTTGACAGTTATTTTCAGGAATGCTGTATCTTATATATATATATATATATATATATTTAAAATCATTTTGTCTCACCAAACAATCATTAAAAAAAATAAATAGAACAAATAATATAGTGCCGAGCATACAGTGAAATAAAGTTAATTCCAAAAAAAAAAAATGTAACAGATACCCGCACTCAAGAAATGGGATTAAAAAAAGGGTAAGAAGTTTTGCAATTAGGAATAACAGTGAAGGTTCTGGTTATTTATGAAGATTAGCAATGGAATTAGTTTTAATTTGTGTTATTTTGGGGGTAAGATTTGACAATTTGTGATTCCTATTAATAATGGGAGATTGAAACAGTATTTGCATTTGCCTTACCAACCTGAAAAATTTGGCAGGAGAAAGGGAGTAAAAAGAGAGGATCAAAATAGAAGAGGATAAAAGAATTAGGAAAAGGGAAAACTACATATCAGTATACTTTTTCAAAACAAATTTCAAATCGATGGAAGACTATACAAACATTAATAATTAAATTTATAAATTTTTTCATTAATATGTAAATATTTTGTAAACTTTCCACTTATATGTAATTTTCTTTTAAGAAAATGGGATAGTCTGTGATGAATCCTCAGTTATTTATTTATTTATATAAATAGAAAAGGAAGAGTGATAAAAATGGGAGAAGTCCACAACTTTCATCTCTCAAAAGGTACACATGTTATATTTTTTGTCATAAAAGTTATAAATATTTGTGGTATGTTATACAATCTTGTGGTAAAGTTACGGATAGTAAATTTATGTGCACTCTAAAATTATTAATAGTTAAATTATGACATTTCGTGATTTGAATTTGACTTTCTGTAATAAGAAAAATTGTATCATTTTTCTATTTATGTTTGTCACGCTCTGACTTTTATTATTCGAATCCATTACCAAATCCATTATAATAATTCCAATTTATTGAGAACATGAACAAGAATAAATAATACATTCTTTCACGGCAACAATGATGATATAAATAGAACATGGTACAATGCTCTTAGGCTTACATTGAATAACAATAAATATAACAAAAGGGATTTAACCTTATACAATACATGGCACTTGGCCTACAAGTAAAGGGCCTTGTGGCCAACAATTAAGAGACTTTGAGTATGTATTTATTAATTTTTTAAAATATTTTTTCACAAATTTTTTATTTTTTGGATACATCTAAGTAAGGTGCATCTAAAAAAGTAAAAAAAAAAATGTTTAAAATTTTTAAAATATTCACTAAAAACAAAAAAATACAAAAATCAAAAAACTTAATCCAAAAAACTTAAACGAAACACACTGAATACTTTTTGTCATTTTTATTTTTAGTATTTTTTTTTTCATATTTTAGTCAATTTTTTATTTTTTATTTTTAAAAGCATCTAAAATTTAAATATTTGCGAAGAATTTTTCTAAAAACCGAAAACAATATAAAAATATAAAACAATAAATTGATATATTTTTATATTTCTTATCTTTAGCGAACATTTTTTATAAATATTTCTGATTTTCAATTTTCAATTTTTCAATATTTTTTTCTAACAAATTAAAAGTAATAAAAAAAAAATAAAAAACTCCAAATTGAAAGTGATATTGGCCCTGTTTGGTAGAGCTGTGGGAAAGTACTTATAACTTATGTCTAAACAACTTATAGCTTTAACTATGAGCATAAACTGATTTCTGACTTATAAATTAAGCATCTCCTGCCCCACTCAAACAATAAGCTGATTTTTGACTTCCAAAAAGCTATAAGCTATAAGCTATAAGCTAAACCAAATACATCAAAATAGCTTAAATTAAGCTGAAAGCTGAAATAAGCAGCTTTTAAGCTGCATCAAACAGGCACATTAGATAATAGTTGAAAGGGATAAAATGATACAATGTGATAGTTCAAAGGAGGTAAATGTAATTTACTCAATTGACAAAAAAGACATTTTAGTCATAAAGGTCCAATTTGAAATAAATAAATAAAATCTAAGTAGATTAAGGAAATTAGTTGTTATAATTTTTAATTAACGGAGGTAAACTAATATGAGTCAATAGTTGAAAGGGATAAAGTATACTTTACCCAAAATTTTATGAGCAAATTACAAATACACTCTTAAGATTTACTTAAAGTATAAATTATTTATATAATCTTTGAAATTATAACCCACCTCTTCAGGGTTCTAATTTCATAATAAATTATTAATTTTATTAATAAATTATCAAGTTAATTAATAATTTTTAATAATATTATAAATTTATTTCAATTAATAAATGAGTTAATCTTATTATTTTATAAGAACGTAGTTAGAATGATTTTTTTTATTTATTTGATAACTAGTTAGCTCCTTTTTTTTTTTTTTTTTTTTGATAAGGGATTGTTTTTGATTTTGCAAACCACATGCATCGTATTTTGCAAACAAATCTAAAAAAAGGAGTGCATTTGTATTTTATGATAATTTTACATGTGGAATAACTACATCGAGGACAACTACAAATCTGCAACCAAACAACCCAATAGGTTTAGGGCTTCAATTCCGCCGCTATTAGCCCTATAAATCATCGCATGATACTCAGTTCAGTTTCCAGGTCTCTCTCTCTCGATCTGGATCTGTAGTTTAAGCATCTCACAGGTTACACTACCTTGTTGCTTATATTTTCGGGTCGCTCTCTCTCAAGTTTTGCATTATATATTTATATATTTGTCTCTGTGCGTGTGTATATATACAGAGGGGAGAATGAATATGATGAATTTGAATGGGATGGTGATGATCAATTTCATATGATCGATTTTATCCTCGCTACGTTCTTTCTGATCAATTCTCTCTCGCTGTGCCTTTTTATTTTGTTTGCGGATTTGATCTTATTAATTTTGTAGAACTTGTTGTAATAAGGAATTAAATTGATTTATACATGGTCAAGATGATGAAATGAGAAAATCTTAGGACACCTTCTGACACAGTCCGACAATGGCTGTGTATGAGAAAAGATTTTCATTTCTGATGTTTCATGGTGCTTTATATTTTTTTTAATATTTTTTTTAGTATTTAGACATTTGTTAGAAATTATTTATTTTAGTATTTAGACATTTGTTAGAAATTAATTAATAAAAAAAACTAGCACTGTTCTTGATCTTTCTTCTAATTGTTTAGTATCGCCGATAGCTTTCCGATAACGGTGACTGACTTGAATCTCAGCTTGCTTCATTAGCTTTCTACATCTTATGATGCTGTTTTGGCTTCATTTTTGCAATTTTTCGGATCAATTTTTTTTTTTTGTTTTTTTGTTTTGGGCGTCATGATATCCTTTAATTCTGTTAGATATGATGACGAGAGGAAAGATACAAATATATTGTTAGGCATCTCGAACGGTGTGTTAATTTTTTTAATATTAAATTTGAGCAAAAATTTAAACAAAAATTTCATTTGATATAAAGTGTTTTAACGGAGGGTTTTGTAGTTTCATCAAATCACTGGTTGACTGGTCAGTATAATTTTTTTATAATTTTTTGCCTTGGGGGACATTTGATGGTGAAAATTCAACGACAATAAATAGTGATTTGATGAAAGACACCTTGGTTTTCAGTTTGATAAAAGAAAAATGAAATCATGAATTTGATTATGGATCAAATTTAAATTTGATAATGGATTTGATGAATCATTGAAGATGATCTGAAATGGTAAAATCCATACCATATAGTGTGAAATCATAATTGCATCATAAATAATTTTAAAATATATAAATTTTAGAAGATATATTATTAATTAATTTTAAGTTTAATGTTTTAAATATTTATCCATATGAAAATGATAAATAAAAAAAAAACAAAACAAAAACGAAAACAAAAAAGAAGTTAAAAGTTGTATGAATATTGAACATCATATATGTATTTAGGGGTGTAAAAATGATTCGTGGGCAGCTCGAAACACGCCTGCAACACGGCTCGGTTAGGCCCAGGTCCGAGCCCAGCTCGGGACCATGGGCTTGGGCTTAGGTCGTCATTTTGAAGCTTAATTCGGGCCCTACTCAAGGCCTAGTCAAATCTCGGCCCATGATTCAATGTCATTTTTAGTGAAAAATAATAAAATTTTGGTAAAAAAATAAAAAAAATATTCAGGCTCAATCTAAGTCCAAACCCAAGCCCAAGCCCAAGCCCTAGGCCTGAACTTAAGCCTAATTTTTTGGCCCATGACTTGGCCTAAACTTTGGCAGAAGCCCGAGCGAGTGGCTTGACATAGGTTGGCTTAAGCCAGGCCCGAGTGTGCCAGATTGGGTTAAATTTACACCCTTATATTAGACAAAAATATTACCATTGAGCGAGTTGAAAGAAAAAAATATGAGAATAATTATGAGAAAATAAAATATATTAATTAAAATTACAAAAATATACACTTACGTCATTATTTTTTTTTCCCCCCTCTTAAGATAGCATTAGTGTGCTAGTATAATTAGATTATAGCTAAGGAGCCGCTATTGCTCTATCAACTCGAGCTCTTGACCTCCTACTTATTACACTCTAAGATGTAGCTATTAGACCATTAGACCACACCCCAATATCTAACTTATTTTTAATTGAAGATTTAAAATTTTGTTATTTTATGATTTATTTTATTTTTTTATTTTTATTTTTGCTTTTGCTTTTGTTTTTGTGTGTGTGTGTGTGTGTGTGTGTGTGTGTGTGTTTTGGGTGTAGGGAGTAACTTCTAATGTATGTTAATGATAAATAATAGGGTAAATTATCAATATATCAACTGAGATTTAATTAAAATACAAATCACCTCATATAGTTTTGGAAATTACATTCCATCTTTGAGGTTTTTAATTTGATAACAAATTGCTTATTTATTAATAAAGTATCAAGTTAAGTAACAATTTTTAATGATGTTATAAATATATTTCAATTAATAATTTAAGTAATTTTGTTATTATATAGAAGAACAATTATGATTTTTTTTTAGTTAATTTTGTTAGATAAAAAATTTTAATAAAAAAATATTTATAATTTTACGAATTATAAGAGACAATTTATATTTTAAACAAATTTTAAGAGGTATATTTGTAATTTACTCCAAATAACATATATCTCATTGTATTTAATAGCAATAATGTGTGACTTAGCGGTTTGGAGCATTGCTTGTCTTATTTAACTTGAGTTTGAATCACACGTGAGTGGTGCTCGAGGATGGCTTCTCTCTCTAACTTTTTTTAAGAATTTATGTCATGATCCCAACTGTTTTTTAGAAGTTTGAATCTTGATCAATCCGCAATCATAAATTATTTATGATTTCTTAATCAAAATATAAAATATTTATTAAGTATTAGGACCTGTGACTGAAGCTATATAGAAATAACTTTGTCCGATAATAATACATTACTTACAGCCTCTTAATCAAAATATAAAATATTTATTAAGTATTGTGGCCTGTGACAGAAATTATATAGAAATAACTTTGTCCATTGAGCTGTGCATATATGACATAAATAGAAATACACAAAATATTTCATCACTTGCATATAATTTATACATATAGTTATCTTATACATCTCAAGATCATACACATGATTTAATAAAACTTGACAAAGCTAAGCTTAACCATACATCCTAAGATCATAGATATGATTTAATAAAACTTTACAACTAAGCTTAACCAAAAGCAAAAGCTTAGGCCTCAACGTAGAAGCACATCTTCGCGTGGCTTGGCAAAACGGTTGACTCCAAGGCAAACTCTAATGCTGAACTTCCAAATGCTTATCTATATATATAAGAGAAGATGGTGAGTTAAAAGCCCAATGAGTAACATCAATGTAAAGGGTTAATGAATAAGTTCTATATTTATAAAAACACTTAACATGATTAAAATATTGTTCAGAAATATATCTTACACAAAGTTTATTAAACCTTTCAAAGCTAAACGTAATGTTATTCAGAGGTATATTGTTCAGAAACTTAACAGAGCTTTAAGAGATTGTTAGATGATGGGGTATTTCCCAATATCATTTAATAGAGCAGACTACACAAAATAGACAAAGCAAAACAAACAGAACAGAGCTTGATAGAGCGACCTCTAATCCAATACATGACAGAACGACCTCTGGTCCAATATATATAGATAATAGCTGTATCAAAAACAATGAGTTGACCTTTGGTGCAACATATAATAGATATTGCAGATATAACGGATAACAAACGTAGCAGACAGACATGGTAGATATAACAGATAATAGATATGACAGAAAGACCTATGGTCCAGCTTATGTATCATCATGAAGAATTTGTTAGTGGTTATCACAACAATTGGGGAATATATACCTAACGAAGGTTTCTGAAAACCAAAGCGTATTTTTGTAGATGTCACATTAGTGGATCAAACAGGAATCTGATTCATTCTTAGCATATCTTAGCATTTCAAAAGAATTATTTAGAAAATTCATCATATCGGAACATTTCGTAAGTATAACATAGCCATTTCAAAATCATTTATACAAAAATATCTTTACAAAGACATCAATCATAGCCCTTGGTTAGAAAAACACGGCGGATCAACCTACATAATACACACAAAGACATACACATTGAAACATAACATTATTCACTTGATCGAATCTTACTTCTCTTATCCTTTCTTCTCAAATAAACCAAATTCTTACTTTGCTTCTTTAACCAATTAACTTATAATTTCCTTAATGAGACTTAATTCATATCTAAGAATGCTCAGAAAAAGAACGGAATGAAAATGTGAACAAAAGAACATGTTGAAAATTGGTTGACCGTTCGAGCGGTCCTTTTACCGCTTGAGCGGTGAATGCAAGGTCACAGTATTTTCAATTTGCAAAAAAAATTATTGGATGTCTTCATTGTGTGCTCAAGCAGTGACTAAACCGCTTGAGCAGTATACAGATTTTTAGAACTCCGAATTTTATAAAAATAGCACCCAAACACAATTTCAAAACTTGAAACCATGCATATCTTGATCAAAATCATGAAAATACTTCAGAAAACGTAAATATAACTATTTATAAATCATTTGCTCAAAACCTCATCAATTCAGCAAAACTTAAATCAAATCTTCATGCATGTAAAAAATTTTTGACTTCTTTTTCTTTGAAGACCAAAATATGAAATTAAACATGTGAAAATTTTTCTGAAATAAAATGCAATACATAAATTTTCATGCAACTTAGACTTTAGAATCCAAAATAAGATGATGAACCCAACATAATCTTTCATAACTTATAATTATAAGTCAAGTTCTTCAAAACATGAAATCAAATTTTCAAAACTTTTGAAAATCCATGATGGATGTGTAGTTGAAACTCAAAACTTACAGAATTTACTCACACATATAACAATGAAATTTCATGCAAGACTACAAAAATCAAACCTAAAATAATTAATTTTCAAATTTATTTCCATAACCATGAACCTAGCTCAATTTTCTTAATTTTCTTCTTAATTTCTTTCAATTACATGATGTTGATTCCAAACTCATCTTAATTTCAAGCGTAATACAAAAATTTTAAATAAATTAAGCATAATTTCTATACCTCAAGCTCTAATTTCATAAATTGTAATTCATTTCCCCTTGAGTCTTCATGTTCTTCTTCTCTCTCTCTCTCTCTCTCTCTCTCTCATGATTCCAGCACAAAACAAATGAATAAACTCACCTCTTTGACTTAAAGAAGTCCTCAGCACATTACACATATACACACACCCACTTCTTGACACCACACACGTGCACACACTCACGTACCCTCAAATGTCCCAACACAACAAATAGCACACATACACACAAAAGGTTAGAATCCTCTACACACTTTTTCACAATTAATCACATGAGTAGGATTAGCTTAAACACTAATTAGCTATTAGCTTAATTAAATACAACTTAATCTTTATTAATCTGAATCATATTTTTAACTAAATCACTATATCATTGTACACATTAAGCTGATTCAATTAACATTGTCAATTAAGATTTCTCAAATCATTAAAGCTTTTAATTTATAATCGGAATCAAAATTCCTATCAATAAATTACATATACAAATTAGACACTTCACAAAAAAAATCAAAATCAAAATAATCACAAATTCCACATAACTTAATCAACTTAATTAGTTTAATCAATTCCAATTGGGGCTTAATTTAATAATATCTTTAATTTTACTAAACTGAATCAAATTTTTAATTAATCAATTCCAACTTCTCTACGCTCTTCAGACGAAAACAACGGTAACCTCAGAGGCAAAACGCGTGAGGAATAGCACAAAGAATATCAAAGGAGCTAATGCTGACGATGATGATGCTATGCTCGATAACCCTGCTCGAGGTATCTAGACCAAGATGGCCTTTGTTTAAAATAGTTAAACCGGTTCTTCAGCAATACCTAGCTCGCATAAGCCTACCCCTAAATCTTTCAAAGAGGCTCTCACCAATAGACGATTAAACGAGAGGCCTTTTGAGGAGGGTGAAAAACCTAAGTGATTCGTGATTCAAATCAAGATTAATTGCAATAATACTCAAATAATTAAAACAGACAATCTAGATCATTTAGCACATACGAAAGTGATTTAAATTGTTGCTTCAAAATCGATAAATCAATGTTGGACAATCTTCACTGTGTTTAATTAAGTTAAATTCTGTTGTGTACAAAACAACAACAAGAATAAATTTTAGATCACATACATCAGTATGGATTAATTCTAGACGTTCGGTTTTCCTTTCAACGGATTTAAATGGAGCCTTAGTTAGTTTCGATTCTACACAAATTTCACATTTATGATTAGGATTAATTTCAAACTTTGGTATATAATCTAAACCAATTAATCTACGCAAAGTATCAAAATTCACATGTCCTAATCTACCATGCCATAAATTTGACTCAAGAATATAAACAAAAGATGTGTTATTCTTATTCATAGCAACTTTCGGTACAACTGTCATTACATTCAACTTAAAGAGACCATCACTCATGTATCCTTTACCAACATACATACCACTCTTTGTTAATACAAATTTATCAGACTCAAATACAAGCCTAAGACCATTTTTACTTAACAAAGACCCAGAAACTAAATTCTTCCGAATGTCAGGTACATGCAGTACATTGTTGAGGGTCAGTTCTTTCCCTGATGTCATCTTCAGGATCACTTTCCCTTGTCCAGCCACAGTACAAGTAGAAGAATTTCCCATGAAAAGTTGTTCACCATTTGCAGCTTCATTGTAGGTAGTGAACATCTTCTTGTCCGCACATATGTGACGAGTTGCTCCAGTGTCAACCCACCACTCTTTGGGATTTCCAACCAAGTTAGTCTCAGACACCACAGCAGAAAGGTTGATGTCATTCACTCCGTCAGAGATGTAATCCAATTCTGTTACATTGGCTTGATTGGTGGTCTTCTTACTTGTACTTCCATGATTCTTCTTAGGGCGGCAGCAGTCAGAAGCTCGATGTCCAGTTTTGTCACAGTTATAGCATTTTCCTTTGAACTTCTTGTTGCTATCACCTTGTTTAGGACCATCTCCAGTAAACTTCCTCTTTTTGTTATGTGGTTTATGAACTTGTTCAACCACATTAGCCGTGGACTCAATGGGATTTTTCCCATTCCTCTTTTCAGCCTTTCGGTTATCTTCCTAAATTCTTAATCTTACAATCAATTCATCCATACTCATCTCTTTGCGTTTATGTTTTAAATAATTTTTGAAATTTTTCTAAGCCGGTGGTAACTTTTCCACTAAAGCAGCGACTTGGAATGACTCGCTAAGAGACATACCTTCTGAATGAATATCATGCAAAATTATTTGAAAACTTTGAACTTGAGATATTACCGTTTGGGAGTCTACCATAACAAAATCCAGAAATTTACCGACGACAAATTTCTTCGTATCGGCATCTTCTGTCTTGTATTTCTTCTCCAAAGAATCTCACAATTCTTTTGCTGTTTTCAGAGGACTGTATACATTATACAGCATATTGTCAAGGCCATTTAGGATGTAGTTTCTGCACAGGAAATCTGAATGTTTCCAAGCATCTACAGCGGCAACAACTTGCCGATCACTTTCACCCTCTTCAAGTGCTAGAGCCTCTTCATGGAGAAACCGGGCTAAATTAAGAGTTGTAAGATAGAACAGCATCTTCTACTGCCATCTCTTAAACTCGGTACCGTTAAATTTTTCCGATTTTTCTCCATGATTGATTGGTACATGAACATGGTTCTGGATAGGGACCGATATAGGTGTAACAATAGGAGTACAACTGCCAGATGCAGTTTCAGTTATAGTAGCCATAATCTCTGATTACAAAAATCAGAAAAAATTAAAACGCAAATTAATTTTCTAGTTACTAAAATCAGAAAATAAATTACAGCAACAAAATAATTTTATTTTCTTTGTTACTGAAACTAGGAAAATAAAATTTCACAATAATTTTCTGTAATACCAAATAATATTCTACAATTGTTAATGACACCAGTATATTATTACTAGTTGTCAAAGAAAAGAGACAGTATATTACTACTATCTGTCAAATAGCATAAATCACTATTTGTTTTTCCAACCAGAATATTGCTTTGAAAACACAGAAAATTAAATACAATGAAGATACCAAAAAGAAGTCTGTCTTAAAATTGTTGGACAGTCTTCACTGTATTTAATTAAGTTAAATTCTGTTGTGTACAAAACAACAACAAGAATATAAAGAAATAAAGAAAATGAGAGAATTTGTTTGATTACAAAAATCAAACTCGAAATAATAAATAAATAAATAAAATCACAGATTTTATTTTGTTACAAAATCAAAAATAAAATCTGATTAAATAAACACATAAAAACAGAATAAAATTAAACAACTTACATGGTTAATTTATTTGAATAACTTTTCTGATCAAGTCCAGTATTTAACACTGTGTCCTTAAGACAGATTCGTCCTCTCCACGGTGCTTTCAGAATTTGGACGTCTATCTCCCAGGATGAAATGATCTTACCACAAACAATAGCAGCACTACAAATTGTTTGCCTTACGAACACACTAAGCGTTTACACTCTTTTTTTTGGAAATAAAATGCAGCAAGATGAAGAATATAAATAGCAGAAGTGAAATACGAAATTTCTGAATGCAAACATCAAATGAGGGTGGTCCTATTTATAGATGTAAAGGTGGCTCTTGGTTTTAAATTGAACAGGTATGATACCTGTTGGTTTTGAATTCAAACAGATTTGAATCTGTTAATAATTCAAACAGATATTAAAAAACGAGAAGGGCCCTGTTTGGGTGTGCACTAATTCCAAACTAGTTTATTTCTGTTTGAAAAGGGGAAGGGCCCTGTTTGGATGTACAGAAAATCCAAATTAGTTTAATTTGAATTCTGGATTTTATTTTACCAAAAAATAAAATTAAATTCAAATGTTTTTTGCCCAAAAAGATTAGTATTGGGCCGAACAAGCCCAACCCAACCACACACCATGCACCCGCGCCCAAGCCCAGGCCTAGCCTAGCCCGCCCGACCGGACGGACTGTGGCGGCGGCGCGCGCGCGCGTGTGTGGTGATTTTTGGGTCCAATGGGTCTAGCCCATTTTGCTCATAACCTCTCCCTCTAAAACACTTAGGTACCCCTTGGGGTACACCCCAAGTACCAAACCCATGCCTTATAAACCCTTTCTAAACTTCCCACAAAATCAATGTGGGACAAGCCATTTTACAACCTTAAGGAATTTTCACCAAAACTCCATTTCCATGGAGCACACTTTGGCTTCAATTTCCCATTCACTCGGTAATGGTTTTGAGCAACCAAATATACCACGTGAATCACAACGTGGCATAGAACGCGTTACCACTTTGACCCGAGTAAATCGACACTCGGGGCCCACCTAAAAAATAGACCAAACTTGAGAAAAAACTCTGGTTTTACCCAGAATTTTTCTACCATTTCCAACAATCAACACAATAGATTTTTACGTGGAAAAATCACAATTGGAGCACCTCCAATTGTGATTAAAAAACCACGGGCTAAACGCCACTAATCAATCCACTATGAAAGAAAGAAAGAATACAAATTTACCAAACAAATTACCCAAACTCTGTCAATTTGTTTTGAACAATCTGTATCTCTTTCACCACAACCATCGCTTCAGAATTGATCAGATTGATGCTGAATCCACAACATCTACGTCGAATTAACAACTACGCACAGCTTCGAACTCCTTCGAATACTCCACGCTTGAATCTTCGGATTCCACTGAAGAAGAACACACTTGAAGTAGAACACTCAAACAACCAAACTCTTTGATGTATGCTTGTCAAACCATGTGAGTTTAATACTCAATCAAACATAAAAGAAAACTAGCAAAATAGCCCCAGAAGAAAACCTTAGAACCCTCAAAGAAGATCCGGAAACCGTACCCTAGATTCGGAGCAAACTGTAGATTTATAGAAGTTGAAACGTGATCTCCGCTCGAGCGCAGGACTTGCCACTCGATCGGCAACACCTAAACGCGTGTTTCAAACCAGGGTCCATGCTCGAGCGTTGAAACTTACGCTCGAGCATAAAATCACACCTCACAATATTTTTGTAGATAGGCTAAAGTACTGAGAAGCTGAAAACTCCGCTCGAGCGCAGCTATTCCTACTCAAGCGGGAAGACCAAAATAGAGAAAAAAAAGTACAACTCAATTAAGCTAAACTTGTTCGTGAAATTGGCAACAAGTAGGAACCTAACAATCTCCCCTTTTGTCCATTCCCAGACAAAACTTTTCTAAAAATTTTTCCTAACAAACACACGCACTAGACACACTAACTAACACAATCAAAAGCTCCAACCCAACAAAAATAGAAAATTGTAAACCCACAGAAGCTGATTTGATTGAGAAACACTTAGAAACAATTTGAACAATCCACCTATGAAAAAAATACCATACAAACCAAAACTGTGGAACCAAATAAATCGAAATAAGCAAAATAGACAAATAGAGCGAACTAAGCAAAATAGCCAAATATACATCCAAAGTGATCTATTTTAAAACATCCCAATATCTATGCATCCCAATATCCATGCCCAAAACATTTTCTTTTCGAAGTGTTTGAACAAAAAACAAATGTCTAGCAAAAACAACCAATGTGACTAGCAAAAATACCAACTACCCCTTTTTCTCCAGGAGACCAGCACTAAAAAAACATAAGAGAAACAAGAAAAGAAACTGTGCAAAGAAACAACACACTGTCCAATGAGAGAGACACAGGCATCACTGATTCGTCGGTGGGAGAGGCTGCTGCATTTGAAGCAAGGACACAAGCTAGACAAGATGCTAGGAAGACTGAGCAATAGACTCCTCAATGCGGCTGGAAGATGTGTCCAAGGAAGTGAGCCGGGCATCGGTGAAGGTCTCAAGATCAGTGAGCTGAGCATCAAATATATCCATTCGGTCTTCCAAGCGATCAAAATGGGAAACAATGACATGCTCAAACTGATGCAACTAGCCTCTGATAGAATGAGCCAGAGGAGGTTGCTCCCCCTCACCTACAACAGCAGCGTCAAACTCTGCCTTCTCGGCTAGAGGATCATCACCTGTAACAGAACCACCCATCCTAGAAAGACCCCCCTTGACATGGGCTTGACTCTGAGAGATAGTCTTTTTGGTGAACGGTCAGGTAGGAAAGGCAAACTCATCTTCTTCAAAGGTAGGAACCTCAAGTTTGGTGAGAAGACGGCTCAGAAGGCAACCATAAGGTAACCCTAAAGACTTTCTCTCAAAGGTGGCTACCATTTTTTGGATAACGAGGTTGGCAAGATTGATAGAGAGATGGTGATCTATGCAAAAGAGAACAAACCCTTAGTCTTAATTGATCTCGGAACTATGGGTGGTGATTATGATATTGGCACAAACAATTAGGTTGAGCAAACGGAACTGGGGAAGGAGCTCATGTTGTTTGATCAAGGCTCCCTGAATCCAAGTACGGGATGTACCACACAAGGCAGTGGCCACCTCGTTAAAGTCACACATGGGTCAAACAGGGAAGGGATAGTGACATGGAAAGACACGTCCTATGCCTAAGAGCTCATGAATAAGATCGGGGGAATGGTGATGGACTTAGACCTAACCCAGGTCTTGAAAGAAGGGCCAATATCATCAATGCCTTCGATGTTATACTAAAATTCCTAGACCCAGTCAAGGTTTTGACGGCCAGAGAAAGAGAGAACGAAGTCACCCCCCAAAGGATCAAACAATGGTCAAATGGGTATAGACTCAAAAGTGTTGAGTTGGACATTACGCTCAAGATGGACAATCCTAGAAGTGTAAAACTCTTTAAAAGAATTGGTTTTTTCGGGGGATGGAAAACCGGTTGGTGTTATAAGAGGGGGCAAGTGGCAGTGGACTTCCTACATTTGAAGGTGGACATGGCTAACCCAAGGACAACCAAAGTAGACAAACACAAACCCCCCAACCCAAAACATGAACCAAAACCATAGACACAGACAAACCATTAGTAGCAAATCCCAAATAGACAAGAATCAAATAACCAAGAGCAGTAACAAAACTAGTAGTAACAGAAAAATAGGACCAAATCATTCACAACCAAGTAGCAATAGTAGCAATAATAAACCAAGAACAAAACACCCAAAATACGTAACCCCATTGTGGAAGTGTGTGAACAATGGAAACCCTAGACAATACACAGATAAACTACCACATCCCAGACTCAAACCAGACCAGAGAAACCAAAAAAAAAATAAAATGAAAAAAGAAGATAGACAAACTTGTGAAGACGATGGATCGTAGAATGAGGGTAATGACAGTCATGAACAAACCAAACCAAGATAGAAGAGGAAAGGGTGCGATCGCCAACGATGCCCTAAGAGAGATGAGAAGAGATTTGGGGAAAAAAATGGACTGAAAGGTCGAGGGAAGGGTTTTAAACGCACTGAAGTCCACTCGAGCGAAGGTTGTGACACTCGAGCGTTTGTACTTACACGTGTGGCTTCGCTCGAGCCAAGATTCTTGCGCTTAAGCGCAAAAAAAAACCTCTCAGAAGTTGAGTGCCTCTGCAAAAGTGCAGGAAGAGTGAAATTTGCGCTCGAGTGCTAAAGTCAACGCTCGAGCGGTGAGGAACCAACAACAAAGAGAAAAAAAAAACACCCTTCTGAGCAGATAAAAACGACTCACACTGTCAAGTGGGACTTGAAACAAAAGGAGGTGAGCACAATAGCAAGAATGTGACACTAAGATGAGATAATCTACAAACCATGAAGCCCGTAAACTTGCAATTGTGATAACATGAATCATAGTATCATGAGCAAATCAGGTAAACATCAATCAATAAGCATAAGCTACATAAGAATACATAACTCAAAGACAAACATGAGAGCTCACATAATGAATGTGTGTGTGTGCAATTCTTGAGAGGCCACATAGCTAGAGTTAATCCTCGTAGTGATCGGATGGCTGGACCTCCAGCAAGAGTTACTAAACATCATTGAGAAAAGTCAAACCACTAAAAATCAAAGGGTATTTGTTGAGGAAAAATGGAAGCTCCCCCTTAATCAATGAGTCCCTTATTCTTTTTTTTTTTGTTATTTATTTATTCTTTCTTCAATTTATTTATTTATTTATTTTTTTAAACTTTTCTTGCTTGTGGGCACTCACTGGTGGCATGCACGCTTAAGAGTATGGAGACCAAACCAGAGAAGCATGGAATCAATAAAGATTGCCTGGTTGGTGCCTCTAAGGTAGCATTTTCCTAATGCCTAGACTTTAATGAACTGATAAAGGAACCCTGAAAGTGAAAAATGATGGTAGATGGTTAAGAGACTCAACATCTCCCATGATATGCCAATATAGGTCAATTTCTCTGAAAATGTATAAAAGACACTATTAGAGGTCCATAGAGAACTTTGATCACTTGTGCGGAAATCCCTACAACAGTTTATCTCAAGGATGTGTGCAGAATGAGATCATGAAGTCAATGAGTATAAGCATTCAAAATGAGCTATGAACAAAGAAGAATGAAATATTGCAAGCAGCATAAGAGGTGTTCATATGAGTCTAAATGCAGAGATGGCAGGAATCAATGACAATGAGATTATAGCATCCAAATACACATAAAACCATTCACTCTCACCCACTCAAGTAATGGGTCACACCCTAGTGACTGAGCACTACACCCAAGGTCTTTCTAAGGAACTCAAACCCAAGAAGATCAAGGGGTTTTGTAAAAATATCAGGTTTTTGATGCTCAGTGGGTATATATTCAAGAACAAGAAGGCCCTCTTCTACTAACTCTCGAATGAAATGATGACGAATGACAATGTGTTTAGTGCAGGCGTATTGGACAAGATTTTTAGAAATGTTAATGGCACTTGTATTATCATAGAAAATGGTGGGAGTGTTCTGGTTTATATCATAATCATGAAGCATTTTCTTCATCTACAACATTTGTGCATAACAACTCCTTGTAGCAATGTACTCAGCCTCAGCGGCTGAAAGAGAGATGGCATTTTGCTTTTTGTTATGCCAGGAAACCAAATTATTCCTAAGGTAAAAACACCCTGCCCAGTCGACATAAAAAAAACTAGTGATTCCAGTTGTAGTATCAGTCGAGAACCAAATCCCATACCCCCAAGTCCCATTAACATACTTAATGATGCACTTGATTGCAAGAAGATGAGACTCTTTAGGATAGGCTTGGTAACGAGCACAAACACTTACACTAAATGCAATGTCAGGTCGATTGGCTGTGAGGTACAAGAGACTCCTTATCGTACTCTTATAAAGGGCAGGATCAACATTAGTACCAGGAGAATCTTTGGAAAGGTAAAGACTGGTGCTCATGGGATTGCGTGCATGTTTGGCCGACTTTAGACCAAACTTAGACACAAGGTTCTTGGCGTACTTGGTCTAAGAGACAAATATACTCCAAGGAGACTGTTGAATTTGAAAACCCAAGAAGTAAGACAACTCCTCCATCATGCTCATTTCAAACTCATGTGTCATGCAATCTGAGAAATATTTCACAAGGGAATTAGAAGTGGATCCAAACACAATATCATCAATATAAATCTAAGCAACAAGCATATGAGCCTTAGTATGTTTCACAAATAAGGTCTTGTCCACACTACCTTTTTGAAAATCATTATAAAGCAGAAAGGTAGTAAGTTTATCATACCAAGCTCGAAGGGCTTGTTTCAACCCATATAATGCCTTGTCTAACTTGTAGACATGGTGTGGATATTTTGGGTTCTCAAACCCTTTTGGTTGCGCAACATAAGCCTCTTCTTTCAAGTGCCCATTCAGAAAGACACTTTTCACATCCATTTGGAACAGTTTGAACCCTAGAAAACATGCAACACCAATTAAGATACGAATAGATTCGAGACGTGCAATAGGGGCAAACGTCTCATCATAGTCAACACCCTCTACTTGTGTATAGCCTTGAGCAACCAACCTAGCTTTATTTTTAACCACAGTGCCATTCTCATCAGATTTATTTTTAAAGATCCACTTGGTATCTATCACATTCATGTCTCTAGGTTTGGGTACAAGAGTCCACACTTTGATACGTTCAAATTGGCCTAATTCATCATGCATTGCATTAACCCAACTATTATCTCATAAGGCCTCTTTTACATTCTTAGGTTCAATTAACGAAACATAGCACATGTGAGTTACCTCTTCCCGAACTTGTTTTTGGGTTTTCATTCGATCTGAAACATTTCCAATTACCTGTTGAATCGGATGATTCAGTTTTACCCTTGCTGATGGTTTTAACTCTGGACTGGTAGTGACTGGAGCATCAGAGGTGGTGTCTCTTTGGACTAGGACTAACCATAGATGTTGGTACTTGCTTACCTTCTTGAGCTTGGGCATGTGCTTCTCATTGACTTTGTGGTTTAGTATCTAGGATTCGAGACTCACTATTTTCTTCCTCATGTATAGATGGAATAGGAGAACCTATGTCATTTACAACCATATTGATCGATTCCATCAAGGATAAAGTACGCATGTTATAGACACGAAAAGCTCTATTGGTGGTTGAGTACCCTAGAAAAATATCTTTATCACTTCGAGAGTCAAATTTTCCCAAAAGCTCTCTATCTTTGAAAATGTAACACTTACTCCCAAAAGTTTTGAAATATTTTACATTAGGTTTCAACCCTTTCCACAGTTCATATGGAGTTTGTAAAGTGCCGGGCCTTAAATACACATGATTCACAACATAAACCGTGGTATTTAAGGCTTCAACCCAGAACTTAGGAGGAACTTTCTTGCTAAGGAGCATGACCCTAGTCATCTCTTGAACTACCCTATTCTTCCTCTCAACAACTCCATTTTATTGTGGAGTAATCGGTGCAAAAAACTCATGCTTAATTCCATGCATATCACAAAAATTCAAAAACGAACTATTTTCAAATTCACGACCATGATCAATTCGGATTCTTATGACACGCCCAATAGAAACACCCTGTTCATTTTAGATTTTAAGGACTAAAGCTTGGAAAGCATCAAACATATCAGATTTTTCTCGTAAAAAATTAACCCACAAAAAATGAGTATAATCATCAACAATTAAAAAAAATATATCTTTTACCTTCAATGTTTTCAGTGCGATTGGGTCCCATAAGATCCATATGAACTAGTTCAAGAGGATGTTTGGTTGTGAAGCTGTTTACCTTTTTATGAAGGGCACGAGTTTGCTTCCTAAGTTGACATGGTCAACACACATGGTTCACATTCTTATACATTTTGGGTACTCCTCTCACAAGCTCTTTGTTGGCTATATTAGTTAGGTCTTTGAAGTTCATATGACCTAATCTTTGATGCCACAGATCAAGATTACTTGTGATGGCTGAGTGGCAAGTGAGATCATTTGTGGTAACAATCCCATAGTAGTTATCAGATGTGCGAACCCCATGCATGATAGTATTTCCCTTTTTATTCAAAATTTCACATTTATTTTTTGAAAATAATACTTCATAGTGGGAATCACACATTTGACTGATGCTCAAAAGATTCGCTTTAAGGTCATCAACAAATAATGCATTTTCAAGCTTGGGAAGACCGACCACACTTATAAAGCCCTTACCAATGACTCTAGAAGTGCCACCATCTCCAAAAGTAACAATTCTTCCTTCATATTTTTCAAGAGATGTGAAGTAGGATTTGTCACCAGACATGTGACGAGAGCACCCGCTAGCAAGTTACCACATATGTGAGTCACGTGCTTTCAGTGCAGTGTGAACAACAAAACAAGTTAAGTCACTCTTTCTTACCCATATCTTTTTGGTCTTAACAGAAATAGGACTAGTAGTCTTGATAACTGTCTTAGCGTTATGAGCACCATCATGAATCTTGGTGTTCCGCCTAGACATGTAAGGTTGTCTTCTAACGCATGAAGTATTAGAATTTCTAATTTTTTGAGACACCTTACCAAACAACTCATAACAGTAAGGACGAATGTGGCCATACCTACCACAATGATGACAAACAAAAATAGGTTTTACCTCATTTTGGTTGATCTTACCCCCTTAGGTTAATGAAAAGAGGGATCACCCCGTTAAACCTTCAACTTTCCATTTGTTTGAGTTTTAATGTCATGTGATCTAGAGGCCTGTCCCTTTTGAATTGTTTCATTACCATAGCCTATCCAACTTTTGTCACAACTCATCTGTTGAGACCCAAGGATGTCTTCCAATGTCTTTGCCCTTTTGTTCCACATAGAAATCGTGACTCTAGCATCTTTGAGTTCTTCCTCTTTCTGATTGACCATCTCTTCTAATGCAGCTTGTGACATCTCAAGGATTTCAATCTTCTCTTCATATGTGGCATAGATTTTTAGAAGTTCATTCCTTTCGATCTCACAAGATATAAGTTTTCCATATAGATCTTGTCTGTCATTTGAGATCTTAATGACATCCTTTTTCACTATTGCAATCTCTCGCTTGACATTCTCTCTTTCACATGCTTTGAGCTTGAGAGTGAGTTTGTCATTGATCTTAGACAAGTTCAGAGATTCATTGTAAAGCTTTTCATAAGCTTGTTGTAGATCATCACCATCAATCTCATCATTGTCTTTCGAGGTTTCATCATCTTCTTGACCTCATCCAGTCGAGCAACTAAGGCATGAAAGTTGATGGATGGTTGTGCAGATGACTCTCCTCTTTCATGGATTTGACTAAGAATGTCCCATACATCTTTGGCCTGTGTAGTGAGCAATTTGTTGTTATTTTTCTTCAGAAATTGCTTCACAGATGGTAGTTAGAACTCTTTGATTGCTCGGATTGTCAGCACTTTCAGCATCAATTTCAATTACTTGCCAACCTTCAGGGTCATGAACTCTAAGATACATCCTTATTCGTATCTTCCAGAATAAGTAATCACTCCCATCAAAGGTAGGAGCACGGTGCAGACTCTGACCACGAGCGAACTCAACTGGCTTTGGAGATGGTTGAGTGACAGTAGACCAGAATGCCATGTAGGTACTATCTCCATCTTCACCAGATTCGGTTTCTTCGGGTTCTTGCTCTAACCCGCTTTCATCATCCCAAGTCACAATATAGACTTTCTTGTGGTTCTTTTTTGATGGACATTCAAGTGCAATATGTCCAAACCCTTGACATTCATAACACTTGACACCTTGCCCCTTCACAGTCTTTTTTTCAGTATTTGGAGCAACTTTTGGAGGAAAAGTTTTGAATTTTTCATTACCCTTATCTTTTGAACTAGAGTCCTTGAAATTTGGCTTCTTTTTCTTTATTTTTATTTTTTTGAAACTATTTCGTAAACATCCCCATCATTTCGAACTCTAGATCAAACTCAACCTCAGGGATCTTACTAGTCTTATGAGCATTGGTAAAAGCCACACTATCTTTTTGTTTTTTCTTAGAAATCTGGTGGGTTTCATAAGTCAAGTTTCTAACCAACTGATCATGCTTGAGGTTCTCAACATCCTGAGTCTCCTCAATAGTTGTCACTTTTGATTGGAACCTCTCGGGTAGAGACCTCAAAATTTTTCCAACGACCTTCGATTTAGGGATTTTTTTTGACTAAGTGTGAAATAGGAATTCATGATGTCACTAAGTTAAGCATAAAAATCATCAAATGTCTCATTAGGCATAAAAAGAGTTTCAAAAGAAGAGGTAAGATATTGAAGTTTAGATCTTTTAATAGTAGTAGTGCCCTCATGAATAGTTTCACGTATGTCCCAAGCCTCTTTTGCTACCTCACACGTGCAAATACGACGAAACTCTTCTGGTGTGATAGAGCAAAAGAGGGAATTGAGAGCTTTACTATTCTAACTCGAGTTTTGATAATCGATTGCGTCCCATCTATTGATTGGTTTGGGGATATCAACACCGTCAATGGTGACAACATGTTCACTCCACCTATAGAGCATATAGTGTCAAACTTTCTCATTAATAGATTTTAAAAATGCCCTCATACGAGCTTTCCAATAAGAATAGTTTGTACCATCGAGTAACAGAGGTCTATGGGTCAAGTTACCTTCGCGAATTGAATCCATATCACAAATCACACAAAATCACACAAAATCACACTCCTATAATTTTGAGAAAAACAAAGAGTGACCTGCTCTGATACCAATTGAAAAACTGAAGTGATTCATGATTCAAATCAAGAATAATTGCAACAATACCCAAACAATTAAAATAGACAAGCTAAACCATCTAGCACTTACAAAAGTAATTTAGATTGTTGCTTCAAAATCAATAAATCAACATAATAGATTTTTACGTGGAAAAACTACAATTGGAGCACCTCCAATTGTGATTAAAAAACCATGGGCTAAATGCCACTAATTAATCCACAATGAAAGAAAGAAAGAATACAAATTTACCAAACAAATTATCCAAGTTCTGTCAATTTGTCTTCAACAATCTGTATCTCTTTCACTGCAACCCTCGTCTTGGAATTGATCAAATTGATGTTGAATTACAACATCCATGTTGAATCAACGACTACGCACAACTTCGAACTCTTTCGAATACTCCACGTTTGAATCTCCGGATTCTACTGAAGAAGAACACTCTTGAAGTAGAACACTCAAACAACCAAACTATTTAATGTATGCTTGTCAAACCATGTGAGTTTAGTACTCAATCAAACATCAAAGAAAACTAACAAAATAGCCCCAGAAGAAAACCCTAGAACCCTCAAAGAAGATCTGGAAGCCGTACCCTAGATTCGGAGCAAATTGTAGATTTATAGCAGTTGAAAACATGATCTCCACTCGAGCGTAGGACTTGTCGCTCGAGCAACGACACTTAAACGCATGTTCTAAACCAGGGTCCATGCTCGAGTATTAAAACTTATGCTCGAGCATAAAATCTCACCTCACAGTATTTTTGCAAACAAGCCAAAGTACTGAGAAGCTAAAAACTCCGCTCGAGCACAGCTTCCCCTGCTCGAACGAGAAGACCAAAATAGAGGAAAAATTATAACTCAATTATGCTAAGCTTGTTCGCCAAATTGGTAACAAGTAGGGACCTAACAGAGGGCTTAGATGATTTGTTCACTAATGATAAGTTTATGAGCGATGATGAAGAAATTGAAGACCCCATGACTCCATATTCGAATGCTCTAGGCATAACACAGATCTTAATCCCGAAGAAGCTGCTGGCTAGGATTAGAAGATCATGGAAAAACTACTTAATCATCAAGCTTTTGGGGAAGAGGGTAGGTTACAAACTATTGATGACAAAGATTTGCAGGTTATGGGATGTACAGGGGTATTTCGAAGCTATTGATCTTGATTCTGGCCTCTTCCTCATTAAATTCTAAATGAAGAAGGACTCTACTTATGTCTACGTGGGGGGCCCTTGGATAGTGCTTGATCACTATCTCACCGTTCATAAATGGATAAGATTTCAAACCATTGGCAACCGAAGAAGCAATGACAACGTTGTGGGCCAGATTCCCTCAATTGCCCATCAAATATTATGATGAAAAAGTGCTATTCCACATAGAAAAAGCAATGGGCAAACCACTAAAGATCGATCTCAATACGACTACCTTAACTAGGGGAAAATATGCTCGTGTTTTCATTAAAATGGATCTAAATAAGCCTTTCATTTCTTATTTTGCTATTGGTAAATATACTTATTCGATTGAATATGAACATTTACACACCTTTGGTCATGACCCCATTTCGCCCCTTAAAGAATGATGCCATGATGGCCAGTAATCCTAGATTACCGAAGGCCAACCTAACAAAGATTCACAAATACAGAGTATACATATGGGGCATACATGTGCGGAAGTAATAAATTTAAATCTAATTAGTTCATAAGAGTTGTGTATTGATTAAAGGAAATGACACACATAGAGATACATAAATATTAACATAGCTTTATAACTTGGATACAGACATGATAGTAAGCTTGTACACAAACATCCTCATGTTACATCTTAATCAAAAGGCTTCTTAAGCCAAAACATACAAAAGAAATGATCTATAAAGCTAAGAAGCACAATCTTCAAGATGAATACAAACCATGAAACAAAAAACATCTTCCACAAAGCTTAGGTGACATCACCTTCTTGTTCATGACCTACACATGTATAAAGGAGAGGGGTGAGCTGAAAACTCAATGAATTATATAAGTAATAAAGGTTTGAATGAATGATATCCGAGATTTCATCAAAATAGTACATATCATATCTTGTAACAAAATCAAAGGATGAACCGAGTTCATCAATCAAAGGCATTCAAAGCTTCAAAGGATGTTTACTAACATCTACATAATACGAAGGATGAACATTCATTGATTGACAAAACAAAGGAATAACTGACCCGGAATTGATTAGATAAGCCCACCCGTCGGTGGTAAAGGAGATATCTTAAACAAAGGTACTAGTTGTATTAAAGTCCCCTAACACACAAGGACCTTTCAAGAATGTCATCAAGACAAACATAATACTTGATATATAAACTAAAGGATAATCATTCATGCTTGACCAAATATTTTTCCAAAGCAAAGCAAAGCTTTTATCAAAAACATTATAACATAACTTTATTAAAAGTACCACTCACAATGGCTCCTCGGACATGGGGATTAAGACAAAGATCCAAGACCTACAAATACATGATAAATCCCATTGAATGTACTTCAACAAGACAACAAAAGATGCTCAAAGATGGTTATGTAATGCACTCTCAAAACAAGCTTCAAATGAGTAATATAGGTCTCGACATTTCTTTCCAAAACCAAGTCAAAACAAAGAAAAATATGTTCTGGAAGTTAAATCAATCTTTTGCTTCTTTATTCAGCTATCAGAGCTTTAGTTTATTTCATAGTGGCCAAGTTAGCTTTTGTAATCAGAGCTCGGTCAAGTACATCCACATGTTTAGGCAATTTCAATACAACAACCTGATGAAACACATCCAGATTTAGCCCTCTTTCAAATTTTTGAGCTTTCTTATAATCTGTGTCTACCATGTGTGGGGAAAACCGGGCTAACTTAGTAAATTTGGCTTCATATTTAGCTACAGACATGCTGCCTTGCTTTAATTGTTCAAACTTGGACACCTTTCGGTCTCAGAAACACGGAGGGAAGTATTTTTCATAGAAGATCTCTTTGAATTGGTTACATGTTAAAGCCCCACTATTATCTCGGATAAGCATCCACCAACATCAGGTTTCATCTTTTAGAGTATATGTGGCCAATAGAACCTTTTGAGTTTCAGAACATGAAAACACTTCATACAGTTTCTCGGTTTCTAACATCCAAGTCTCAACCTTTAGTGGTTCAATTCCCTCTAAAAAGGTTGGCGGTTTCATTTTGTTGAACTTTTGAGTCAAACTAATGATGTCATTGTTCATCAGTTTGAATTGTACTGGGAAAGGCGGAGCAGATAACAGTTGTTGTCTTTGTTGCTGTCTTATGAATTCGGTCAAGGCCTGGAGCATTCTTTCTATTTGATTCATTCGAGTCTCAGAGGATTCAGTTGCATCATCACTTCTTGTATTTTCCATTTGCTATAGGTAAAGAGCACAATAATAAACATAGGTAAATAATATTCACAGTTTCACAATGGTCATATTCAGTTCAGATATGTTCATGTCATTTCACTTTAGTGCAGATATGTTCAGATAATTCACACACACTCACACATGCAAATGTAATATCCTAATTCTTTTCTAGGACATCGTACAACTCACATAGACTTATGTGTGTGGTATAACTCGTGCTCTGATACCACTCTATCACGACCCAAACCTGCCCCTATAGGTTTAGCGCTGTAACTGGCCAATAATATTGGGCATATTGCTTATCCCTAACTAACATTTTCAGGAATTGGTGATGTGCCACCACCTCATTGAGATGAAGCATGCTCTTTTGTTTTGATTGGAGTGCCGAGGCTCAAGGATGTTTAAATGTGGAAGCTCCGAGCTTATTTGCTTAGGAGCTTGGGTCCATTGTTGTTTGTAACAAGGCAGTGCTTTGATTTATTGTTAGCCATTAAGGCAACTTACTATGTCCTCTAGCTTATTGAACTCTGTTGTAATTGGAAGTGTAATTTATATGTTGAACATGGAACTGTAGATGAAACCTTAGTTCAATGAGAAAGAGGATCTTTTGGTGTTAATTATGTTTTGGATTGATATATTTATGTTATGTACTTTGGGGGCATTACAAATTGATATCAGAGCTAACTAGGTTTGAATACCTTGAGCTTGTGGGATGTGGCTTTGCCACAATGGGTTTATCATGGTAGAAAGGGATGCTAGGTTATCTTGTGTGTTATATGTGTTTACATGACTATGTGGGTATGGTATCAAACTTCAAGGATACAACTTGGATCCACTGCACTCATTGAAGTCCTTTTGGAAAGGCACTTGATCAATGCTTTTTCCATTTGGAATTCCTTGAGCACCATGTAACATATTGATATCTTAGGAGGGTGGTTCGTATGTGCTCTATGTGACTATGTGCTTGAATGGTTTGCCTTCTGTGAAAGTAGATACATGTATAAGTATAAACCGTGTGTGGCGTATGAGATCTCGAGGGGAGTATCTAAGTATGGAGGGTGAGTCATGAATTTATTATTATTATTGTTATTTTTTTACCTTTATTTCTTATAGGCTGTTTGAACGCGTTAGAGGTCATGGCAAACCCTGCCGAAAAGGTCAGAATGTTCCGGCCCAACCAAAGATCCCTTCACAAGAAGAAAGAGTGGGTCAGAATAATGTGGCCACTCCACCGGCCTAAGATGCAATGGGGGCTTTGGCCTGGGAGATAGCAGGGGCTCTTAGGGAGTCCATAGATATATTGAGAGCTGAACAAGCAGCTTGAACTATTGAAAGGGAGACTAGAACTTCTTTCCTTAAAAAGGAATTCTTCCGTTCAAACCTACCAAGTTCAGTGGTGGGCCTAACCCAATGAAAGTAGATGACTGGTTAGAGCAAATCATCAAATCTTTTGAGATTTTGGACATTCGTGATGATGAGTTACATGTGGCATTAACGACCTACCAACTTAAAGGAGAGGCTGGGCAATGGTGGAAATACGCCAAGAATTGTGTTGAGCACACTTTGGAGGCATTTACGCACACCTTCCAGGAGAACTTCCTCCCTCCTACTACTAGAAAATGGTTGAAGAGGCAGTTTGAAGAGCTATTGCAGCTTGACACCTCTATGGCTGAATTTGAAGCTACATTTACTAGTCTTTCTCACTTTGCACCTAAATTTATTGTAGCGACAGAAGAGGGCTGATGTTTAGAATTTGAGATGCGATTGAGACCAAAAATCTTGATGAAGGTGGTGTGTAATATGATTCGCAATTATGATCATTTAGTAAAGACTGCAGCACATGTAGAAATTATGGTAGAGGCAGAGGATGGAAGATAGAAGTTGAAGAGGATAAAAAACTCGAAATCTTAGTCTGATTCAGGATCCTCTAAGAAGTCTAGGGGTTCATCATCCTCATTTCAATCACCACCATAGTAGACCAAGTCTTCTAGTTCTATGATGGGTGGAAGCTCAGGGAACATGAGGTTAAATCCGTAGTGCATGTTACCGATGTGGCCAGTTGGGTCACAAAGCTTCAGAGTGTGGACAGAAGAGTGGGCCACAGTCTCAGTTTGATCATTCTCTGGGCCAATCTCAAAATAGAGATCAGGCTCCATTGTGTTATTAGTGTGGTCAACCAGGACATTTGAAAAAGTTTTGTCTACGGAGAGCTAGGTCAGCCAGTGTGTCGGGGTATCATCAGCCAAGAGACTTTCAGATGAATCAAGGGCAAAGACAATCTCATTAATCGATTCAGTTGGGTCAGGCATCCAAGGGAGTACACGGGGGCACATCTATGCAATATGTACATCAGGCCTATGTTTCGAGAGACAATCTAGGAGAGTAGAGGTTACAGGGAAGAGTGTATGCTGTAACTGCATCAGAGCAGTCTTCAGGACCAGCCGTTGTGAAAGGTACTTGCCTTAGTTTTAATACTTGGGCTAGTGTGTTGATAGATACTAGAGCATCCCACTCATTCATAACATCAGCATTTGTATCTTTGTTAGGGTTAGAAAATGAGCAACTAGAGTCTCCGCTTGTGGTAGAGTCACCTGCTAGGGGTATGACTGTTTTGAATTGGGGATGTCGTGGGTGTGTAATTGAGGTCGCCGGTCGTCGACTTCCATTCATCTTTGTGTTGTTGGATATGTCTAGTTTTGATGTCATTCTCGGCATGGATCGGCATGGATTGGTTATCCTCCTATCATGCTATGATAGATTGTTACCTTATGAGAGTTACTGTGTGTACATCAAGTGGTGATTGCTTCTCTTTTCTGGGGGATAAAACTAAGAGATCATTTTCCGCCATTATATAACCCACATGGTTGAGGCAAACTTAACTCTCTCTTGACAATATTCTTAGATAACGGAAGTGGAAGGTTCAAAATGCGTTTCCCAGGGTAGTTTGTGAATATTCAGATGTTTTTTCTAAAGATCTTACCGAATTACCACCTCACTATGAGGTTGAGTTTTCCATAGACTTAGTGCCGGGTACAACACCTATATCTATGTCACCGTATAGATTTGCACTAGCAGAGTTAGTTATCCTAAAGGAACAATTACAAGAGTTTCTTGATAAGGGTTTTATACTGTCATGACCCAATTCTGCCCCTATAGATTAAGGTCATAACCGGACAGTAATCGTGAGATTACCTACGGCCTCAAACTGAAATCAAAATAATAATTTATAATATAGGACTAGACGCGGAAGTAGACTTAAAAATTGTTGTCCAACGAGCTGTGCATACATGGCATATCAAAACATTTCCCATATACATATTAATAATTCACACCAAATTTAAGTAGTTAACATCTTTTACACCCAGCATCATTCAAACACATAGTCAGTTGTACCAAAAGCTTATACACATAAATGGTCTATCAAGACCAATGGAAATAACAAAGGAAAATATAAAAGATCATAAACAAAGCCTCTTGCGCGAGGCACCTAGGTTGACTTCACTAAACTCGAGTTCCTTTCTCAAACACCACTAAGGCTGGGTTTGGATGTCTCTTTGCTCACCTACATACATATAAATGAGAGTGAGCGAAAGCCCCAGTGAATAATATCAAATAAAGAATTACATGAATGAAATTCATAACGTACATATCTTCACAATTCAAATTAACAAATCCATGAAACTTATATAAGAGTAAGCATTTAGAAAGTAGCATACTGCAAAGTATCCTTATTAAGATATTACTCACAGTGTTATGCCGATGATTTTGTCCTTGCACTCGACCCTACACATTTCATAACATATTAGGTCACAAGTAATTCAATCCGTTCTTAATTTATTTATTTCTCTTAGGCTTCTTTCTTATCCTTTCAGGTCATTTACAATGCTCAATGCATGCCTAAGAGTACTTAGGAATGAAAGAGAACGGAAGACAAAACACAAAATGACTTTTTAAAATTTCTGAAACAGGGCTCTCTTCTCAAGTGCAGGCTTTCTCGCTCGAGCGGACCCCTTTGGTCTGCAAAAGTACTGGTTGCCTCATTTTTGTGCTCGAGCATGACCTTGGTCGCTAGAGCCAAGAATCAAAACATGTGACTGGGCACTCGAGCGCAATTATTATCGCTCGAGCAGACACTAATGTCTGCAAAACTTCTGAGAGCTTGATTTTTACGCTCGAGTGGCACTTTCCCTGCTCGAGCAGACATGACGAATTCTGGAATTTCCAGAACTGTACTTGAAGCTCAAACTTGTTGTTCAAAGGTCCAAAGCTCATGTTTTTGGTACAAAAACATGGAAGGACATTACATAGCATGAGAATATAAGTAATTTGAGACCAATTGTCCAAAACCATGATCCAATTTTTAAATCATTTCATATGACAACTTCAAAACACATGCAACCAAGCTTCATAACTACATGGATTATGCATGCATGTGTAATATAGACTCTAATACCATTTCAAATGGCACAAATGATGCTTATGATCATGAAGCTCAACAAAACTATGCTTGCATGTATGATTTGGTACTCAATTTTTCATATTTAACATGCTACATGCTTGGTTCTGCAATTCCATTGCAACTCTCTACATGCGTGGTTATAATGACTTCAAATTCATTATAATCAACTCAATCCTTGCTCTTAACTACACGTCTTGCTTGAACTCACTTAATTATAAGCTTAAACTCATGATTTTGAGTTCAATTACTCACCTAGAAGCTCTAATCTTCCAATTCCTAACTAGTTCTTGAGCCTAGCTTCCAAATTCCCAAGCTTTTAGTTCAAAGCTCCAATTTTGTGCTCCCTCTCTCTCTACAATCGGTTCACTCTCTCTCTCTAGAGTGAAATCTCAGCCAAGTTGGAAGAAAATGAGCTCAAGAAGTAAACTTAAGTGTATATAGTGCTATTTATAGGCTTGCTTAATTAAACTTGATTAATGTTAATTAATTGTGCCTAATTCAATCAGTTTAATATAATTATTTTGATCCGAATTGATTTTTAATCAAATTTCACCATAGGTTCTAAAAATCATGCTAATCGCAAAAATACAGTCAATTTCAGTTTCAGTCACCTCTACGGCCTTTAATTAAATTTTATAGCAGAAAGTCAAACAGATCTTCTTACGGTGAACAAATAGAAATTCAAAAACACATATAATCATATAAATGGAACCCAAAATCATATCGAGCACATAATGACAATCATAATTAAGAATAATTAACATAACATAGGACAGGGTTATCACACATACGCCCTAGTACTTCACTGTGGGGAGCACCGGTCCTGTTTGCTAAAAAGAAAGATGGTTCGTTGACATTGTGTATAGATTATTGCTTTTAAATCGAGTCACGGTTAAGAATAAGTATCCCTTGCCTACAATAGATGATCTCTTTGACCAACTCAAGGGTTCACGTTGTTTTTCAAAAATAGATTTGAGGTCGGGTTATCATCAACTACGAGTCAGGTATAAGGATATTCCTAAGATGGCCTTTCGTATGAGATACGGTCATTATGAGTTCCTAGCTATGCCCTTTGGTTTGACCAATGCACTTGCCATATTTATGGACTTGATGAACCGAATCTTTCGAGAATTTCTTGATAAATTTGTAGTTGTCTTTGTAGACGGCATTCTCATCTACTCGCATTCTGAGGAGGAGCACGAATGGCACCTCCGTATTGTCCTACAACACCTTAGGGAACATCATTTGTATGCAAAGTTTGAAAAGTGAGTTTAGATATTAGAAGTGAAGTTTTTCAGCCATGTAATTTTCTAGGACGGGGTTGCAATGGATTCTTCACAAATTGAAGCTGTACAAAATTGGGATCAACCTAAGAATCCCTTTGAAATTCGTAGTTTCTTGGGTTTAGCTGGTTATTACCGCCACTTTGTATGGAATTTCTCTTCTATAGCATCACCTTTGACTAGATTAACTCATAAGGAAGTGAAATTCGTTTGGAGCAAAGCTTGTAAGAAATCCTTTCAAGAACTAAAGCTTAGGTTGACTGCAGCTCCTATTTTCATTATATCGGAACATGGCTAGGGGTATACGGTGTATTGCGATGCTTCAAGGGAAAGGTTGAGATGTGTGTTGATGCAGGAGGGCAAAGTGGTAGCATATGGTTTATAGCGTTTCTGGTTTAGACCCGACTCATTGTTTGTTTCAGATTCGAGTATCTTTGTCTTATATAGTTATCCATGTCTTGTTTCCTTTTTATATCTCTTTGAGTTTGGCTTTTGGGATGTGTTGTTTGCATTTAGAACAGGTTGGTAGCTTGTTTTTCAAACTTTTGTTGCCCAAATTTTTGCTCCTTTGCTCGAGCAACATTTCTTGCACTTGAGCGATCTTTCTAAACCTCCAGTACTTTTACAGGTTTGCAAAAATACTAAGAGTCTGTATTCTGCACTCGAGCGAAGCGTCTTGAGCTCGAGCAGTAAAACTTATTGTGTCTGGTTGCTCGAGCGAACTATGCGTATATCATATCGCAACCCTAGATTTACACACACTCTCTCTAAAACTTATCTTCTCTCTACAAAAACACCAAGATCAAGTGATTTCTTCACCTTACTCCCTTTGTTAAAAAGGCAGAACACTCTATGGGCTCTCTTTTCATATGAACAAAAGTGGATTTTGGCTTGTTTGAGGTTTCTCCACTCTCTCCTTGGTCTTCTAGCTTCGAGATAGGGATTCTTCGCACTTTCTATAAGTTTTAACTTAGTTATTTGTGATTTCCAAACAATATTGTGATTTTGGGAATTTTTTGAACAAACCTAGGGTTTTGGTTAAAAATCAAAAGAGGGGTTTTTCAAATAGAGTCTTGAAAATGACTTTGATGTTGGAAATAATGTTGAGTTGGGTGGAAATAGTCGATTTAATACTTGGGGTTAGTTTTGGAAAGAAAATGAATTTTACTCTAAATGTCCCATATGTTGATTGTGTATAAATAATGGAATAGATGTTGAAATTATCGAATTAGAAAAATATTGATGAGGATGGTAGAGTTGAATTTGTATTATCACTCACCTTTTGAAACTCGGAAAGCTTATCTGTGTGGAATATTAATTATATGTTTAGAAATATCTGTTTTGCGCTATTGGTAGAGGATAGTTATGATTGTTGTAGAAATTGCATGTAAATTAAGAGAATTGAAACTATTTTTCTCATTCATATTCATTGAGCATTACCTCACACTTTATACATTGAAAATGTTACCGTTTTGAGAAAATGGGTAGAAAATGGGTGAACCTGGGAAAGAGTTGTTGTTACTTCAAAAAAGTTGGCATGTGTGTCTAGGGTGAATGTCCTGAAAACCGCGCGTATACATGGGTGCCGATCTCGAGGATGAAATTTTCGTAAAATGGCAACAGAAGTGCTTGTATAGCCTACGTTTACATGGGTCTCGGTTTATGATTTCCTTCGGACGAAATTTTCGAGAAAGGTAGTATTGTTTTAAAATTCCCAGAGTTCTTGAAAATGACTTTGATGTTGGAAATAATGTTGAGTTGGGTGGAAATAGTCGATTTAATACTTAGGGTTAGTTTTGGAAAGAAAATGAATTTTACTCTAAATGTCCCATATGTTGATTGTGTATAAATAATGGAATAGATGTTGAAATTATCGAATTAGAAAAATATTGATGAGGATGGTAGAGTTGAATTTGTATTATCACTTACCTTTTGAAACTCGAAAAGCTTATCTGTGTGGAATACTAATTATATGTTTAGAAATATTTGTTTTGGGCTATCGGTAGAGGATAGCTATAATTGTTGTAGTAATTGCGTGTGAATTAAGAGAATTAAAACTATTTTTCTCATTCATTTGTATTGAGCATTACCTCACACTTATACATTGAAAATGTTACTGTTTTGAGAAAATGGGTGAATCTGGGAAAAAGTTGTTACTTCAAATAAGTTAGCATGTGTGTCTAGGGTGAATCTCCTAAAAACCGCGCGTATACATGGGTGCCGATCCTGCGGATGAAATTTTCATAAAATGGCAACAGAAGTGCTTGTATAGCCTACGTTTACATGGGTCTCGGTTTATGATTTCCTCCGGACGAAATTTTCGAGAAAGGTAGTATTGTTTTGAAATTCCCAGAGTGTGATTCACTGCCCTATTTTTTATCGTAAAAGGGATGATTTATGAACCATGATAATTACTCGATACTACATGGTTTTGGAAAGTAAAATAAAATGTTTTGGCACTAACATTGTATACACATTCACCTTATAGCTTTGTTAAGATTCATATACTGTGCTGGATTATTTCTACTCGGCTTTAGCTCACCCTATGTAGGAAAAACATTTTAGGTGCTAATGATATGCCTCCGCCAAGGCAGTAGCTTGGGAGGACTTGGAGCGAAAGCTTCTTTTGCCTAATTGCTATATTTATTTTTGTACAAGTTAAGCGCTTAAATTGTATTGAACTTAAGTCCACTTTTGTTATAACCAAACACTGTCTTGGAAAGCTGTAAGCCCTTAGGGCATTTCTTATATGTGTAACTTCCATTTTCTTTTCTTTTGTTTACAACATATGCTATAGATTTAGGGCCAGGCATTATGAATGTATACCGCATATGTTCATCTTTTGTAAACTCAATTGGGTTCAATGGAATATAATCATTTTATCATTATTGCCGTTTATTGTTATTGTGGGTGTACTGTGGTAATTATTTTTGGGTGGTATCAGAGTGTACCGGGTTTGAATACTTTGGGTACGTGGAAAATGGTTATTACCACAATGGGTTTGTCTCACTTGAGAGAGATATTTGTATGTATGGTATGTTTTGTGATGACATGTTTGTGTGATTATATGGGTATGAGATTTAATTCCTAAGATATTGATTGGGTCTGCGGGTTTCTAGAAGTCCTATTAGAAGAGCACTTGATCACTATTGTTTTTAATTGAAACTTTGGCAATGCCGCAAGATGATCATTATCTAGGAAGGAAATTTGTATGCGCACATGTGATTATGTTCTTATGTGGAGTGAATTAATTGTTGTCCATCACTTTAGGACGCGAGTGAATTAGCTTTGGCACATTTGTAAATGTGCTAATCTTTTTTGTTAACTTCATTAGGATGTCAGGACGTGAACGTGGTGATAGTAGGCATGGTAGGTCTAGAAGACATGAGATGCCTTTATCGGATGAAATTCCGGCGTAAGAGGAAGGGGTTGGTCAGGCTAATGTGGCCAAACCAGTTGGTCGGCAGGTCATAGGTGCTTTGGCCCGTGAAATGGCCAGAGCTTTGCTGGAATCCATAGTCATTCTCAGGCTTGAGAATCAAGTCCAGGCCCAAGTTGCTGAAGCAGGGCCGTCTTTCTAGAAGAAAGAGTTCTTCTAGTCAAATCCGGACGAGTTTTTCAGTGACCCTAAGGAGCCACTGAAGGCAGATGAGTGGCTAGAGCAGATGGTGAAGATGTTTGAGATGCTTGGCATTAAAGACAATGGTTTGAGAGTGAATTTGGTATCCTTCAAATTGAAGGGAGATGCAGGTCAATGATGAAAGTATGTGCGTAGGTGCATGGAGCGACTTGGGAGGTTTTTATCAATGCCTTCCAGGACAAGCTCTTGACTCCCACTGCTAGGGAGACGTTGGGAGACCAATTTCTGAAGCTCAAATAGCTTAGCCTGCTAATAGCTGAGTTTGAGGCAGCTTTCACAAGCCTCTCTAGATTTGTAGCGGAACTCATGAGTAGTTAAGCACACCAATGGTCGATTTTGAGGCGACCTTCACTAGCCTTTCGAGGTTTGCACCCGAACTCATGGCGATAGAAAAACCCGTTGTATCAAGTTCGAGAAGAGATTAAGGATCGGGCTTCTTTTCAAGGTAGCTGGGTCAATGATCAGGGATTACGGACACCTTGTGGAGGTGGCGGCTCATCTTGAGATCGTAGTTTAGGCAGATGAGGAATGGATGAGAGGCTTCAGGAGGAGTCAGGAGGTTCAGGGGGAGAGTCGGGACAGTAAGAGGCAGAGAGGTCCCGCTCCACAGTAGTCCCAAGTTGCATGGTCTAGATCCACCTTTCTTGTGCCGAGTTCAGGTTCAAGGAGAGGTAATCCGGGAGGTTTCTCTTGTTACAAGTGTGGCCAGTTAGGCCACAAGTCTCCAGTTTGCCTGCAAAAAGGAGGAGGGCAACAGTTTGCACCGTCTACGACTCGTTGTCAGAGCCAGAGTTAGGGAGAGGACAGCCGCTTACTTGTTATCAGTGTGGGCCGTCAGGGCATATGAAAAGGATCTACCCTTAGTTAGGTAGCACACTTGGTGCGTCTGGTTTGAGACAGACACAGAGCCACCAGCATGCACTGTTAGTTCAGGCATTGAGGGCCAATCAATGAGCCTCTTTGGCTCAGTCAGTGCATTAGACTTATGCTCCGAAGGGTAAGCAGGTGGAGCAGAGACCTTCAGGGCATGTGTATGCTGTTACCACACCAGACTTAGTGCTAGCGCCTGCTGTTGTGAGTGGTAATTTTTTGTTATACAATTCTATTGCCAATGTGTTGATTGATACGGGTGCATTCCATTCTTTTATTTCATCTGCATTTGCATTGGCATTGGGGTTATAATTGGCTTGGTTAGTATCTCCACTCAGTGTAGAGTTACCTATTGGTGATAAGATTGTTTTGAAATAGGGGTGTCGGGGTTGTGATATAGAGGTTGCTAGTCGCCGACTTCTTTTTGCATTTGTGTTGATTGGCATGTCGAGTTTTGATGCTATATTGGATATGGATTGGTTGTCAAAAGCTGTCATAGATTATTACCGTTTGTGGATTACTGTATATATCTTGAGCAGTGATTGTTTTTATTTCATGGAGGATAGAATCGACAGAGCTTTATCACCAGTATGTGATTCGCGAGGGCAGAGTCAGCTTAGCTGTCTTCTTGTAAACTTCTTGGGTAGTGAGTGTGACAAAGTCCAAGTTGATTTTCCAAGGGTAGTTTGTGAATAGCTGGATGTCTTTCCTGAGGATCTTACTAGTTTACCACCTTATCGTGAGATCGAGTTCTCTATTGACTTAGTGAGTTGAAGATTCAACTCCAAGAATTGCTAGATAAAGGTTTTATCTGCCCTAGTACTTCGCCTTGGGGAGCACCGACTCTCTTTGCCAAGAAGAAAGATGGTGTATTGCTACTTTGTATAAATTACCGAAAATTGAACCATGTAACTATTAAGAACAAGTACGCAATGCCTCGCATAGACGATTTGTTTGACTAGTTAAAGGGGTCTTGTTGCTTATCTAAGATAGACTTGAGATCGGCCTATCACCAGTTGAGGGTAAGGGAGGAAGATATTCAGAAGATAGCATTCTGTACACGGTATGGCCATTATGAGTTCCTAGTGATGCCTTTCAGGCTAACTAATGCACCGGCCGCATTTATGGATTTAATGAATCGAATATTTCATGAGTTCTTAGATCGTTTCATAGTCGTCTTCGTTGATGATATTCTGATTTACTCACCCTCCGAGGTGCAACATGAGAAACACCTACAGGTTGTGCTTGAGCTGCTTAAAATCCGTAAGCCGTATGCTAAGTTTGGGAAATGTGAATTCTGGTTGAAAGAAGTTAAATTTCTAAGCCATGTGGTATTTGGAGAAGGAGTGTCTGTAGACTCTTCTAAAGTAGAAGCAGTGCAAGATTGAGAACAATCCAAGAATGCCTTTGAGATCCGTAGTTTATTGAGGTTGGTCGGGTATTATTGTCGGTTTGTGAAGGATTTCTCTAGATTAGCCTCATCACTAACTAGACTTACGAGGAAGGGAGTTAAATTCGCGTGGGATGAGACTTACGAGAAGTCTTTTCAAGAGCTTAAGGTTAGACTTATCACTGCTCCAGTGTTGATTATTCCGGAGAGGGGTTTGGGCTATTCTGTGTATTGTAATGCTTCACGGGAAGGTTTGAGTTCTGTTTTGATGCAAGAAGGAAAGGTAGTAGCTTATGGCTCATGTTAGTTGAAAATACACGAGAGGAACTATCTAACCCATGATTTAGAACTAGCAGTTGCAATCTTTGCCTTGAAGATTTGGAGGCATTACCTTTGTGGTGAGGAGTTTGAGGTGTTTTCTAATCATAAGAGGTTGAAATGTCTATTATCGTAGAAAGATCTGAATTTGAGGCAAAGGACGTGGATGGAGTTTATGGAGGATTACGATTTTGAGTTACACTATTATCCGGGAAAAGCCAATATAGTGGCTGATGTCTTGAGTAGAAAGTCCTTTAGCAGCGTAGCAAGTACTACCATCTAGGAATGGGAAATGTTGGGTGCTATTGGTGAGTTTGACTTGCATCTTGGCGAGTCCATTGAGTCGGCAGCTTTGTTTTCGGTAGTTGCACAACTTACACTTGTGAGCCAAGTTATAGAAGCACATAGGGGTGACCTTGAGGTAAAATCCCTCCGGGAGAAGATCGCTAGTGGGAACGTAGAAAGAGGCTTGAATGTGTACTTTGACTTGAGTGTTAGGTACCTTGACCGTCTTTCCGTGCTGGAGTCTTGTCGAGAGGAGGTACTCCGAGAGTTTCACCATTTACACCTTGCGGTGCATCCAGGAAGCACAAAGATGTATCACAATCTTAGTCACCAGTTTTAGTGTAAAGGGATGAAGAATGATGTAGTCACGTTTTTGTCGAGGTGCCTTACTTATTAACAAGTGAAGGGCACTAGAGACCTGCGAGTTTGTTGCTACCCTTACCTATAGCCGATTGGAAGTGAGAGCATGTCACGATGGATTTTTTTGTGGGTCTTCCGAGGACTCAACAGGGTAATGACGCCATTTGGGTTGTGTTTGACCGATTGACCAAGTCAGCGCACTTTGTACCTATGTGCACAAGTGACTCTGTAGATTATCTAGCTGACCTTTACATTAGGGACATTGTTCGACTTCATAGGATCTCTGTGACTATTGTGTCAGATAGAGATTTGCGTTTTACAGCTTGGTTGTGGCAGAGCCTGCAAAATGCCTCGAGTACTAGGTTGACTTTTATTATCGCCTATCATTCTTAGACTGATGCGCAGTCCGAGCGTATTATTCAGATCCTTGAGGATATGCTTCAAGCTTGTGTCCTTGACTTTAAGGGGTCGTGGGAGAGGCACTTACCCTTAGTGGAGTTTTCCTATAACAATGGCTTACAGTCGAGTATTGGTATGGCACCATTTGAGGCCTTGTATAGCCGATTGTGTAGATCACCTGTGTGTTGGGCCGAGGTGGGTGATGCACCTATGTTAGGTGCAGAGTTAGTCCGGGAAATGATGGAGAAGATTGTACTTATCCGTAAGAGGTTGGTTACGACTCAGAGTCGTTAGAAGAGTGATGTCGACCATAGGAGGAGACCGTTATCCTTTGAGGTAAAAGATCACGCGTTCTTGAAGATATCACCTAGAAGGGGTTTGGTGAGATTTGGAAAAAATAGGAAGTTGTCTCCTAGGTTTATTAGGCCTTTTGAGATCCTAGAGAGGATTGAGGAGGTAGCTTATTGCTTGGCCATGCCGCCATAGCTTTCGGGGGTTCATGATGTGTTCCATATCTGTATGCTCCAGAAATATGAGCTGGATCCATCACACGTGTTGGATCGGACAGAGTTAGAGGTAGATGAGGATGTCTCGTATGAGGAGAGACCTGTTAGAGCTTTAGATAATCGAGACCAAGTCTTGCGAGGCAAGATAATTCCATTGGTAAAAGTATTGTGGTGACACCACGGGGTTGAGGAGGCCACTTGGGAACATGAGGCGGATGCCCGTGAGAAATATCCGGACTTAATTACTGATGTTTGAACATGTATTGAAAACTTTGTTATATTAATGCAATGTAAACATTGCATATGTTTTGGAAATGTGAATTATATATTCAGTATCGAAAACTCGTTTGTCATGTTGATGAGAATAGATGACTGGTTGATAGGTTATGGTGTGAATTTGATTGACCATCATTGTTGCAATTGGTTTAAACTTGGTTTTAATGTTGGTTTTAAAATTTCGGGGACAAAATTCCTTAAGGGGAGAGGTTATAGCGTTTCTGGTTTAGACCCGACTCATTGTATGTTTCAAATCCAAGTATCTTTGTCTTATATAGTTATCCATGTCTTGTTTCCCCTTATATCTCTTTGACTTGGGTTTTGGGATATGTTGATTGCGTTTGGAACAGGTTGGTAGCTTGTTTTTCAAACTTTTGTTGCCCAGATTTTTGCTCATTCGCTCGAGCGACACTTCTTGTGCTCGAGCGGTTTTTGTGAACCTCCAGTACTTTCGTAGGTTTGCAAAAATATTGGGAGTTTGTATTCTTCGCTCGAGCGAGGCTTCTTACGCTCGAGTTCGCTCGAGCGACGACCTTTGTTTGTAAAACTACTGGGAGTTTGTATTATGTGCTCGAGGGAAACTTCTTGTGCTCGAGCAGTAAAACTTATTGTGTCTGGTCGCTTGCGTGACACAACTTGCGCTCGAGCGAACTGTGCGTATATCAGATCGCAGAACCACCTTTTTGGGTCACTTTTTCATTTCACTTTCTCTCTAAACACTTTAAAAACCCTAGATTTACACACAGTCTCTCTCTAAAACTTACCTTTTCTCTACAACAACACCAAGATCTACTGATTTCTTCACCTTACTCCCTTTGTTAAAAAGGTAGAACACTTTATGGGCTCTCATTCGAACAAAAGTGGATTTCGGCTTGTTTGAGGTTTCTCCACTCTCTCCTTGGTCTTCTAGCTTTGAGGTAGGGATTCTTTGCACTTTCTATGAGTTTTAACTTAGTTATTTGTGATTTCTAAACAATATTGTGATTTTGGGAATTTTTGGAATGAATCTAGGGTTTTGGTTAATAATCAAAAAAGGGGTTTTTCAAATAGAGTCTTGAAAATGATTTTGACGTTGGAAATAATGTTGAGTTTAGTAGAAATGGTTGATTTAATACTTGGGGTTAGTTTTGGAAAGAAAAAGAATTTTACTCTAAATGTCCCAAATGTTGATTGTGTATAAATAATGGAATTCACGTTGAAATTATTGAATTAGAAAAATATTGATGATGATGGTAGAGTTCGATATGTATTATCACTCACCTTTTGAAACTCGGAAAGCTTATCTGTGTGGAATATTAATTATATGTTTAGAAATATCTGTTTTGCGCTATCGGTAGAGGATAGCTATGATTGTTGTAGAAATTGCATGTAAATTAGGAGAATTGAAACTATTTTTCTCATTCATATTCATTGAGCATTACCTCACACTTTATACATTGAAAATGTTACCGTTTTGAGAAAATGGGTGAATCTGGGAAAGAGTTGTTGTTACTTCAAAAAAGTTGGCATGTGTGTCTAGGGTGAATGTCCTGAAAACCGCGCGTATACATGGGTGCTGATCCCGAGGATGAAATTTTCGTAAAATGGCAATAGTAGTGCTTGTATAGCCTACATTTACATGGGTCTCAGTTTATGATTTCCTCCGGACAAAATTTTTGAGAAGGGTTGTATTGTTTTAAAATTCCCAGAGTGTGATTCACTGCCTTATTTTCTATTGTAAAAGGGATGATTTATGAACCATGATAATTACTCAGTACTACATGGTTTTGGAAAGTAATAAAAAAGGTTTTGGCACTAGCATTGTATACACATTTACCTTATAGCTTTGTTAAGATTCATATACTGTGCTGGATTATTTCTACTCGGCTTTAGATCACCCCGTGTGGGAAAAACATTTTAGGTGCTAATGATATGCCTCCGCCAAGGCAGTAGCTTGGGAGGACTTGGAGCGAAAGCTTCTTTTGTCTAATTGCTTTATTTATTTTTGTACAAGCCAAGGGCTTAAATTGTATTGGACTTAAGTCCACTTTTGTTATAACCAAACACCGTCTTGGAAAGCTGTAAGCCCTTAGGGCATTTCTTATCTGTTTAACTTCCATTTTCTTTTCTTTTGTTCACAACGTATGCTATAGATTTAGGGCGAAGCATTATGAGTATACCATATATGTTCATCTTTTGTAAACTCAATTGGATCCAATGGAAGATAATTGTTTTACTGTTGTTGCCGTTTATTGTTATTGTGGGTGTACTGTGGTAATTATTTCGGGGCATTACATGGTTCACAACAATTAAAAGCTCATGAGCAAAATTGCCCGACCTATGACCTAGAGCTTGCCACTGTCATATTTGCCTTGAAATTACGGAGGCATTATCTATATGGAGAAAAATTTAAAGTATTCTCTGATCATAAGAGTCTTAAGTACCTATTTTCTTAGAAAGATCTGAACTTGCGTCAACGGAAATGGATGGAATTTATGGAGGATTATGACTTTGAATTACACTATCATCTTGGAAAGGCCAATGTTGTGGCTGATGCTTTGAGTAGAAAATCTGTAAGTGCCACAGCTAGTCTAGCAGTGAGGGAATGGAAGATGATGGGGGATATTAGTGAATTTGACTTACAACTTTGCGAGTCCTCTGAGCAGGCTACTTTGTTCACCATTGTCGCACAACCTACCCTAGTTACACGAGTTATGGAAGCACAACAGGGTGATACAGAAGTGGAGACTATTCGGGAGAGAATCTTTAAGGGAAAGGAAGAGAAGCGTTTGAATGTCTACGCCGATGCGAGTGTTTGTTATTTTGACCGATTGTTTGTGTTTGAATCTATTAGAGATGAAGTTCTTCGGCATTTCCACCACTCTCACCTTACGGTGCATCATGGAGACACCAAAATGTACCATGACCTTAGCTGTCAATTTTGGTAGTGGGGCATGAAGAAGGATTTAGCATTGTTTGTGTCTAAGTGTCTAACATGTCAACAAGTCAAGGTCGAACATCAAAGACCCGCGGGATTATTACAACGTCTTCCAATTGTCGAGTGGAAGTGGGAATATGTTAAAATGGATTTTGTTACTGGTTTTTCAAGAATGCAAAAGGGTAATGATGCGATATGGGTAATTGTAGATTGACTTACTAAGTCAGCTCATTTTCTTGCTATGAGTGTGGGGGATTCTATTGAGTTTTTAGCCGAACTTTACATCCGTGAAATTATTCGACTCTATGGGGTTCCAGTGAGCATAGTTTCTGATAGAGATCCTCGTTTCACTGCCAGGTTGTGGTAGGGTCTTCAGAGTACCTTGGGTACCCAACCAAATTTTAGTACTGCCTACCGTCCTCAGACTAATGGACAATTCGAGCGCACTATTCAAATTCTAGAAGACATGTTGTGAGCGTGCGTGTTAGATTTCAAAAGGTGTTAGGAGAAACACTTGCCATTAGTTGAGTTTGCTTACAACAACAGTTACTAGGTTAACATTGAAATGGCGCCCTTTGAAGCTCTTTATGGACGTCCTTGTAGATCACTTGTTTGTTGGGTGGAAGTAGGGGATTCACCTATGCTTGGGCCAAAGTTGGTCCGTGAAACCATCGAGAAAGTAGCTCTTATTCGGAAGAGATTAGTCATGGCTCAAAGCTGTCAAAAAGCTATGCCAATCAGAGAGAAAAGGCCATTGTACTTTGAAGTAGGAGACTATGTGTTTATAAAAATCTCACCTAGGAGGGGTTGATGAGGTTTGGTAGAAGTAGAAAATTATATCCCCAATTTATTTTCCCTTTTGACATCATAGAGCGGATGGGAGAAGTTGTATATCGTCTTGCCTTACCACCACAACCCTCAAGAGTGTACAATGTATTTCATGTGTCAATGCTCTATAAATATGAACCCGACCCTTCTCACGTCTTAGATTGGACGGATATTGAAGTTGATGAGGATGCATCTTATGAGGAAAGACCGATTCAAGTCCTAGACACACAGGAGCAAGTATTAAGGGGTAAGACCATTCCATTAGTCAAAGTGTTGTAGCGCAATCACGGTGTTGAGGGAACAACTTGGGAGTGTGAAGCTGAGGTCCGCGAGAAATACCCAGGTTTATTCCAAAAAATGTGATGTATCCACTCATGTTGCTTTTCAATCGATATGTGATAAACAGAGCTTAAACCATACTTTCTCATGCTTTTTCTTTCTTTTGTTACTAGAAATGGTTTGTTGTTTATTTGGGAATTGTTCAAAACCGATGGTCATTACGTTGTTAATATATTATTGACGTAGTGTTGAGGATTGACATTATTTCAAGAGCGAGATCCCTTAAGGGGAGAGATTGTAACATTGTGCTTCAAGTGACCGCTCGAGCGGTGGAAATACCGCTCGAGCGAAGATTTGGTGCTCCCAATAGTTCATTTTTCAAGCTTGAGGACCGTTCGAGCGAACAAGTAGTTGCTCGAGCTAATATGAGGGGCTCCTAGTATCTTGTTGCAGATAGATATACTGAGAGGTATCGTTCACCGCTCGAGTGATGAAAAGACCCCTCGAGCGGTCTACGGGATTTCAACATTTTAAAAAGTAATTTCTAGATCATTCTTTCACTTTTCCTTTTCTCTCTTCCTTCCTCTCTCTCTAAGTCTAAAAACCCTACATTTCTCTCTCTACATACCTCTCATTTCACTAAGTTCTGAGCCAAAATCACTTGCAAGAAGTGGAGTTTATGTAAGGATCTTGCTATCTACCAATTGGATTTTGGTTCTACGAAGGATCCTCCTCAATAGTCTAGTTTTCTTGCTATTTCTCGAGGTAGGGTTACTTTTAGCTTAGTATCTCTTTATTTTGAGGATGATTGTAGTGACACTACAAGAAAATACACTTTTGGCGACCACTTTTGCCGACTAAAAATATTTTGGTTGCCAAAAGTTGTGGAATTGGCGACCAAAAATTATGTTAGTCGGTAAAAGTAAAATATTTAGCTACTAAATTTTTTTAGTCCGGGTATATTGATTATTGGAGACTAAAAAAAAATTTGTCGCTAAAAAAGTCACAATTGGTGACTAAAAAAAATTTAGTCGCTAAATTTGCCACAATTGCCGACTAAAAAAATATTTTAGTCGCTGTATAGATAGTTTTGGCAACTAAAATAATTTAGTCGTTGAATGAAAAATAAAAATTTATTTTTTATCTTTGGCTACCAAAAGTTTGGTCTGCAAAAATTCAATTTCAACGACTGAAAAATATTTTAGTCACTGTATAGATAGTTTTGGCAACTAAAATAATTTAGTCGCTGAATGAAAAATAAAAATTTACTTTTTATCTTTGGCAACCAAAAGTTTGGTCGCCAAAAATTTAATTTCAGCGACTAAAAAATATTTTAGTCGCTGTATAGATAGTTTTGGCAACTAAACTAATTTAGTAGCTGAATGAAAAATAAAAATTTACTTTTTATCTTTGGCAACCAAAAGTTTGGTCGGCAAAAATTCAATTTCAACGACTAAAAAATATTTTAGTCGCTGTATAGATAGTTTTGGCGACTAAAATAATTTAGTTAATGAATGAAAAATAAAAATTTACTTTTTCTCTTTGGTGACCAAAGTTTGGCTGCCAAAAATTTAATTTCAGTGACTAAAAAATATTTTAGCCGTTGTATAAATAGTTTTGGCAACTAAACTAATTTAGTCGCTGAATGAAAAATAAAAATTTACTTTTTATCTTTGGCGACTAAAAGTTTGGTCGCCAAAAATTTAATTTCAGCAATTAAAAAATATTTTAGTCGCTGTATAGATAGGTTTGGCAACTAAAATAATTTAGTCGCTGAATGAAAAGTAAAAATTTACTTTTTATCTTTGGCGACCAAAAGTATGGTCGCCAAAAATTTAATTTCAGCGACTAAATGTATAGATAGTTTTGGCAACTAAAATAATTTAGTCGCTGAATGAAAAATAAAAATTTACTTTTTATCTTTGGCGACCAAAAGTTTGGTCGCCAAAAATTTATTTTCAACAACTAATAAATATTTTAATCGTTGTATAGTTATTTTTGGCTACTAAATTTATTTAGTCATTGAATGGAAAACAAAAATTTACTTTTATTTTTGGCGACTAAAAGTTTGGTCGCTAAAAATTTACTTTCAGCGACTAAATAAATTTTAGTCGTTATATGCCAACTTTTGCCAACTAAAAGAAATTTAGTCGCCAAATATCTAGTATAATTTTATTTTTAATCTTTGGTGACTACCCCATTCGGTCGGCAAATATACATTTTTGGTGACTAAAACACATTTACTTGGCGATAAAACTCAATTTTTTTGTGGGAACACATACCGCCCAATTTGAGTTCATGTTTAATTTTATTATTATTATCATTGTTATGTATTTTTATAATTTTCTTTTTTATTTATTATCATTTTGGAGGGATTTTTAAATTAATTTGGTGAGGAACTCTGGAGGGATTTCGAACACACTAAAATGAGTTAGGGCTTAAACACGTCTCTCTCTCTCTCTCTCTCACATCTACCCTATTCCGATTCTTTCACCCCTCTCTCTCTCATTCCATTACTCTCTCTCTCTCTCTCACGCCGATTGCCCTCCTTCTGATATTGAATCTCTGTCGCTTTGTTTCCATCGCCGTCGGGTAAGGAGCATCACTACCATCGAGCACCACCGTCAATCCACTATTGGAGCATTACCCCAGTATGTCCTCTCTATTTTGCCTTCTCTCCGTCCCTGTCTCTGCCTCTCTTCCCCTAATATCTGTCTCTCTCACTCTGTGACTCTCTTTGTCTTTATTTTCTCTTTGACTAAAGTAATTTTGTTCTACAATGTCTCATCCACCAGGGCCTTCACCATCCCCATTTTGTAGAGCATCTTCAACTCTCCCTAAAAACAATTTGTGGTATAAATATCCCTCTCTTTCTATAAAATGATTCAAGGAACATGTAATTTCTTGTTTTTCTTTTTTTTGGGTTGTGAAAGCCTGAAATTCGTAACACTTAAATTTTATCGTATAGTTTCATCTTATACTTAATTTACACTGGTAACGCCAGATAAAGATTCTTCAAGCTGCCTTACTGAACTTTGCTTCTGTGATCTTTATCTTATACTTAATTTATACTAGTAGCGCCCGATAAAGGTTTGGAGTTTTACTGACTAATATTTTTTTAGTTGCCAGAATATAATTTTCTGCGATCAAATTGAAATTAGATCAGCAAAAGTCGAAGAGGGAAAACAAAAAAAAGAAAAAAGAAAAAAAGACGTGAGGTTAGATTCTGTTGCCATGAGGGCTCTAAATGTTATGGAGTGCAAAACTGATACTAACAAAATCAAAACTCTTTCCGAAGTTGAAGGGGTGGCCATGTTTGGTTTGATTTTCGAAAACTTGATTCAAATTTATTTTTTTAAGACTAAAAATTGGTTTTGCAAAAAAATTTTAAAAAGAAAAACTACCTTACTTGTCAATTTTATATAATTTTACGAAGGATATGATTAGCTTGTTTGGTTTGGATTTTTAATATTCACTTTTCAGAAAATTAAAATTTTTTATTTTCTGTATTTTTTTATTTTCACTTAATGTTATATTCTAATGTTTTTAAAAATATTTCAATATACCAAACATAAATACACTTTAAAAGTATAATATTTGTAAAAAAAATATTTAAAAAATTCACTGAATACTAAAATAAAACAAATTTGAGAAATTAGTACATTTTTCGTATTCCTGTGTATTTATAAATTTTTTAAAATATTTTTTGACAAATATTTTACTTTTTTGATACATCTAAGTGAGGTAAATCTAAAAAAATGCTTAAAATTAAAAATATTCACTAAAAATAAATATAAAAAATAAAAAACTCAATTTTCAAAAAATTAAAACCAAAAATTCAAAAATATACTTTCCAAAAAAATATCGCCGACTGTGCAAGTGAAAACCCAAATTAAGAGTAAATTTTGAGTCTTAGTTTTTGGGGTTTTTTTTTTTTTTTGAGAGAGTTAAATGGGTGTGAATTAGAATTTAGATTAAAATTTACATTTGGATTAGAATTTAGGGAAAATTGATTTATCTAGTTCTCTTACTGTGTATAGATTGTTGGAGATGATTCAAACTTTGTGTTCGTTACACTTATTTATATCGTTCTCCCACATTGGTGACCATATATAAATATATATATATTATTTTCTGATTTCATACTTAGCTATATTTAATTTTTAATATATTAATTTGTTAACATGAGTATTTTGCAACTGTTGCTCATTGATTGGAAATCTTCATTTCCAACTTATAATGGAGCACATTTGAATCTTAGATGTTGCTTTAACCCACCAAGCCACTCTACTTTTAAATAGATCACAAAGCACATTCATATTAGGTTGCGTACCCAAAAACACAATATCATTCCTACCCTTCCAAATGGACCATAGAACAACCAGAGGTATGGCCTTCCAAAATTGTTGTTCTAATCTTTTAAAGCTAAAACCAGCCCACCACTGCAACACTCCCATTTATTAAGTTTCAAGGTTTAGTAATGCATTATGAGTAATACTATGAATTGGATCTCCTTATTTCTAAGGTGATGATCAAAAAATAGATGTCAACTGTACTGAAAATCATGTCACGGTTTTTCAATAATGCATTTCCTTACAAATTGCCCTTTCAAATGAAGTACTACTACACACGTCTCGAATTTGAAGACAGTATTTTTCTACTCTTAATATGCCATTAAGTATTTCTAGTTTGACTAACTAAAATAGCTTCAACGTGTTTGAGGCTTTGTCAGAAGCTCTAACTACTTAAACATCCTTGAGATTTGGTCATCGGAAAATATTCAGTGTGTTTGGTTTCAATTTTCTAAATTTAGTTTTTTGAAAACTAAATTTTTTGTTTTTCATGTTTTTTTTAGTGAATATACAAAAACAAGAGAGGAACAGGCGAAGCTGGCCCAGACGCCGGCAGCACCACCGCCACCACCACCACTGTAGGCAGAGGGACCACGGGTGATCAACGTGATTCACTCAAAGGTCAACGAGAATGAAGTTCGAGGAGAGACTCAGAGGGTAAGGCATTTGCAACATGTCTACCAAGTCCAGTAGAAGAAGCCCAGGACATGTGGACATGAGGGGTTGATGATATCCTTCACTAAAGAAGACCTAGATATGGTACAACATCCGCACAACGATGCTCTGGTGGTGACTTTGAAGATTGGAGACTGTAAAGTGAGGCTCATCCTGATTGATCAGGGCCATTCTTGTGATATCATGTATGTCAGATGTTACAAGGAGCTCGGTCTCCATAAGGATGATCTAGAGCAATCCGATAGCCCCATGGTTAGATTTAATGGGACGCCAATATGGCCGCTAGGAACCACGAGTTTGGAGGTGTAGGCAGTGACTAAGAAGGTAACTATAGAGTTTACCATAATAGATACTCCATCCCCATACAATGTCATTTTGGGAAGATCTTGGCTGCATGCAATGAGGGTTATTTTCTCAAAGCTGCACCAACTGTTGCGATTCGCAACTGAATAGGGGATTGAAGAAGTAAGGGGAGACCAAGTATTGGTGAAACAGTGCTCCATGGAAACAATAGAGTACACCTTCAATGTGAAGAAAGCAGAGACATCAGAGATTGAAAGCAAAGATCGAGAGATCTTGGATGATGTCGACAAAGAACTTGTCACCAAGAGCGAAGAACACTTGAAAATGGTTCTAGTATAGGAAGACGACAATGAGCGATTCTTCCTCCTCGGCTATGGCTTGGCTAAGGAAGAGAAAAGAAAACTGGAGGAGTTTCTAAGAGAAAACATAAAAGTGTTCACCTGGACACCTTATGAGATTCCGGGGATCATCCCCGAGGTTACATGCAACAAACTGAATGTGGATAAGTCGGCTAAACCTATCATTCAAAGATCAAGGAGACCAACTTTGATCCATGTACAAGCAGTTGAGGAAGAAGTGGAGAAGCTACTAGAGGCACAAACAATTTAAGAAGTGACCTACCCCACTTGGCTGTCTAATACGGTGGTAGTAAAGAAGAAGAATGATAAGTGGAGGGTCTATGTAGACTTCAGTAGTCTGAACAAAGCATGCCCGAAGGACTGCTTCCCTTTACCCAAGATTGATCAGCTTGTTGACGCCACATCAGGACATGGAAGAATGAGCTTTCTAGATGCATACAGGGGATACTACCAGCTAACAATGTATGTCCCAGATGAAGTGAAGATAACATTCATCACCTCCAAAGGACTTTACTGTTATAAGGTAATGCCCTTTGGGTTGAACAATGCAGGAGTGACATACTAGAGGTTGGTTACCGAGATATTCAAGCACCTAACTGGGAAGACTGTGGAAGTCTACATCGACGACATGGTTATCAAGAGTAAAGAACCAGGAGATCATCTGGCTGACTTAAAGGAAGTTTTTAACATATTGAAGGCATACCAGCTTCGGCTGACTGCCTCAAAGTGCGCATTTGGGGTAGGATTTGGTAAGTTCTTGGAATACTTGGTAACTAGGAGAGCGATTGAAGTAAACCCAGATCAGATCAATAGGGGTGAGCAGCGGATATACTGATCTGCCAAAACCGACCGAACTGAACCGATCTACCACATTTTGGACGGATGCGTGATGATGAGCAAACGGTTGCGGATTGATTTTCTCCAACCCGCCAATTTGGAGGACGGATGGCGGATTTGAGGTTCTTTTGGCCGCAATCGAACCGCCAAACCGCGAGCACCCTTAATAATTTATAAGATTTTGTGTTTTCAATTTGTTTAAATATTTTGTTTGTGTTTTCAATTGAAAAAGAGTTCAAATATTCTGTTGAAAAAAAGTTTTCAACTTGAATATATTTTTTGAATTGAAAAAAATAAACGTATTATTTATCTATATTTTTTGGTTTTTAAATCTAACTCTAAAAGTAATAAATAGAAAATATGATATATGCTAAGGATGTAGATATGAGAGTGTAAAGTGTGAATGAGGGTCCACTATTGCCTTATATAGGCTTGGATAATGGCTTAGTTGATTTTCTTATCGACTAATCAATTGGACATTAGTTTATTCTAATTTAATTCGTTCCGAATTGAATTACAATTAAACCTACAATAATGTTCTAAAAATTCCAACTAACACGTAATTCAAGTCAATTTCGCGATTAGATGCTGACAAGGCCTTCAATTCATAGAATGAAGCAGAAACAGAAACAGATATTTCTACAATAGACAGATATAAGCACAATAATGCAACAAACACATATGCAATTTAATTCAGAATTTCTCTTAATTTCTGATTAAGCTTATTTAACCATGAATTAATGTAAATCAGAGGTCGGGGTTGTTACATTACCTGACTGGATGCGCTCGAGGAAAATGGAACCAAAAAGAAGATGATGAAACCTTGGAAGATAATGATAAGAGTGATGGTGATGAACTTCAACAAGCCTATGAAAAGCTATATAATGAATCTCTAAACCTATCCAAGATGAATGAAAAACTCTGTAACGAGTTGAATCAAATTGAATTTTTCCCTTATTATTATTGTTATGGTGTAGTGAACCATTCTATTTAAATTGGTGAAAACAAATTATATTACTTGTTGATTTCGACTTCGTAAGGCCTATTTGGCAATTTTTTTGATTTTTTATTCTTGGGTCTTAAGTATTAAATGAGATATAAATTTAATTTTTGAGACTTATTTGATTAGCCCACACTTAAGCATTTTGGTTCATATTTAATTATGTGAATGGTGGGGACCACCTTAAGTCTTTTAAAATTTATTTATACTTGAATCTGAGTTGGAGATTTATTTTAAATTATTAAACTCTATTCATTTTGGACTCAATTGATTGAATCATGACCCGTTTGTAACCATGTATTATTGTTGTTTTTATTATTATTATTTATTTTATAATCTTGAGAGAGTTACAAATATTTATGGTGTGTACCATCAAACGAAATATATTTTGTGGTGAGAAAATATTATATCTTTTTTGTCATTAATGATGTTAAAATATACTTTTAATTGATATATATATATACAAAACACCAATAAATCCCAAATCTTAATTTGTTAAACCATTTGGTCCTGCCTTTTATTTTATAGACTAATAAGTCCTATTTGAATGTTAAAAGCTCACTATAGGCATTTTTCAGATTTCCCTCATTTCCAAACATTAGCAACACTACCTACATCAGCAACATCAACTACATCAACAATATCATCAAAACATTAACTACATTAGCAACATTAACTACAACAACATCATCAACATCACCAAACATCATAAAACATCATCAACTACATCATCAACATCATCACACATCATCAACATCACCAACATCATAAAATATCATCAAACATCAAACATCATCATACATCATCAACATCACCAACATTGAACATCATCGACATCAACTACAACTTCAACCTCATCAAACATCAGATCTCATACACTCCAATTCTCAGATCTGATAGTTGATGTTGCTCCATTTTTTGAGAATCATTTTGTGATTCGTTCTATGCCTCCTTTCCAAACCGAGAATCGGTGACCAATGTTGTAGTTCATCATCTGAAAATTGGGATTTATTTGAGATTGGTGACCTCTTCGCCTTCGTGGTTCGTTCTAACATTAAACATCATCGAATCTGGGTTTTGGATCCCACCGGCGATCGCAGAGAGAGAACCAGAGCAACATCTTGATGATGTTGACAATGTACCCTAGAGCTGGTGACGAACGAGGGGCCCCATTCGAAGAAAACGAGAGGTAGAGGACGGCTGAATCCGGCGTTGTTGACCTGGCCGCTCCGCTGTCAGAATTCAATCACAGAGAGAGAACCAGAGCAACATCTGGATGATGTTCACGATGTACCCTAGAGCCGGTGACGAACGATTTTCTCCTTCCCCAAATCACGGCAGCCGTCTCGCAATTCAAATCGCACCAAAGCTCGATATTCCTTAACTAACCAACGACAAACACGCTGCTCCGGCGTCGTATAGAGTGGGACAGGCCCACCCAGTAGTAACCAAGAATTGATTGGTTGGGGGCGTGTCGATATTGTTGAACGGGGACATGGAGTTCGACGAGTTTCTAGGGGTCGACGTAGTGTGGCGTGTTGGTTGCATCCTGAGGAGAGGGGGTCTGCAATCCAGATTGTGGTTCAAATGGGTGTACGTCGTCATCAAATTTTTTTCCCCCAGTCACGGTTTGGGGATGGATGGGAGGGTGCTGCTCTTGTTTTGGATGGATTTTCGGTGGGGAATGGTTGGGTCACCATAGGGCCGAAACGGGGAGGGGGGAGGGGTTCTTCTTGGCCGATTGGGAATGCGGTGGTCGTTCTAGGGGCTGGAGAAGAGGATGCGGTTGTTGGACAGGGGTCTGTTTGATGTTTCATGAATAATGTTTGATGTTGGTGATGTTGGATATTGTTTTGATGTTTGATGTTGGTGATGTTGAATAATTTGATCTATTTTCCTTGGAACATCACTGTGTTATATGTTCACTGTGTTATACGATTAGGCCCTAATGTTGAAGAATAATGTTTATATAATTTGATCTATTGTTTGATGTTGAATAGAATAATGTTTGATGTTGGTGATGTTGGATAATGTTTGATGTTTGATGTTGGTCATGTTGAATAATGTTTGATGTTTGATGAATAATGTTTGATGACGTTGTTGATGTTGATGATTTTGATGACGTAGTTGATGTTTGTTGATGTTCAAAAAGAAGGGAAATCATAAAAAGGACTAAATGGTTTAAGAAAAAATACTCAGGACTAACTAGAGCAACATTTATCAAAATGGAATTTATGAGTAATTTTTCCATATATATATAGCTGTATATGTATAGATAGATATTTGTATTGATTTGAAAAAAAAGAAAAAAATTGAAATCAACACATGTGGGCCCTCTCTCTGTCCTCTCTTATTTCCTTTCCTTTTCTTTTGTTCTTGGCAGGCAGAACATTTCCTGTTTTTCTTCTCTCTCTCTCTCTCTTTGGTCTCTCTCTCGGCTCCTATTCTCTCTTTCTGAATTTTTTTTTTGGTTACATTCATCACACAAATTCTATGATCTACTAAAATCTATTAGGTTTTAGACCCATGTTCTTGAGACCAAAGTGAATAACTTGGTGAGAGCAACGTTTGTAGAGATCAAAATTCGACAAAGTCGAAAATTGGAGTTTTTACTTGTTTCCTCTTCTAGCTTTTGAGATAAGGATTTTCTAAACATTGTGTATGTGTTTTAGCTTTATTATGTGTTATTTTGATAGTGTGATATTTGAAAAGATTAGGGTTTTATTAACGGTATCTTAGATGTATAAAAAGGGGAAAGTTCTCAACTTTTTTTGAAAATCCATTGCTAGTTGTGTTTGGTTTTTGTATGACTCATGGATGTTGGAGAATGTATTTTATTCTATTTTATTTTATATTTGAGAAACCCCCAAATTTTAATAAAACCTAGAAATTTAAATGTTAAGATTTAGATTTTTGGGATGAGTTTGTGAAAAACTTACAAGAGTTATAAATATATGTTTACTTGAATAAATGAGAATTTGAAAGTGGATGTTTATAGGGATGAGATTGATGAGAATGTGGTTGGGAATATTGAAAAACTATTGAGGTTTCTTTTGAAAATTGTTAAATTTGAAAATATTGAACTTTTGATAAAGATGAGAATATTTGTCATATTGAGGTATTGAGAATTGTTGAAAGAAAGTATGTTAGTTTTGGCATTATGAAAATTCTTGATGAATTCTTGAGTTGAATAAAAAGCGAAGATTGATGATTTTTTTTAAAGAATATTATGATTCTTGATTGAGTATGAAAAGAGGAGATTAAATATGTGATTGTTACTTCTATATTGAAATGATTGAAAATATGAGATTATGCGTTATGTTTGTCTCTTGAAATTTATCTTTTTGTATAGAGATAATTGTTTGGGCAACCGTGGAGTGTTGTATTGATTATTATAGAAGTAGCATGTGAAATAGGTGAATTGAAATATTTTCAAATTCATGCATGGCATTGAACATTGCATAGTCTGATGATTAAATTCTCACATTGGATTTGAGATATTGGTTTTGTTTCAAATTGATTCTTTAGGAATATTTGAAAAGTGTTGAGTTATGGGGTAAATACGTTTGGTAAGTCTGGATAAGGGTTATAGTTTGATGTTGGTTAAGTTGGTCTGAGTGTGCAGGGTGAAAGACCGAAAACACGCACGGAGGAGGTACCACTGCCCTTCCGGTGAGAGACCGGTAAAGTGAGGATTTGGTAGTACTCGATATGCCTACTTGTAAACACTAGCTTAGAGATTACCAGTGTCATATTTACCGATCCTTGTTCTATGAAATGGATAATTGCATTGGTTATGCTTTTGAAGAAGTGCATGGCATGAGAGTTTCAAATGAGAAAACCTATGATTTTTGGCATTGGCATCTCATATGCATTGCACCTCATGATATTGTTAAACTGCATGCACTTTATTTAGATTATCTCTGCTGGGCTTTATGCTCATCCCTTAGTGGAAACCATTTTTCAGGTGATTGTGGTGTGCCTCTGCCAAAGTGAAGGCGTGGAGGATCTTTTGAAGCACAAGACTCAATTATTGTTTTGTTTTCTTTGCAAGCCAAGGGCTATCTATGTATGGGTTTGAAAACCACTTTGTTGTAACTGTGCAAAGCCTTGGAACTTGTAGCCGTTAAGGCATTAATTTTTATTTTGTTGCTTTAACTTGTTATTATCACATGCCATAAAAATTCATATCTTAAGAATGATGAATGTATTAATGCAAGGGGTTTCTCTTTTGTGAAATCTCATGTTGGATATCGTTAATAGAAAAATGGTGATTTAGTATGAATGTTGACTATTGAAATGTCTATATTATTCAATGTTGTTGTATGTAATAATGATAAGTAATGAGATTTAGATTATACCTAAGAGTTAATCTTGATATATTAGACGTCAATATTTTTTGGGGGCGTTATAGATTCATCAGTCGGAGTTCAGATAAATATAAGCCATTTTTTTAGTTGTTAAAGAAGGCCATAGACTTTTTGTGGACAGAACAATGCGAAGTCGCCTTGGCCGGCTTGAAAAGGTACTTGACAGCTCCACTAGTGTTGTCGAACTTGGTACCAAGAGAAGAGTTGTTTTTATATCTGGCAATTTCAGATCACGCTGTCAGTGTTGTGGTAATTTGAGAGGATGAAGGAGAGTAGAAGGTAGTGTACTATGTCAGTAAGACCCTGAAAAATGCAGAGACCAGTTACCTGCCCTGGGAAAAATTGACACTTCCTCTGGTAACGACTTCAAAAAAACTGAGCTATTATTTTCAAGCTCATAAAATCGTGGTGCTTACGGAGCACCAATTGAAGTCTTTTTACAGTAGAGAGACTTGACAAACAGAGTAGCGCCATGGGCTATAGTTCTAGGTTAGTATGACTTAGAATTCAAGTTAAGGACAGCAATAAAGGGTCAGGTTTTTGTCGACTTCATTGCAGAATTCACACCAGGCGCTTGTCCAAGATTGACACCGGCGAATCTTGGCCTCGGGTGTCCAGGACAATCGGAGGAAAATCAACCAAGACCATGGAATCCCACGTCAGCCAAACAGAAGAAGAGTAAAGAGAAGTTAAAGTCCTGTGATATTTACATCGACAATTCCTTTTGTCTCTTTATTGATGGTAGTTCAAACTAATAAGGAGCGGGGAAAGGAGTGGTTTTGGTTTCACCAAATGGACGAATGATAGAATAGTCCATCCGTTTGGGGTTTAAGGCCTCAAACAATAAAGTAGAATACGAGGCACTAATTGCTAGCCTAAAACTAGCAGTAGTAGTTAAAGTCAGAGAGGTAGTTGTCTTCTACAACTCCCAACTCATTATAAATCAAGCGATGGGCGAATACATAGCCCGAGATGAGAGGATGGTGGCATACGTCAAGGAGGTTATCAAGTTACTAGCACAATTCCAAAGCTGCCGATTGCAGTAGGTCAGCTGAGATGACAACAGTCATCCCAACGCCCTAGCAAACCTTGCTAGTGCTATAAAGTCAGACAAGCCAAGAGTAATTATGGTGGATTACCTGTCAGGCCCAAGTATTGAACCTCTAATAACAAAGTATGAATCAATGTGCGTAGAGTTGGGTCCAAGTTGGATGGATGCCATAGTCATGTTCCTCAAAGATAGCAAGCTGCTAGAAAATAGAAGGGAAGCTCACAAGATCATACTGAAGTCGGCTAGGTTCTGCATGTCAACAGAAGGCCATCTGTACAGGAGATCTTTTACTAGGCCTCTATTGCGATGTGTACACCCATTCCAAGTAGATGATTTTTTGTACGGGATTCATGAAGGAATGTGCAGAAGTCATGCAGGGGGCAGATCACCTACTCACAGAGCTATATCACAAGGTTACTGGTGGCCTTACATGCAAAAAGATGCTGAAGCCTATGTAAGGAAGTGCGAAAAGTGTCAAAAGTTTGCACCTTTGATACACTAGTCAACTAGAGATTTGAACCCAATATCCAGTCCTTGGCCATTTGTCCAATGAGGCATGGATCTTATTGGGCTATTGTCCAAGCCAACTAGACGGAAGAAGTTCCTGCTTGTAGCAACTAATTACTTTACAAAGTGGGTACAAGCTGAATCCCTTGCCAAAATCCGAGATGTAGATGTAAAAAACATAATCACTAGCAGACAATAGCACACAATTCGACAGCAAGTTGATTAAAACTTTTGTGCAAAATATAAGATTAAGAACTATTATTTGACACCCAGTTTTCCCCAGAGCAATGAACAAGTTGAAATGTCCAACAAGACCATCTTGGATGGAATCAAGAAAAGACTGGAAGCTGCCAAGGGCAACTGGGTGAAGGAATTTCTCAACGTTCTATGGGCATATCGGACGACGCCGAGAAGATCTATTGGTGAGTCTCTTTATGGCACAAAGGTTGTCATTCCACTAGAAATCGACATCCCTGTGATCAGAACCCAAGGAGTGGAGAATGAAATAATTGAGGCATTCCTTGCCCGAGATCTAGACTTGATTGAAGAAAGAAGTCAAAGAGCAACAATTCATCTAGGGGCATACCAGCAATAACTTGCCAGGGCATATAACAAGAAGGCCAATCCTAGAGAGTTTCAGATTGGAGATCTCGTCCTAAGGAATGTCGTTGGCAATAAGAAGGACCCCAGTGAGGCAAGCTTGGGAAGGACCATATCGCATCATCTTGGTCGCCGGCAATAGCGCTTACTTGCTTGAAGCCACTAATGGCAAAGAGTTTCCAAGATCATGGAATACCAGGAATTTGAAATTTTTCTACCATTGATTTTCGTTTTTCAAATTTCCTCTCTATGTAAAGGATTTTTAGCCGAAGTATTAATAAAATACTTGTATCGATTTTGTTTTTTACAAAATTTTGTTGAAATTTATGATTGCGAGATAGGAATGAGAAAGTCTTAAAGCGATGTTCTCGTGGTGAACAAGGCGATTAACTTAGACTTGCCGTGATGGTAAAGTTGAACTAAGTACAAGGCAATGTTTCAATGTGAAACAAGGCGATTAACCTAGACTTGCTGTGATGGTAGAGTTGAACTAAGTACAAGGCGATGTTTTAATGTAAAACAAGGTGAAACTAGCCATGTTTTGGTCGGTTTGTGCGAAAAGTCGAGGTAGAAAGTACTCTCGGTACACTGAGGTCAAGCCTCAAGTGTTTGGTTTGGGCAAGACAAACGCGATGACCTCGGTCATGGACGTCCAAGTTAGACTTAGACAAGAACCAGCCGATGCATCCTTAATGTGAACATAAGTGATACTTAGGTTCACATTAAGGGGGCAAGAAGCATGAATAAGTATGACACTTGTAAAAAAATTTAGAAAAATTTTACAAGTTGAAGTTATCAGAGATGATTGATAGAGAGACTATCCGAGATATGTTACCTGAGATGGGTGATCACTAAGCTAAATTCGAGATGATCAGTCCGAGATAATTGAATATCCGAGGTATTTTGATTTGAAGGAAGCAACCAAGTTGTCAAACTTGGAAGGATAAGAAAAAGTCTAAGTATGGAAACATAAAAAATAGAGAAGATAGCAAAGCATGCACAAAACAGTTATGAAAGACAAACATCCAATATTTAGAAGGAAAAGAAGAAAGACATGCATTGAAAGAAGATCGGTTACAAAACGTGGCATATCAGCCCGACATAACATAAACTGTTCAAAAGAAAAGTACAATCAAAGGAAAGAAAAAAATCCTAAGTATTGGGATCTATCACATTGTTCTCAGGTTGTTCCACCTTGGCAGTTGGCGTTGTTTCGGTCTCGACAGACAGCTGAGCAAACTTATCAGCCGCAATCTCAGCGTCGATCTCTAAAAGAGTTTGGTCCAAGCTCTTCTCAACGGTAAAGACCTCGACGTCAGAAGTAGCCTTTTTGGGAGAGGTACTCTTGGAAACCTCATCCCCATCATCTTCAGTTAGGTCCAAGACCTGATCATTCAGAGTCGGGGACTTGGCCCTAGCAGCAACCTCGGTCTCACCCTCTTCTTTAGCCTCGTCCTTAGACCGGTTAGGAGAGGGAAGAAAGGGAACGTTGAGTCGACTGATATCACGGAGAGACGAGTCCTCGGGAATGGACAGCTCCTTAAGGGTTACTATCCAGCTGAGGTAATAGCCTTTATTGCAGGCCAGATAGATTTGTTGCTTGTACTAGTCTGGAACATCGGTATGCCTCTCCGCATGTGCCTTCTTATTAGCCTCTTTGGTGGCAAGAGCCTCCTACAGCTTGGTCTTGGCTTCGACCGCCCTAACTTCAGCGACCTTGGCATTGGCCTCAACAGCTTTGGTAGCGGCCTCAACAGCTTCGGCTTTGGCCTCAGCCTTGTTTTGAGCTGTTTTGGCAACATTGGCCTTATCCATGAGGCCCTTGATCTTTGTTTCAGCTTTATTGAGTGAAAAAAAGGAAACTTATAGCTTCCTGGGTGTTTTTGACTAGGTCTTTCTTTACCATCTTGGTTTTCACTGCATGAGAGTGAGTATGTTGGATGGCTTGCAAGAAAAGAAAAAGCAAGTTAGAAAAATTTGGCTAAGTACAAAAGATTGAAATGAAAACTGAATGGAAAAGTGACAAGTCGGAGACTTACCAAGATCAAATGTCGTATCATTATGGCGAAGTTCTCATAGTGATTGAGGTCGACCAATTAGTTTTATGTCGGCCGAAAGAAGCATGGATGTGGACTGAGTAGCGTCGACTTCCAGACTCTCAATAGCGCCATCGCCAGCCTTTATAGGTCGGTCACCATCCAGAACCTCGGGGGCTTAGGTTTTCTCGAGGCGGAAACTACTCCCACCCTTGGGACCTTTTGATCTCAGCTTCTTTGTTGGGGGTGCGTCAGACGACTCGGCCTCAGTCGGCCTCTTCTGGGCGGCAACCATTTTGGATATTGAGAGAGAATCCTTTGGATCCTTTTCAGAATAAGAGAGGATATGGGTGACTATGGCCTTTTTCATCCTCTTTTGCTTTGGCTTGGGCTAGGGAGATAGTGTAGATTGCAAGGACACAACGTCGGGCAGGCCGATCAATAAGTCCTTGGTGATTGCCGATTTTCGTTCCATATCCTCGATGGTTGCAACGGTGATTAGCCTTGGGCCAAGTTTGAAAGCAGGAAGGGCTAGCGGAGGATTAGACAGATCATACATCGGTGCGACTGAACCTTGGCGCTTTCAACTACGTGTTCTGCCAGTAGAAACGTTAGGAGGTCAGCGGCGGAGCTGACGTTGTGATGGAGGAATAAGTTGGGCTGGAGCAGAAGTGGATGGCTTGTTCACTAGATTAGACGTTGATGCCTAATCTGGCTTTAGCGAAGAAGTGGCTTGGTGAGTTGAAGCAAATAGTGGAGGTTTGCTTCTTCTAAGGACGTCGGGAAGTGGTGATCTATAGGTCAACACATAATTTAACAAGATTGGGGCCTTGCAATCTTCAATGGGCAAGTCCAGGAGATGTTTGACATCTTGGCTCGGGACGTAGGACTTTTAAAAAGATTTACTCGGCTGAGGAAGAGCTGCAAAAATGAAAGAAAACATTAGAACCAGAAAGACGTATATGCATGTGCAGACACCCCATTTTTTATCGTTCTCAAGACTTGGACGTTATCGTTTGTGCACCCGATAATTGTGCATGTTTGTGCTCGTTTTGAGTGCTCGAAGGTCTCAGCCGAGCGCATTGTCTTTGAGCCTTTAAACTCTCTATGTTTTGGCCTTGTTTTTGGGCCAATCCTTGGTGCCTCTTGCTTGGAGGGAGAAAAGGCCTTGTCGGCCACTTTTGGCCCTTGTTGGCCACTTTTTCCTCTGGTCGGCCACCTTGGGTGGCCGGTTGGCTAGAGGCGGTGGCCGGTCGGCCACTTAGAGTGGCCGACGACCATTTTTCTCATTTTTCAGATATTTTGTGTGCCAGCTGTGCTAGCTGTTGATCACTGAAGCCATCCTCCATACATATGTATGGAGGGATGGAAGCAAGCCTTAGGCTTGTGTTTCTATATAAGGGGAGGTCCCTCCCCCATTTTGAGGGTTCATAAATTTTGTGAGCAAAAATTCTGCCTGTCTCTCTCTCTCTCTCTCTCTCTCTCTCTCTCTCTCTTTATATATATATATATATATATTTTAGGCTTGAAAGTGAGTTTTCTCTACATATTTGCAAAGAGACCCTTGACCAAATACCTTCATCTTGGAACTGAGGTCCTTGGAAGTCCTAGTTGAGGTCTAAAGCTTGGTTTTAGCTCAGAATTGTACCTGTTTTGTAGCTGTGCTTCAAGGGTAAGAACTTAACTCTTTTAAGCTTTGTTTTAGTTAAGTGCTTAGCCATCTTTTTACACTACTTTGAGGCCAGTTTTGACCTCTAAAAACTTTGATTTTTTAAGGTTTTAAAATTGTGGTTTAAGCCTTGTTTGGTTAGGGGGTGGTTCCCCCATTTTTTCTCTTTGACTTGCAAAGCCTTTTGAGCCACCTTTCAAAGCTTTTGAAACAACTTTTTCTTGGCCTTTTAACCACTGAATTCCAGGGGAATTTCAGTGGAAAAAAGTTAGTTTTGAGGAACAAAATGGGAGGGGGTGGTCCCCCATCCTCATGTCTTGTTTGCATGTGTAGTTAGCCTAAGAGATGAGCATGTTTTTTTACCATTTTGGGGCTCCATCTCAGAATGTTTTTGCTAATGTTTTAGCATGTTTTAACTCTGTTTTGGTTGGTCTTGGCCATATAACTCATGCTTTGTATGGTTGTAGTGTAAATGGCCTCTACTGGCTTTGTATTTTGAGGCTCCTAGCATGCTTTGCTTGAGTTATTTGCATGATATGGCATCATTTGACATGTGATTTTAGAGCACATACCTCTGTTACACTTTCACATATATCACTCTTTTATTGCTCTTAAGAGTTGTACTTTGAGCCTCGTTTGTGAGCTAACAAATGAGCATGTTTTTCTTGGCATTTATACTCCAATTCCAGCATGTTTAGGCCACTGATTTGGCATGTTTTAGGTCTATCCATAGCTGGTTTGATCATTTGAGCTTGGTATTTCATGCCTCTAGTGTAGTGTTCTTCATTAGTTTCATGCTTTTAACCTTGGAACATGTTGTGCATATGTTGATTACATGATTTAGTGTCTTGAGCTTGCCATTTCAGCACTGAAAGTCTGCAACCTCCCTTTGTTCTTTACTTTTTAATTCGCTTTTGAAAGTGGTTTTGAGCCCCTTGTTAGCTTGAGCATGAAATTAAGGCATTCATGCCTAATAGTTTCAATCCTCCCTTAAGGGTTTCTACTAACAAACAGTATGAGACCTCTTTCATGCTCAAGGCACTTGTGGCTTAGGCCATCTTTCCAATTAGAGAACTTTTACATTAGACTTAACCAGTTAAAGGACTAATTGGTAAGCTAAAATATGTAAACAAAAATTGAATTAAATAAAACATGAACAAGATAAATATGCGTGTTGCATTGGATGTGTTTGGATTAGACGTTAATCCAAACACAAGAAAAGTGGGACGTTTTATACTCAAAGTGATGAAGCGTGTCACATTTCTTGGCCGCCAACACCCTTGATCATGCATGATAGGGTGGTGGTCATTTGAGTCTTGAGTGTGCACTCACTAAGCTTGTACAAGCTTGGTTTTTGGGCCATCATGCATTGAGATGCTTGATTGGTGGCTTAAGAGCCAAGTGCCACATTCCTTTGAGCTTGAGACATGATGAGGAGAGTGGTAGTACACACGTTTTCTTGCAAATACATTGTCTTGCCTCTGTTGTTCTCTATTGCAGCAAAAACAACATTTTGGGAAAGGAGGTAGCCGACCGGCCAGTGGCAGTAGTCGACCGGCCACTTGCACTAGCTGACCGGCTAGTTGAAGTGGCCAGCAGCCACTTTTTAGGGCCGACCGGCCACCAGTCTATTTTGGTGCAAAAATGTTCCTGTTTTGAGGCAAAGGCAGTCTGAAGTTGGCACAATTTTCAAAAATCATAGCAAGTGCAAACAGAGGCAACCGGTGGTAAGGCAATGGATTTTCGGGAGGACGCCAACCGAGCATACATATCTCCCTCGCCCGCGAGGCCATTTCATTGTTTATGATTAGTTTGTCTAACTAGTTAATCAATCCGTTTTGTAATATTTAGCTAGCTTAGAATAGTTAGTTAATTTATTTCAATTGTTGTAATTAATTAGCTAAGTTAGTTAATTAGTTATTTTATAATAATTAGCTTAGCTTAGTGTAGCTTAGCTTATTTATTCAGACCCTCCTTCGAGAGGGCGCACTGTTGTAATAAGTGTGCGTGCGTATGTACATGTCTTCCAACCCCACGTCTTTCTCCCTTTTATTTATCCGCTTTCAATGGTTAGATTAGGGATCATTTTCAATTAGCATACCTTGTGCTTGCATGTTTGCATCTATTCATTTGTCTTGCATGCACCGGGCTCGGCGCATCATTCAAACTGCATCGTATTTCAATACCTATTTGAATACGTGTTTCAAAGCATGTTATCAAGTGTTGCATTCATATGCCATCTTAGATAGCCAAGCCTATTAATTGCATTTTTGCATGTGTTGCATTAGGCATTTTATATAGTTAGGATCATGCATATTTCTAACTAGTTTTTGTTTTGGCTTGGAGTACACTGTAAGTTTTATGCTTTAGCATACTTGCATGAATGTGAGTGTTGCCATGATAGCATGCTTACCATGAGGCTATTTGCTTAATTGATAAACTGCATGAATGCCTGTGGATGAAGGCTTTGTTACTTGAATTGGAACAATTCAATAAATATGAGTTTTAAGCCCACTTTGCGAAGTGGCAAATCATGTTTCAAGCCCATCATGTTTGATGAAAAATCCGCGCTTTAGCCCACTTGCGAGTGGCAATTTCAAACCATTTTCAAAAACAAACATGAATTGTTTTGTCGTAAGTCTTACGACTTAGTCTATACTTGCTTGTGTGCATCACATAGTAAAGTTAGCTAATAACCGGAATAAGAACACATGTGTTTATAAAACAACATATCATGCTTAGCAGAGGCCGATCTTTGATCGGGCGAGTGAGGGTGCTCATTTCAGGACCTTCCCGACCTTCCCCTATCGTACCCAAGTTCTCGAACCGAGGCAACTTTGGTGATGACGGACACGTGGCCTTTGGCACATGTCAGGGTTTCTTAAATTTTTCAAAAATAAAATATTTAGGTGGTGACTTTGTAATCTGAAAACTGTAGACCCCTCGAACTTCACTCCGCGCACGAGGGCGCGAATTGTAGTTCTAGCTACTACAGTTCGGACTCCTATCACGATTCTGAATCTAATCTCACAAAGTGCAATGTAAGACTGATATATCACCAAAGAGTCCAAATCTGAAAAATCATTTTGGAAAATTGATTTTAATCAAAAAGCGCCAAACATGGACTGCTTTGCCAGATTTTAGAGTCGCTACCTAAATATTTTGTTTTTGGAAAATTTAGAAAACCCTGACTCGTGCCTAAGGCCACGTGTCCGTCATTACCAAAGTTGCCTTGGCTCGGGAACTTAGGTACGAGAGGGGAAGGTCCTGAAATGAGCACCCCCACTCGCCCGATCAAAGGATCGACCTCTACTAACATGATATATTATTTTTGAAAACACACGTGTTCTTGTCCGATTTATTAGCTAACATTACTATGTGATGCGCACAGCATACAAGTATAGACTCAATCACTCAAGTTGAAACAAAACATCTCATGTTTGTTTGTTTCCAAAATAGTTTGATGTTGCTACTCACAAGTAAGCTAAGACACGGATTTGCCACCCTCAAGTGGGCTTAAGAAAACATGATTTTGCCACTCTCAAGTGGACTTAAAATGCACATTTTGATGAATTGTTCAAATTCAAGCAATGAAGCCTTCATCCACAGGCATTCATGCAGTAAAAGCACTTAAACAAATAGCCTCATGGCAAGCATGCTGACATGGCAATACTCACATCTCATGTAGTATGCTAAAGCGTAAACACTCACAGTGTACTCCAAGGCAAAACAGAAGCTAGTTAGAAATCATGTATGATCCTAACTATGTCAACAATGCCTAATGCAATACGTGCAAAAATACAACTAAAATAGTCTCGGCTAGCTAAGATGGCATATGAATGCAATACTTGATACATGTATTCAAATAGGTATTGAAATACAATGCAGTTTGAATGATGCGCCGAGCCCGGTGCATGCAAAACAAATGAATGATGCATGCATGCAAAGCATAAGTATGCTAATTGAAATATGCCCTAAACTAACCATCAAAAGCTGATAAGTAAAAGGGAGAAAGAAATGGGGGTTAGAAGACATGCACACACGCACACACACACCCTTATTACAACATTGTGCCTTTTCGACAGAGGGTCCGAATAAAACGAAAGCTAACTAGCTATGCTAATTAAGCTAACTAATTAACCAATTTAGCTAATTAATTATTATAAACCAAAATGAATTGAATAACCAGCTAAGCTAAGCTAATTAAATATTACAACACAGATTAAACTAATTAATTACAAAACATGTAATTAACTACAACTAGCTAGTAAAGCGGTAAAATGGCCTCGCGAGCGAGGGAGGCATGCATGCTCTGTCGCGTCCTCCTGAAAATCCACCGCCCTGCCTCAAGATGCCTATGTTTGCACACCTTTAGACATCTGAAAATTGTGCCAACTTCCAGGTTGATTTTGACCCATCTCAGGAACATGCTGAGGGATGGTCAGCCAAGAGGGATGGCCATCGGCGAGTACTGGTGGCCGGTTGGCAGCCTTGATGGCCGGTCGGCCACTGCTTTCTGCAATTTCTTCTTTTGCTGCAACAGAGCACAAACAGGGGCATGACAGTGTATTTGCAAGGGAATGTGTGTACCACCACACTCCTTATCATATCTCAAGCTCAAAGGAGTGTGATACTTGACTCTCGGACCATCAACTAAGCATCATAATGCATGATGGCTGAGAAGCTAAGTTTGTACAAGTCAATGAATGAACAAATAAACTCGATGAAACTTTCACCCTATCATGCACGATCAAGGGTGTCAGTGACTAAGAAATGAGGCACGTTTCATCACTTTGAGTATGAAACGTCTCTCGTTTCTCGTGTTTGGATTAACATCCGATCCAAACACATGCAATGCAACACAAACATGTTATCTTGGCATGTTTTACTTGATTGATTTTGTTTACACATTTTAACATTACCAATCCATTCATTGATCAACTTGTCCAAATATGAGAGTCCTCTAATTGGAGAGAGGTTTATCAAAGAGAATGGTTTAAGGCATGGGAGACACCAATGCCTTTGACTAGGAGTAACCCTCAAAAAAGGGTTAAAGCCATTTAAGCATAGGCCTCAATCCCAAGCATTAAACACAACCTCAAGACTAACCAATCCTCAAAACAAATCAAAAAGGAAGAAATGAAGGAGATGGCGGATTTTTCAATGCTAAAGTGGCATGATAAACAAGACTCTAACATGCAAACACTTCAAGTACAACATGCTAGAAGGCTTAAACATTGAAACTAGTGAAGGACACAACACTAGAACCATGCAATACAATGCTCAATGGACTAAACTAGCCCTAAACAGACCTCATATATGCCAAAATAGTGGCCAAAATGAGCTGAGATGATAACATGAAAGGCAAGAAAATGATGCTCATGCAATGGCTCACAAACAAGGCATAAAGGTGCAACTCTCAAGAGCACTTAAAGAGTGAAAAACATGGAAGTGTGGCAACACTATATGCTCTAAAATAACGTGCCAAATACTGCCAAAACATGCAAATACCTCAAGCTAAGCATGCAAGATACCTCAAAACTCAAAGCTATTCAAGGTTATTGCACTACAAGCATGCATAACAAGCATCATACGACCAAGAAGCCTCAAAATAGAGTTAAAGCATGTTAAAACATGAGTGAAAACTTGTTGGAGTGGAGCCAAAATATGCTAAAATAATGGGCCAAAACACCAAGTATACTAGGCTAGTGAGCAAGGTTTACACTACAAGTGTAAGAAGCATGCAAGAGGTGGCTCTACCAACCAAAATAAGAGTTAAAGCATGGCAAATAAACACCAAAAATAGGCTGAGAGTAAGCCAAGACATGCTAGAATAACAAACTAACTCATTAGGGATGCAAGGCTAGCAAAGAGGATTTATACTACAAGTGTAAAGAGCATGCAACAAGTGATCAAACCAACTAAAAACAGAGTTATAACATGTTAAAAAGTCACAAAAACATGCTCAAACTAAGCCTCAAGAAGGGAGAAATACATGCTCATTTGATAGGCCAATAACACATGCTAACAAGACAGGAGGAGAGGGGATCAGCCCCTCCTATTTGAGACCTCAAAACATGATTTTTGTCACTGAAAAACCTCTGAGTTTTAGTGGTTAAAAGGCCACGAAAAGTTGTTTTGAAAAGTCTTGAAAGATAGCTCAAAAGGCTTTACAAGCCAAGGAGCAAAAGGGAAAGACAACCCCCTAGCCAAACAAGGCTTAAACCACCATTTTAGAACCTCAAAATCAGAGTTTTTTATGGTTCAAAACCAGCCCCAAAATAGTCCAAAACAATGAAAAAAAGGATGGTGAAGCAAGTATGAAAAACAAGCTTAAAGGGGGAGAGATATACCTCTTGATGCACAGCAGCAAACAGCCACTTTCTTGGCTCAAATGACCCTTCAATAGCCCAAAAATAAGTTCCAATGGACCTCAGCCCAATGACATGAAACTTTGATGCAGGATGCCTAGGCAAACTAGAAGTATTTCTGTACTTCTATGCACTTCTATGCACAAAAGGGGCAAAGGAGAGTGAACTATAGAGAAAGAGGCAGAGATTTAGCTCTAAAATTTCTAGAGAGAGAGAGGAATTTAATGTGAGAAGCTCCCACAATTGCTCAAAATGTTCTAAGTTGGGAGATATATGAGATATAGCTTCATATATAGCAAAAAGAGAGCATTTGGTCGAAAATATCTGAGTTAGGACAGCTGGCACAAGCTAGAAACAGATGGAGGAGAATTGTCTTCAAAAAAAATGAATTTGGGTCACTCTTGGCCAACTGGACATCTTTGGTGCCGACCTGCTACTTGTGATGGCCGATCGGCCACTACCATGGCCAACTGTGCACATTTGTGGCCGACTGCAAATTTTGCTCTGCAGGTTCAACTTCAAATGGGCATAACTCCTTCATATGAACTCCTTTTCAGGTCATTCTTGTGTCCAAATTGAAACCCCGGAAGTAAGCTTTCCAATGGTGGAAGCCTTGTATCAAAATTCCAACTGTGAAAAACGTTATGCCTGTTTTGGTGAATGTCACGCCCCAATTTTTATTACTCGAAGTATTACCAATTTCATTTACTTAATTCCATTTCAGAGATAACATGCGGAAATAAACTCGTATATTCAACTTGTAGAAGTGAATAACATTGCGCTCATTCGTATGCAAGTAAATACAACATAGGTTTAATAATTAAATTGCCCTTGGGCTTTCATCATTAACGAATCAAGAAGAAGGGTGCAACCCTTTTTCACATATGGCATTCCGCCAATACAAGAGACGCCCCGTGGCCAACAAATAAGAAAATCCAAATCTTGCAGCACACTCAGCTCAACACCTGAAAAAAAATTCAACAACATGGGATGAACATATAGTCCAGTAGGGATCTCAACATGGCCCTCAACAATAACAACTTACAAATAGCTATGTTCATGAATGCTCAATCTCATACTAGGATAGTAATGTGACAGTTTACACAAAATATACATAAGTATGAACTTTTCTCGAAAACAACCATTTCAATCAACGCCATAGGCGATTCATCTTTCCTTTTTCCTTTTATTAATCCCCATTCCCAATTTTTCATAGCATTAACAATTACTTAGGAAATAATTTCACTAAGCCCATTACTTTCTTCCATTTCCCACACATACAACAGATGTACCTTTTCAAAACATATTTTCAAAGTATTCGATCCTCTTCACACTTTCCAAAAGACAAAAATGACATTTTGGTTTCTTCCCGATACAATCATATTTATACATGCATACCTTATATAAAAGGGAAATAACAAATCATCAACATGTATAAAATCAACTAATGAGTAAACTCGGCCCTCCAAAACTGTAATCTTCCCAATCCATGATATTCTCAAATCCACTAAAACAACAACAACAAAACTTTGCTCTACCAGCTATGTGCGTAGTAAGCCAAAGATACACCTCTCACAACGACCTGCCAGTTTACCAGGCGCTAGCTAGAAGGGTATGGTGCCTTCGATTCTCAGCGCAGTCAATTCTCCAAGCGCTAGCTGGAAGGTCACGGTACCTTTGATTTTGAGCGCAAGGTATAACACCACCAACCAAAATACAACCGGGCATAACTAATATTTATAACACATATACATAAACCATCAAGATACAAGCAATGTGTTAAAGTATATGAACACATAATTAATTTCCCCCGAGCAGGTATACATATATAATGTATCTCAGCATTTGATCACATACAATGCTCAATCAACAGTGGTGTAATGCATACACGACAATCCAACACAACCATGTCATCCTCCACTGATGACCAAGGACAAAACCTCTAGATGCAAGTATTTGGTACATCTATTAAAGACTCAATTATTATGAGACCACAAACTCAACAACAACACTAACACGGTAGTTAAAGATACAACCCCCACGTGTGTGTATTTAACACTCAAGAAACAACAATCCAATTTTCATACTTATATCAAAGATACTTTTCTCATTTCACAAAACAAATTCTATTTCCTTTTGTTTTCATAAAACCAACTCCATCCCTTTTTGTTTCCACAAAACCAATTCCATTCCTTTTGTTTTACAAAACCAATTCCGTTGATAATAAAGCCATAACTCACATTAGTCCACTACACTCATTTCAAAACTATTCCAAAGCCAAAGTTAACCCCTTAGGCATTAACACATTCACCCAACTCACATTAACAATAGAGATTTACAACATAGGTTAACTACCCTCCATTTTAATTTACCAAATCAAAATATAATTTAGGGCTTTTTCTTCTTTCAACTATAACATGCTAATTTACACTCCAATTAGCCCAAAACAACCATCAATGATAAAATAACCATTTTCAAACAACCAACCCTAGGTTCCTTCTCATGATTTCAAACAAATCCAACGTGGATATGATTTTCATGCAATACAAAACTACCACATGTCTATCTATGACAAAATATTGAAAAAGAACAAGGAAATCCCTACCTCAAATGTAGAACCCAAGGAGAAGAAGAGTAAAACTCGGAAGTGCCCCAAATCCTAAATTTCTTGGATCAAAACGAAGCCCTCGACGATCAACACACTTTTTACAAAGGCCCAAGGTGAGGAAAACACTCCTACTAGATCAAACCCTAGAGAGAAGTTAGGTTTTAGAGTGAGGAGCTCTCAAAAATCGATTTTGGGAAAGTAAGAGAGAGAAAAAAAAAGTGAAAAGTGATTCAAAAAGTGATTTCACGGACTGATATAAAACAGGTCCACTCGAGTGTACAACACCCCGCTCGAGCGTCAGACACAGGTTCACGCTCGAGCGTCCAAAGATCCGCTCGAGCGCCGGATGCACCCTCCTAGAATTTTCTGCAGACGACCAAAATGCTGAGAGAAGGAAATTCACGCTCGAGCGTCCAAACTACCGCTCGAGCGGAGAGGCAGCAACAAATGCCCGCTCGAGCGTCAACGAGCCGCTCGAGCGGATAGACCAAAACCTGGGCAAAATTCTAAGTTTTAAAACACAACCAACTTATTCCCAACTTGCCCAACACAACCCAAAACTCTAAAACAAAGAGTAAGGGATAGAAATGAGGATAAGACAAGAACAAATCTACGGAACCGAGTCTGGATTACAGTTAAACAACAACAGGGAATACCGGGATCGCTATAGTGAAGACTGCTCATTTCCAGCTCAATCGGATTGATGCCTAACTTCAACCAACCATATCTCCCCCATCTGGACTCAATTTTAGGAGATTCTTAAGTGTAAAATGAAGCCCCAGAATTCTTCTTAAATCCAAGTATACAAAAGGATAGGCCCGATTTAGCGAGGACTGCTCGTCTCTCTCTTAACGATTCATACCCAACTTCTTCCTCAACTAGGTTTCTTCCGTTCACTCCTTTTTTCTTTAACTTCAAACCCCTAGATAAGGTGTTTTGAAAGATTTTTTAGAGATTTCACCTCTCCTTCATTCATTTCTACTTTTTCCCTTGCCCGGTTTACCGAAAAGCACAACATTTAACAAAATTCGAGTGTCGGAACATTGCAGAAACTTTGTTTCAAAAATGTTTTAAAAGAAAAGGTTTTAAGGTCTAAAATCTTTGGTTAAAATAGTTTTAGTCCAAAAATGGGGTGTAAGGTTGGGATTTGACTTTCTCCTTGCCGCAGAAATTGAACCTTTGCACTGCACACCTCATCACTAAGTAAACAATTAGTAGCGCCCAAGTCTTAATGGCGGTAAAAAAATGGGGTGTCTACACTGGCAAAGTAGTCCAGTTTTGGCATTATTTGATTCAAAATCTGATTTTCCAAAATGATTTGCCGGATTGAACTTGTTGGTGTTTATCAGTCTCGCATTGCATTTTGTGAGATTAGATTCAGAACCGTGACAAGAGTCCAAACTGTAGGAGACCAATTCGCGCCTCTCCGAAAGGGGGGCATGCGAAGAAAGTCGAGTCTACAGCATGAATGTTAAGAAAATGGGAATTTGGAATGACTAAGTTCTTACCCTCATCTTCCTTAAAGACTCTACAACGCAAGGTCATCATCTGGCATAAACTCCTAATTGCCCAAGACAATGAGATAGTCTTCACCAACACCTTTGTTGGAGTCTAGGAGGTCGGCTATCAGTTTGTATACAGTGGATCTGGGTTTGAGGTAATAAGTGTTGCCACTGGTGGACTTGAAGCCACACATGGTGTCGCAGTATTAGATGTCAGAGAGGGTGATCTTAGCGTTTTCTTGGCGAGATAGCTTGGCTATGTCGTTGATAACCCTAAACAGATTAATGGCTAATTACATGAGGTTAAGTTTGTAGAATTGCAAAACTTCTTGGAAAAGGATGTCAAGGGGGAACCTAACTCCGCCCTCGATTATGGACACAACTGGAAATGGCATGTAGGTTTCTCTTGGCGGGAATGTTAAACTCTTGGCAAGTATTCTAATTTACTGGGTGAATCTACCCTCCACTTAAACATTCTCATTACTCGGCTTAATGGATTATGGTAATAGTTTATGTCGGGAAAGGTTCTCAGTACCTTGGTGAGACCCTAATGAGCATTGAGGTAGGGGTTCTAGAGATCTAGGAAGGGTTTTGAAGCAAAATTTGTTTCAATTTTCCTAAGTGACTGGTTTCTAACAAATCCCAATCCTAAATCTATGATTGCGCAAGAACTACTAAAATGAACAAGAATCTGGAAGCAAATAGGAAACACAAAGAAAATAAGATTCAAAATCGAAACAAAACAAAGAAGGGCACAGTTATGGTCAATGCAGTGGCATGTATTCAAGAAGATGTTCAAAGTATGAACAAGTGATTCGAAGACATTGAAACACAATCAAAGGCATTAACAGATTTGTAAACACTGATTCTTAACATCTAAGTGATTGAGTGCAGAGCAGTGTCCAAGAAATGTGAACCAAATCAAGAACATGATAAACACTGAACAAGTCAAGGCAAAAAATGTGTAGAACAGAGGATTTGAATGTAGATACATATTCAATAGCAACACAAGCACAGACACAGATGTGTATAATAGTACAAAAAAGAAACAAGGAAAGTGCAAAAAAGAAGGGGTACTTACAGGGAGAAGCCAAGAAGTAGACGCCGAAATGAAGTTCGCCAGAGTCAGACGATGATGTTGACTAGAACCAAATGGTGAAAGACTTGCCGGAGGTAATGAACAGATGGTTGTAGAGAGCTCGAAGGAACGACAATGGAGGTTTGAGAGAAATTTCATAGAGAGAAAGTTTGAGAAGAGAGATGGGTTATGTTTGTAAAGTGAAGAGACGAAGAGAGAGAGGGAAGAAATTTTTGTCAAAAAATGAAAAGGCAGAAAAACATGATGAAACTGCCTTGGATGATGTGTCTGACAGGAAGCATGTGCAGATTCGTTATGAATTGATGACGCATGATGAGTACGAACTAATAAGAAAGTGACACGTGGAAGAAACGAGTGGGATAATGATGCGTGACAGCTCATGCACAGTGGGGGCTACTGAAATTCTTGAGCTAGTGGGATAATAACCTCAGCTAGCGTAGCGATCTTGGTAGAGATGTCGAAAGTGCTTGACTCTTGGTTCTTGATTCTTGACGAAGTGGGCATTTGAGTCTTGGTTACTTGAAGCTGACGAGTCATGATCTCGATCGAAGAAGTACTTTCATTTTCCTCATTTGGCTGGCATGATTGAAGATCAGATGATATAGGTTCCTTTACCTTAGATTGACGAGATAATAGAACCTAGGGGGCAGTTGTGGAGAAGTATTTTGAGAATGACGCCACGTGGCCAAGGTGCTGCTGAGGTATCGGCCAAGGTGCCATATGGGCAATTCATGCTGCCGAGATGATTATGGTATTTGCCGAGATATGTTGTGGTAATACCAGAAAGGTATTTGGATAAAGGACAAGTCCTAGATGAGGGAGGGCACCAAGTCTGAATAAAAAAAAAGGCTCTTAAGGAGTTTATCCCTATCTAGCTGAAAGTCCGAGATAAGCATTGTGCTTGAATCCTATGAAGTGGGACTTCTAAGGGGACTAGGGCACTATTGGCTATAAAATAGAGGCACCCACGTAGGTCTAAGGTACACTTTATTCTGTGAGTTTTGTACTTATTTGGTATCTTTGAGAGATTGTTTGACTGACTTGATCGTCGGAATGCCTCCGATGGATGAGCCACCGCGATATTTTTATCTTCTTGTTGACAGGTGGTTAGCTTAATCTATTCTGTTGTGTGCTCTCCAACTAAGTTTCCTGTTTAGTAGTGTGATTGGAAATCAACACCCATAATTTGATATATAAAAAAGTAAAAAAATTGGTTAAAATTTTAAAAATATTCACTAAAAATAAAAAAATAAAAAAAATAAAAAAATAAGAAAAATAAAAAACTCAATTTTCAGAAAACTAAAACTAAACACACTATTTTTTTTTTTTTTTTTTTTTGCACACAATAAAATGTAACCTTTCAATAAATTAAATTAAATTTTAATATTTTGCCCTGATAAATGTCTATTTTGTGCTGGTAATAGTGCCGACGTACCCTTTACTATGGATAATTGGTACAAGAATAAATTTATGAGTTAATTACCTAACAAAATTATTTATAAATGTTATAGTAACTCAGGTCATATTTAAAATTTTTTAAACTATAAGTCATATTTAGTAAAACTGAGTATATTATCAGTTTTTTCTAATTTTTAAAACTAAGAACGTTATAAATTTTGTATAGTTATGTTTCAGGTAATTGTTTCACTAACTGATGAAAAAAAAATAGAACATGAGATTAAACGTTTTTGCCCTCCTAGTTGTTAGTTTGATTCAACTATCTAATAAAACTGAGAAAATTATAGTTTTTCCAGTTTTAAAACTGAGAACATTATCAGTTTTTTCATTTTTTATTTTGTTTTTGTTTTTTTTTTAGTTTTGCGCGTCAATGTTCCACTATCATGTTCCTTTATAGACACATAATTTTTAGTTTTGCACAAAAAAATAATTCAATTTTTGCAAAAAAAATTTAAATTTTTTTGTTTTTGTTTTTGTTTTTTCAATTTAAAAGTTGATCTTTAAAATTTTGAAAATCAAAATAAATATCAAATCATCACGTTCCTTTATAAATAATCATAAATGATAAACAATCATTATTTAAAAGTCAATTTCTACTATTAAAAATTTAATGGGACTTGAAGATATAAAAAATCTTAATTAACACTTAATAAAGTATAAGTTTACAAATTAAAACTCGTGTAAATGTCGCTAAATTTAATGGAACCTCGCTCATCCTCCATTATTATAGTGAGCATCGAAAAAGAGTTCAGATCATATTCATAGCGAGGTTGAAAATTATTTTTTCTTTTTGGAGATCGGAGATTAAAAATATTTAGCATGTTAGACATATCACAAACAACAGACAATATTTTATTTTTCAAGTGGCTGATTGAGAAAAGAATACATTATTTTATAACTTTAGTGCAAAGTAACTCATGTGCATGTTTAAATCCAACTTGAAAATTATCAGCAAATTTTTCACTGTCATGGGCCCAAACTAGAGGTGGATGGAATGTGAAATTTGGAGCCAATGAATTATTTGTAAGAAATTTTGTACTTTATTGAGCCAATTGTAGCAAAACAACAGCCAATATTTTTTCATTTGAATGCTACAATGATTTCAGTACTTTTATTTTATTTTTTTAATTTTGAAAACTGAAAAACAAATCCTGAATATTTTTTTTTTGAAAACGGAACTCATTTTTCAGAATAACCAAACAGGTTGTATAAAATTTTCAAAAAATCGTGTTAAAAAAACCACAATCAAACATAGTGAATAATATGTTTAGTCCGTTTTTTTCTTTTTTTTTTTGGGTGAATTGTTTAGTTCGTTTTTCTTCTAAAGAAATGATAAAAATTCTCACAATTTTCTAAATTTGATGATTTAACTTATTTTCAAAACAAGTTCCTATATCTTTCTTCCACCCCAACCCTCCCTCCACCTACTTCTTGGAAGCTTACCAAATATGTTTCGTTATTTTTATTTTTTTGTGTTTTAAAAATATATATACCTACCAAACATGTTAGTTATTTTATTTTATTTTTTAAAATAAAAATTATTTTTCTTATTGTTTGTTAATAGAAAACATAAGACTAGAAGCGTTATCAAATACTATCTAAATGTTTCAATCATTACAAACGTGACATATGAAACTTTAAATTCTGTTGACTTGGCTGCAAATGAAAAGGGTTTGTTTTTGGCTACTCTAATAATTGGATAGATTTGGCTGTCAATCTAATCAGGAAAAGTATTAAAAACATAGGTGAATTACAAACACACACTCACTCTGAGATTTGATTAAATTATAAATTATTTTTTATGATTTTAAAAATTATATTATGCCTCCTAAGATTTCTAATTTCATAACAAATAAGTCATTTTATTAATAAATTATCAAGTTAATTAATATTTTTTAATAATGTTAGAATTTTATTTCAATTAATAATTCAGATAATTTTATTATTATATAGGTGAACAGTTAGAAATTTCACTTTTTCAATTAATTCTGTTAAATAAAAAATTCTTGTAGCATTTATAATTTTCCAAACCACAAGGAGACAATTCGTATTTTAAGCAAATATCAAGCATTGTATTTGTAATTTACCCTAAAAATATTTGTGGTGTAACACTTGCGTCATTTATGTGATATTTTTGTCAAATAAAAAATCGTAATATACAAAATGAGTCATTATTAATTTCTTATCTACTTAATAAAAGTGAGTCGGTATATTCTAAAAACAACGCCCAAATAGTTCACATTAAATGTGTTTAGGAGAAGAAATATTGGATACACACTTAATTTTTCCTCTCCCAAACACACATTAATAAAGTGAGTCAGTATATCATACTTGTATTAATTTAGAACATTACATAAATAATGTCATATAATATGTCTAACGATTGACTATGAATGTTATCAACACCAAACTATTTAAACTACAATTTTTAAAAAGATATATTTACTAGCGAACACTTTTAATGATTATCTATACCTGTCACACAATTGATATCAGACTTATTATATATTGATTTTTAGAGATACCAATAGTAAGTGTATAGAGCTTAATTTTTTTGGGATTGTATTGCACCCCTAATCATAATGTGTGGAATCTATCCATGTAAGAAAACTAGAGGTGTAAAGCATCACTGTGCAGTGTAAAATTATAAATTAAAATCTTATAGTGAGGAGCTTAATATTATTTGTGGTGTTTTTTTTCTCCTATTAACAACTAACAAGTTAATCATCTATACTGTATGATTTAAAAAGAAAAAGAAAAAAGAACAACTAGTTGTGAATATTGTCACCATGAAAGTTACAGATTCAACATTAATTATGTATGAGATAGACAACAAATTAAAAATTTTACCATACATGTTTGCGTATTCGATTTGTTATACACAGATATAAGTTTTATGTGAATTTGTTAAGATAAAAGTTTCCTTCTAATTGGACTGGCCATCCAATCTAAATTATGTGAACAAACAAAATTTGCCTTCAGGAACCCAAAACAGAATAGTTGGAATGAACATAGAATAGTTATAAGTCTCTGGCTTGTAAATGTCACTTTGGTTTGGACATTAGAAGAAGAGATCTTTGTTATCCTATGACTTCTCATCAATAATTCTGTGTCTTTTCGAAGCACTATATGATATGTCCACAAAATAACATTGTTATAACAACAATGATTCATCCCACTAAAAACATCACCACTAATAGCACTAATGCATTAAAAAAATAAAAAAATAATAAAAAAAATACAATTCCAAGACCAAAACATCACATCATTAATGGCGGGACACACTGCCACCTAATTAGTGGGAGCACTAATTAGTGCTCCCAAGCATTTTTCTTGTTATAATAAAGGTTATTTGCTTACAGTGCTCACCTTGTCAGCATAGACTTGATATTAGGGGTTGTTTGGGGTGTCTTAAATAAGTGTATTTTTTGTCTTTTTGGACTAAAAAATTGAGGTTGAAAATATGAATGTTTGGGTTAACTTTTTGATTTTTTATGAAAAAATGTGTAATAAAAAATTGTAAAAATTGATTTGTAGGGAAAAATTTGAATTAAGAGTTGTGCAGCCGTAATTATTGACTTTTGATGAATAGTGTTAATTCTTTAACTTTTTGAATAACTTTTTGACTTTTTTACAAGTTCTCAAACTTGGGTCAAGTTTGGGAAGACTAAATAAGTGCACTTTTTGACTTTTTATGAAATATGGGTTGGATTTGGGTTGGGTTTGAAGTGATGTGTTAGAGAGGTGATGTGACTTAAATAAGATGATGTGACTTAAATAAAATAGTGACTTTTTGAATTTTTTTGAAGATGTCAAACTTTACCTAAAATTGTTTTACTGACATAGGAAGTGTGAGAATACCAAAATGGTTACTGACTACTTTGTCAGATTAAACTTTCTCTCTTTTTTATAAGAAAAAAAAGGAGTGACTTAGACTTGGCCAGACTTTAGTCCCGGGCAAGACTCTCCCAGCTTTAGAACTAGCGAGTTAGAATAGGGAAACGCAAGAACGCTACACTTAGAGACAATGGAGACTCGAACACGAGTTGAAAACATTTTAGTGCCGACCCCTATCCATTGAACCCAAACCCCAAGGAGCACTTTGCCAGTTTAAACTACTTGTATGCATTACCGAGTGTTTTTTATAATGGATTGCACTCATAAGATTAATGGCTACCATATGTCCCTATTGAGATTGCTGGAGTGACATCCATTCCAACCTGATGACGTACCCCGAATAACAAATAACTCATCACGTCCCCTCATTGGATGACACTTAAATAATATGTGAACGAAAAACATTGCTAAACAATTCAACTTTGTTCGGATATTTATGTTTGGCTTTGACTTTTTGATTAAAAAAAGTATAAAAGATAAAATTAGTTACATAAGTCAATAAGATAAAAAAAAAATATTTGGTAGTTTAAAATTTTGAGGCTCAAATGGCTCAAATCTGTCAAAACGACGTCGTTTTATACTCAAAATCTGTCAAAACGATATCGTTTTAAGTGATTTGAGCCATTTGAGTCATAAAATTTTGAGCTACCTAGCATTATTGAAGATAAAATATCATATATAAACCATAATCATTATATTTTTTCTCTTACAAAAGTTAAAAAAGTCAAAAATAAAAACCAAACGAGTCTAAAAAAGTCAGGTTAAAATAGTCCAAAAGTCAAAAAGTCAAACTATTTTAGCTCTTTCCAAACGAAAACTTACTAGAGCACATTTGGACATCCAGATTTATAAAGCCAAACAATCCTATCTATTGCTTAGAAATCCAAACTGAACAAAATTTTGAACATAACAACTGTTGACTGAGAATTTAATTCATCAAATTACTACTCTACACTATTAAAATTAGAACATCTGAATTTTACTTTCACATTGATAGTACGTTAACAATACAATAAAGAAAAAAACTGACATAATAAATGACAAATTCGGATGAATGTGAAATGACGAATGGATAACATCTTCTTTTGACTATAATAGTATAGACGGATGACGAGTTTCGAACAATAATAGAAGCTGAGTTGGGTGTGATAAAAATTGTTGAGTTTTTGTAATTGACAATTTCGTTTGACAAAATTCCTTTCAATTATAATTTTCTTCGCTCTTTTGTTTTAGTAAGGATGTAAGTGTTTAGATACGAATCCAATATGAATTGTGCCTATGCAGAAGAGTTTGTGATCTTGAGCTTTGCTTGTTTGCCACATTACTGACTATGTACGGAAGCGGTTGTTTGTGCACTCAAGTAGTAAATAGGAACATCCAATATCTTTGTCTACAAACTGAACTTCTGGGAAGCAAAGTTGTACCGCTCGAGCGGTGAAATGTGTGCTCGAGCGGTTGGCTTATATGTTTTGCACTGCCTTTACTCACACTACTTGAGCGGTCTTCGTGATCCTGTTTACTATAAGGTGCTCTGTTTGCTGTTTGCTGCTTTTAGGTTTTGAGCCATCCAAATTTTGAGGGAGCAGGACTACCAAGGTTTTTTATTTTGAAGGGTGTGCTACAAGTGTTTCCTTGATGATTTGAGAGTGATCAATAAATATAGCGATTCTGGTTTAGACCTGATCTATTTGATGTTTTGGATTCGGATTTCATTGTCTTATATAGTTGTTCACGTTTTGTTTCCCCTTATTTCTCTTTAAGTTTGACTATTGGAATGTGTTGGTTGCATTTGGAAGATGTTGGTAACTTGTTTTTCAAACTGTTGTTGCCCATAATTTTGCTTATTCGCTTGAGCGGCACTTTTTGCGTTCGAGCGGTCTTTGTGAACTCTCAGTACTTTTGCAGGTCTACAAAACTACTAAAAGGTGGTGTTCTTCGCTTGAGCGATGCAACTTAGTTTGTCTGGCCGCTCGAGCGACACTTTTTGTGCTCAAGCGGTCTTTGAGAACTCTCAATACTTTTGTAGGCCCACAAAACTACTAGGAGTTGGCATTCTTCGCTCGAGCGGTCACTTCTTGCACTTGAGCGGTCACACTTATTGTGTTTAGTCGCTCAAGCGACATTTCTTGTGTTCAAGTGATTTGTGCGTAAATTAGTTCGTAAAAAGTCACTTTTGAGTCTCTCTCTCTAAACATTCTAAAAATCCTAGATCTATACCCTCTCTCTCTAAAACTTTACTTCTCTCTACAAATACACCTAGATCCATTGAGTTCTTCATCCGTGTCCCTTTGTTAAAAAGGTAGAGTATGCCGTGGGCTTCATTTTGATCTAAACGAAGTTAGGTTTGGGTGTTGTTGAAGTTCTATCACTCTTTCTCTCATCTTCTAAGTTTGAGATAGAGATTCTCTACAATTTCTTATGATTTTTAACTTAGATATTTGTCTTTATAAACAATATTGTGATTTGAAGGAGTTTTGGACAAACCTAAGGTTTGGCTTTGAAAAAACTAAGTGATTCGTGATTAGATCAAAATTTAATTATTCCAATTCCCAATCAAATAAAACTCACAATCTAAATCAACCAGCACTTATGAAAGTGATTTAGATTGTAGTTTTCAAAAAACAATAAATCGACACAAATGATTTTTACGTGGAAAAACCACAATTGAAGCACCTTTAATTGTGATAAAAAAACTACGGGCGAAACGTCACTAATCAATCTACTACTGAAGAAAGAAAGATTACAAAGATAACAAACAAATTACCCAAACGCTTCCAATTTGTCTTCAAATCTTTTGTAAATCTTTCACCGCAACCTTCGTCTCGAAATTGATTAGATTGAAGTTGAATCCACAACTTCTATTGTCGAATTAACGACTACGCACAGTATAAAACTCCTTTAATACTCCATGCTTGAATCTCTGAATTCCACCGAAGAAGAACACTTTTGAATATGAACAATCAACCTCCTTGATATGTGCTTATCAAAACATGAGTTTAATACTCAATCAAATCATCAAGGAAAACTAGTAAAAAAAACCTCAAAAGAAAACCCTAAAAATCTTAAAGTGGATCTCTAAAACATAATCCTAGTTTTGGACTAAAACAACTACTTATAGAAAACAGGTACAACGAAGCTCGCTCAAGCGAAGACTCTCTCGCTCGAGCGAGGAACCAATCTCGTGTGTTTTCCTTAAGTGGCTTCGCTCGAGCCACGCTACCTGCGCTTGAGCGTATAATCATCTTTCTCAGGTTTTTTTACAGACGCAGCTTTTGCTCAAGCGAGAACTCTTTTGCTCGAGCGAGCAAGACAAAAAACTTAGGAAAATTACAACTCGATAAAAACATGTATGTTCATGGGATTGACAAGACTAAGGGACCTAACAATCTCTTCTTTTGTCAATTCCCGGACAAAACATTCTAACAATTTCCTAGACAACACAAGAGCTAAAGAAAATAACCAACCCAGCTTAACAAAACAACCTGAACCAAATATCTACAAAAATAGAAAATCATAGCCAGGAAAAAGAATGAGAGAATATAGAGAATATCAGTTCAAAATCGAAAAATCATATTAAGACATAACACATCAGAAGCTAGATCATCATGTAAGCAAAATAGTCCAGTTGTATGTAGTATGTAGTATGTCCAGTCTGTCTACAAAATCCATAATGAGCATGCAAATTCAAAAACATATATCCCATATATACCCCCCCCCCCAAAAAATTAACGAACCAATACTCCCCCTTTTTGTCCAGGAGAGATAAAAGAGACAGTATATACAGACCATAACAAAAGAAAAACAAACTGTTCAAAACCAAACACAGTCCAAACACTAGCAAAAATTATGAGTCGGGTGGAGGTGGTTGTTGCATCTGGAGCAAGGAAAGAATTTGAGCAAGCATCATGCTCTGTTGATCAAAACGACCATCAAGTGTATCCATCCGAGCATCCAACTGATCAAGACGATGCGTGACCGACTGCTCGAACTGCTGCAGCTGGCCACAAAACGAACGCAGATGTATCTCAGGCATCTCAGGTGCACCAGTATCAAACACCCCAGACACCCCAACTCCTGACACACCCCCCTGGACATGTGCTTGGCTCTGTGAGACGGTCAACTTGGTGATGGGTTTAATAGGAGAAGCAAACTCATCATCATCAAAAGTGGGAACACAAAGAGAAGTAAGGAAACGAGTGAGAAAACAGCCATACGGAAGACCCAAAGATTTGCGACCCTAAAAAACCGCAATCATTTTGGAGACTATCATCACCGGCAGATCAATGGGAAGACGATGGTCAATACAATATAACACATACCCCTGATCTTGGGAAATGTGAGATGAATGAGTAGTCATATGAATGTTGGCACAGACAATGATGTTCAGAAGTCGAAAACGAGGAAGAAGCTCATTTTGCTGAATGAGCACCTCGGCAATCCAAGTCCGAGGAGTACCACAAAGTTCAGTGACAACTCGATCAAAGTCAACACCATTACGAGTAAGGAAAGGAAAATGAAAATTCCGAACTTCTGGAAGATCAAGAAACAGTCGAAAAACTTTGTCAGTGACAACCAAAGCTTTCTTTCTAACCTAAGTGCTAAAAGAGGAAGCAAATTCCTTGCGGATAGAATGCATATTACAATAAAACTCACGGACCAGACTGAGATTTTGAGGCCCTAAGAAAAGAAAAACTTGATCACCCCCTAAAGAATCAAACAATGAACGAATAGGGAGTAACTCAAACGCACTAGGAAGGACATGTCATTCGAGGTGAACTTTCCTAGAGGCATAGTACTCCCAAAACAGTTTAGATTTTTCCTTGGATTCAAATTTTCCAGTTTTGTAGTTTGGGCGGGACACAGTAGATTTACGACATTTCGAAGGCTCACCCATGTCTGACCAACCCACAAGGACAAGACAATCACAGAAAATACCCACCAACCCACAACACAAGGTACCCATAGAAAATATTAGAACCCCCAAAGAGAAAAAAAAAACAATAGTATCCATCAAAACACCATTAGTCCAACATGGTTAGAGAAATAAAACACAAAACCTTAGCATAACATAAATGTCATGAAAAACAGAGCTAGGTTAATTTCTAAAAGACACAAATAAGGCAAGAAAAATTAAAGACAGAAAAAAAAAAAATCACTGAGAACACATATATTAGTATATGAAACACAAGACAATTATAGAAAAAAAAATTAAAGCCCTAATTTAACACCTAACTATAAAACCAAGCAAAAATGTACCAAATCACAAAACCAAGATGCAATCGAGAGACACTAAAACATTATGAAATTACCAAAACCAACAATAAAGAACCCTAGACAGCATAGACAAAGTAGAGCAGACATACAGAGAATGAGAAAAAAAATAGAGAAAAGAGAAAAGAAAACTTACCAAGCAATGACAATGCAAGATGGATAAAGGAGAGACGCCCCCAAAAAAACGAGTGAAGAGCAAATGATGAAAGGCAATGGGAGCGTAAAAAACCCTAGGTGAGAGAGAACTCAACCCAAGAGGGAAAAAATAAAGTAAAGAGACACATCATCAGAATTTAAACCACGACAGGTCACTCGAGCGAGGACTCTCTTGCTCGAGCGAAGACACTTATGCGCAAGGGGTTGCTCAAGCCAAGATCTTGTTGCTTGAGCCTAAAAAACACGCTCTTAGAATCTAAGCCATCTGCAGAAGTACGCTCGCGCGTACACTCCATTGCTCGAGCGAAGAAGAAAAAAAAAAACAAAGCAAAACTTTCTAAGCAAAAACACAATACTCACACTATGAAGTGGAACCTGAAACACAAATAAGTGAGCACAATAGCATGAAGGTGATACTAAGATGAAATAATTTACAAACCATGAAGCCCGCAAACTTGTAATTGTAACAATATGAAGGATATAATCATGAGCAAATCAGATAAAATTTAATCAATAATCATAAGCTACATGAAAATGCACAACTCAAAAACCAACATAAGAGCTCACAAAAATGAATGTGTGTATGTGTGTGTGCAATCCTTGAGAGGCCACAGAGCTAGAGTTAATCCTCGTAGTGATTGGATGGCTGGACCTCCGGCAAGAGTAACTAAACATCCTAGAGAAAAGTCAAACCACTAGGAATCACGGGTATTTGTTGAGTAAACACGAAGGCTCCCTTCAATCAATGAGTCTCTTTTTTTTTAATTTCTTTTTTCAACTTTTTTTTTTTTTGTGGGTACTCACTGGTGGCATGCATGCTCAAGAGTATGGAGACCAAACTAGAGAAGTATGAAATTAAAAAGGATGGCCTAGTTGGTGCCTCTAAGGTAGCCTTTTCCTAATGCCTGAACTTCAATGAAATGAGGGAGAAACCGTGGAAGTGAAAAATGATGGTAGATGGTTAAGAGACTTAACATCACCCATGATATATTAGTATAGGTCAATTCCTCTGAAAAAATACAAGAAACATTGTTAGTGGTCCATAGAGAACTTTGATCCCTTGTGCGGAAACCCCTGCAACAGTTTATCTCAAGAATGTGTACAAAATGAGATCATGAAGTCAATGAACAGTGGCATTCAGAATGAGCTATGAACAAAGAAGAATGGGATCTTGTAAGCAGCATGAGCAGTGTTCATATAAATTTAGATGCAAAGATGACAGGAATCGATGACAATGAGATTATAGCATCCAACCACACAAAAAGCCAAACACTCACACTTACTCAAGGGACAGGTAACACCCTAGTGACTAAGCACTACACCCAAGGTCTTTCTAAGGAACTCAAACCGAAGAAGATTAAGGGGCTTTGTAAAAATGTCAGCTTTTTGATGCTCAGTGGGTACATGTTCAAGAACAACAAGGCCCTCTTCCACTAACTCTCGAATAAAATGATGACGAATGTCAATGTGTTTGGTGCAAGAATGTTGGACTGGTTTTTTGAAATGTTTATGGCACTAGTGTTATCACAGAAAAAAGTGAGAGTGTTTTGATCTATCTCATAATCATGAAGCATTTGCTTCATTCACAGCATTTGTGCACAACAACTCCCTACAACAATGTACTCAGCCTCAGTAGTCGAAAGGGAGATGGCATTTTACTTTTTGCTATGCCAGGCAACCAAATTATTCCCAAGGTAAAAACACCCCCTGGATGTACTCTTCTTATCATCAGCACACCCTGCCCAGTCGGCATCAGAAAAACTAGTAATTTCAGCTGTAGTATCGGTAGAAAACCAAACCCCATACCCCAGTGTCCCATTAACATATTTAATGATACATTTGATCGCAAGAAGATGAGACTCTTTAGGACTGGCTTGGTAACGGGCACATGCACCTACACTAAATGCAATGTCAGGACGACTGGTTGTGAGGTAAAGAAGACTCCCTATCATACTCTTATAAAGGGTAAGATCAACATCAGTACCAGAGGAATCTTTGGAAAGGTGAAGACTGGTGCTCATGGGAGTGCGTGCATGTTTGGCAGACTCAAGACCAAACTATGACACAAGATTTTTGGCATACTTAGTCTGAGAAACAAACATACCTGAAGGAGACTGTTTAATTTTAAGACCCAAGAAATAAGATAACTCTTCCATCATGCTCATCTCAAACTCATGTGTCATGCAATCCGAAAAATATTTCACAAGATGATCAGCAGTGGATCCAAACACAATATCATCAACATAAATCTGAGTAACAATAATATGAGACTTAGTATGTTTCACAAATAAAGTCTTATCCACACTACCCTTTGAAAGTCATTATCAAGAAGGAAGGTAGTAAGTCTATCATACAAAGCCCGAGGGGCTTGTTTTAATCCATACAAACCTTGTCTAACTTGTAGACATGGTTTGGACATTTAGGGTCCTCAAACCCTTTTGGTTGCTCAACATAAGTCTCTTCTTTCAAGTACCCATTAAGAAAGGCACTTTTTACATCCATTTGATACAATTTGAAACCAAGAAAACATGCAACACCAAATAAAATATGAATAGATTCGAGACGTGCAACTAGGGCAAACGTCTCATCATAGTCAACACTCTTTACTTGTGTGTAACCTTGAGCAACCAACCTATCTTTATTTCTAACCACAGTACCATTTTCATCAGATTTATTCTTAAAGATCCACTTGGTACCTATCACATTCATGTCTCTAGGTCTGGAAACTAAAGTCCAAACATTGTTACGTTCAAATTGACCTAATTCTTCATGCATAGCATTGACCCAACTATCATCTAGTAAGGCCTCTTTTATATTCTTAGGTTCAATGAATGAAACATAACACATATGAGATACCTCATCCTGAATTTGTCTTTGGGTTTTTATTCGATCCAAGACACTTTCTATCACTTGTTGAGCTAGATGATTCAGTTTCACCCTTGCTGATGGTTTGAACTTAGGACTTGTGGTGATAGAGGCATCAGAAGTGGTGTCTCTCTGTGCACTCTTTGGACTCTGACTTACCTAAGAAGTTGGTGCTATCTCAACTTCTTGTGCTTGGACCTCAGCTTCTCTTTGACTTTGTGGTTCAGTGTCCAGGATTGGAGGCTCACCATTTTCTTCCTCATTTGTCACTGAAGTAGGAGAACCTGTGTCATCTATAACCACATTGATCGATTCCATTAAAGATGAAGTTCGTAGGTTATAGACTCAAAAAGCCTTACTAGTGGTTGAATACCCTAGAAAAATACCTTCATCACTTCGGGAATCAAATTTGCCCAGAGGCTCTCTATCTTTGAAAATGTAACACTTACTCCCAAAAGTTTTGAAGTATTTTACATTAGGTTTCAATCCCTTCCATAATTCATATGGAGTTTGTAAAGTGTCGGGCTTTAAATACACACGATTTATGACATAAACAACAATATTTAGGGCTTCAGCCCAAAACTTTGGAGGAACTTTCTTACTAAGGAGCATGACCCTAGCCATTTCTTGAATAATCCTGTTCTTCCTTTCAACAACTCCATTTTGTTGTGAATTAATAGGTGCAGAAAATTCATGCTTAATTCCATGTAAATCACAAAAATCCAAAAACGAACTGTTTTCAAACTCACGACCATGATCAGTTCGGATTCTTATGATACGCCCAATGGAAACACCTTATTCATTTTGGATTTTAAGGACTAAAGCCTGGAAAACATCAAACGTATCAGATTTTTCTCTTAAAAAATTTACCCATGAAAAACAAGTAAAATCATCAACAGATAAAAATATGTATTTTTTTTATCTCTTATGCTTTCAGTGCAAGTAGGTCCGATTAAATCCATGTGAACCAATTCAAGAGGACGTTTGGTTGTAAAGCTGTTCACCTTTTTATAAGGGGCACGGGTTTCCTTTCCAAGTTGACACGGTTCAGATTCTTACCCATCTTAGGTACACCTCTTACAAGCTCTTTGTTGGCTATCTTAGTTAGGTTTTTGAAATTCATGTGACCTAATCTTTGATGCCATAGATCAATGTTACTTATAATGGCTGAGTGGCAAGTGAGATCATTAGTAGTAACAATCCCGTAGCAGTTATTAGATGTGCGAACCCCATTCATGACAGTATTTCATTTTTATCCAAAATTTCACATTTATTTTTTGAAAACAATACTTCATGGTGGAAATCACATATTTGACTGATGCCTCAAAAGATTTGCTTTAAGGCCCTCAACAAGTAATGCATTTTCAAGCTTGGGAAGACCAACCACACTAATAGAGCCCTTACTAATGACTCTAGAACTTCCACCATCTCCAAAGGTAACAATTCCGCCTTCACATTTTTTAAGGGAGGTGAAGTAGGATTTGTCACCTGACACGTGACTAGAGCACCCACTATCAAGATACCACATGTATGAGTCACGTGCTTTAGAGTAGTGTGAGCAACTAAATAAGTCAAGTCATCTTTTCTCACCCATATCTTTTTGGTCTTAACAAAATCAGGACTAGCGGTCTTGGTAAATGTCTTAGCATTGTGAACACCCTCATGTATCTTGGTGTTCTGCCTAGACATGTATGGTTGTCTCCTAACCCAAAGACTATTAGAATTTCTATCCTTTTGAGACACCTTACCAAACAATTCAAAGCAATAAGGACGAATGTGGCCATACTTACCACAATGATGACAAACAAAAACAGGTTTTACCTTCCTTTTGTTGATCTTACTCCCATTAGGTAGATGAAGAGAGGGATCACCCTAGTGCACTTTCAGCTTTCCCTTTGCTTAAGTCTTCAGGTCATGAGATGTAGAGGCCTGTCCCTTGTGAGCTGTCGCATTACCATAGCCTAGCCCATTTTTTTCACAACCCATGTGTTAAGACCCAATGATGTTTTCTAATGATTTGGAACCTTTGTTCCACATGGCAATTGTGGCTCTTGCAATTCTGAGTTCTTCATCTTTACGATAAATCATTTTTTCCAATGTAACATATGACATCTCAAGGCTTTCAATCTTCTCTTATATGCGGAATATACTTTCAGGAGTTCATTCCTTTCAGTCTCACAAGATAGAAGTTTCCCACATAGGTCTTTCCTGTCACTAGAGATCTTGATGAAATTCTGCTTTGCTGTTACAAGCTCTCTTTTTAGCTTGACATTCTTGTTTTCACATGCTTTGAGCTTGAGAGTGAGTTTGTCATTGATCTTGGACAAATTCTGTCATGACCCGAACCCGCCCCTATAGATTAAGGTCATAACCGACTAGTAATCATGAGATTACCTACGACCTCAAACTTGATATCGATTTAGGATTAATAATATGGGTCAGATGTGAAAGCAAACTTAAAATTTTTGTCCAATGAGCTATGCTTACATGGCATTTCAAGACGTTTCACATATACTCAATAATAACTCACACCACATAACAGTAGTTAACATCTTGTATACCCAAGATCATTCGAACACATAGTCAGCTAAACCAAAAGCTTTATACCTATAAACGGTCTATCATGACCAATAGAAATAGCAAAAGAAATACAAAAGATCATAAATAAAGCCTCTTGCGTGAGGCACCTGGACTGACTTCACAAAACTCGCGTTCCATTCTTAAATTCCACTAAGGTTGGGGTTGAACATCCCTTTGCTCACCTACATACATATAAATAAGAGTGAGCTAACGCCTAGTGAATAATATCAAAATAAAGAGGTTAATGAATGAGATTTGTTCATAAATGAGTTATACTCATAATGTAAACATTTGAACCACTATTCTCATTCACATCAGATTTACCAATCTTAACAAAGCAAGACGACCTGGGGTCCAACACATCATATCCGTATGCAAAACGACCTCAGGTCCAAATCTTATATAAAACGAGACGACCTTGGGTCCATCTATACAAAACGACCTTTGGTCCAACCAACTTTTTATTCAAAACGACTTTTGGTCTAATTCAAACATATCAAACGGTCTCGGGCCCAATTCAAATATATCAAACGGCCTCGGGACCAATTCAAACATATCAGGCGTATCAAACAGCCTCGGGCCCATTTTCTTTATATTTATATCCATGCATATTTCATATTCATGATCACGATCCCTTTCATTCAAACGGCCTTTGGCCCATCACGGTATTCAAACATATCAAATGACATATTCAAACGGCCTTTGGCCCATCTTTGCATTCATGTCTAACGGCCTTTGGCCCAATCGTTCATATCCGACGGCCTTTGGCCCAATTGTTCATATCCGACGGCCTTTGGCCCAATTATTCATGTCAAACGGCCTTTGGCCCAATCATTCATGTCAAACAGCCTTTGGCCCAATCATTCATGTCAAACGGCCTTTGGCCGAATTCAGATATATCAAACGTATCAAACGGTCTTATACGAAATTAGGCATATAGAATACTCATTCATATTTCAAATTAACAAATCCATGAAACTTATACAGAAGTAGCATTTGGAAAGTAACATCCTTGAAAGTATCTTTACTAAGATATTACTCAATGTGTTCTGCCGATGGATTCGTCCTTATGCTCGACCTTACATAATACATAACACATATCGGGTCATAAACGATTCAATCCATTCTTAATTCATACATTCCTCTTAGGCCTCTTTCTTATCTTCTTGATTCATTTACAATGCGCAATGTATGCCTAAGAGTGCTTAGAAATGAAAAAGAACGGAAAACGATACATGAGACCACTTTTCAAAATTTCTGAAATAGGGCTCCCCGCTCGAGCGCAGGTTTCCCCGCTCGAGCGGACCCCTTTGGTTTGCAAAAGTACTGGTTGCTTCAAATTTATGCTCGAGCGTGACTTCGAACGCTCAGGCTGAGAGTCAATATATATGACTGACTCTCGAGCCTGAATCTCCCCGCTCGAGCGTACATCAAAGTCATCAAAAGTTCTGGGAACTCACATTTCACGCTCGAGCGGCATTACCCTGCTCGAGCGGGATTGACGAATTCTGGGTTTTTTAGTAACCATTTTGAGCTTCGAACTTGCATTCAAGCCAATGTAACTTGCATGTTATGACTCATAGCTCACATACACATTTACTAACATGATATAAACACCAAATTACAACATTATGAAGTCTAATTTCCATGAATCAATTTCATATCCATACAATCCTTGCCAAATTTATCTTCAAAACATGTAGTTGAGTCCCATAGCCTCATTTTTCATGGATGCATGTCTTAAATGACTTCCAATTCAACTCATTTAACATGTCTTATACACAAACATGAAAGTCCATAATAAATTGTCACTTGCATGCACTCATTGATCTCAATTTCATCATGATCAACATGCTTTACATTCAAATATGCAACTACAAGGCAATTTCTTACAGGCATGCATTCATAGACTTCAAATTCATCATTATCAACTCCATTCATGTTCTTGATCACTATTTACCTTTGAATTCATATAATTACAACTTAAACACATGAATTCATATCAAATTACTCACCTAGAGGCTCCAATCTTCACAAATGTAGTTAAATCTTGAGTGTAGCTTCCAAATTCATAACTTTGAGCCAAAATGCACAAATTCTCCCTCATTCTCTCTCTAGAGCTGGCCCTCTCTCTCGCTCTCTCTAGAGTGTGTTTCAGATTTTGAGTTCAAACATATGGTGAGTTTAAGTGTATAAGGGCCTATTTATAGGCTCATCTAATTAAACTTGGTTAAGGCTAATTAGTTGTACCCAATTCAATCAGTTTAATCTAATTATTTTGATTTAAATCAATTTCTAATTAAATTTCACCGTATGCTATAAAAATTACGCCAATCACAATGGCGTAGTCAATTTCGGTTTCTATGGACGATAAGGCCTTCAATTTTCAGTTCAAAGCACAGATTCTAATAGATTTTCCTACCGTGAACAGATACAAAGCCAAAACCACATATAATCATGCAATTAACACCCAAATTCAAATTAAGCACATAATTACAAACATAAACATGATTAATTAACATAGTACAGGGCAAGGTAATTACAATCTTCCCCCATTTTAGAAAGTTTGGTCCTCCAAACTTACTTTTCCTTTAGTCGAAAACAATTTGGAATACTTTTATTCAACGGTTCCAATCCTTTTGATAGTCATTTGCTCAGTCTCTAAATCAAGCGACACTCTGTCCTCAATCAATCAGAGACTTACCTTTTTTTGCCATACAAGGCTTTGCACGGTGCCACACCGAAACTAGAGTGTAAGCTGCTGTTATAAGCAGAGTCTGCCAACGATGGATAGATTTTTCCAACTTCCCTGAAAATCTAAAGCATACATTTGGAGCATTTCTCCCAAAAAGTTCTTTTTAATTATACATCGATTTTCGGATGGAAAGCAGCACTGATTCACAATTCAGTTCCCATTACCACTTGAAAGCTTGCTAGAGTCTAGGCACAATTTAGGATTCCTATCTCCATCCCGAGATAGAGAGAGATTGAAGTAGCTCCGCCTATATCTGATGTTCGACTTTGACTTGTTGGCACTGAAAATATTTAGACACAAATTCAACAATTTCCTTCTTCATAATAGGTCACCAACATATTTACTTCAAATGTCAGCTAACTTTACTATAGAAGTTTGGTCTATTCCCTTGTCACAGAAGTTCAATTCATTCTTCAATAATTCCACAATTCACAACCCAATTCGGTATTTAGTTTAGTGACTCATCACAGTTATTCAAGGCCAATCAAAAGTCTTCGGGAATATAAAGTGAATCCCAACACTGATTCCTGAGTCAATAAAGGTAACAACAAAGCAATCAACCACACGACGTACATAATTCATATATCCCCATAGTATCAATTGTAAAGTACAATAATATCGAAGCAGTCAATTTTTAACATAATACACGTGTTCTCAATTCATTCAACAGTTTACAGTTTACAATTCAGTTCAATGTTTGATTCCCTGTTCCATCAAGTCTTTCAACGTTATCTGATAGTCATCAATGAGCATAAAGCAATTCGTTTATTATTCCCATGACATCAAAGGTAATATTGGAGGAGTCAATCACATGTTAAACACAATTTACACATCCTCAAAGTCCCAATTGCAGAATATAATGGCACTGAGCAGTCATTTACAGGGCGCACTAAATTCACACACTTTTGGATAATCGAGGTTTTCTAATCCCAATAGTGTTCACAATCAAAACTGTTCGCGGTTCACAATTACCGTAACATAAATTCCCAACATCCGATAACACTGAAGTAACTATTCTCCCATACAAAACAAAACATATTTCGACCAATCAAAGATAAATGTTCAGTACTGTTTATAATCAAATCGATTTGCCGTCATCGATTCCCATAGCATCGAATAGATAAGAATTTAGTAGTACAGAAGCAGTCATTCCTTAAATATCCAATCACTGGATTTGCACAATTCTGTTCATTTATAACATGTATGTCTCCAACAATTAAAGGTTGGTTCTTAATGGTGTTCATGGTTAGATCAGTCTGCTGATAGCCTACATAAAGTCTTCTAAATAAGTCAGGTATTCCAAATGGATTCAAGTTTTGGGTCTATCAGTTTTCTTGCCAAGAATAATCTGGTTATTCATTCATAAGCAATTCATAATCCCCCTTAACAAAATCAAATCAGATAGAGGTTCTTATCAGATCAATCCAAGCAACGGTCTTGTCAAATTAAATCAAACAAAGGTCCCATCAAATTATATCAAATGAGGGTTCTATCAGGCCAAATCAAACAAAAGTTCTATCAGATCGAATAAGATAAAAGTTTTCTCAAATAGGGTACATTTGGTTCTGTAAGGCATACTTCGTTTGCTTAAGTACATAGTCAATAGTTTCACAAATGTCCTAAGTTCATCAGTTCTCAAAGTTATATGAGAGTCATTCATCACAACTGGTCATATCAAAGTATTTCAGATCATGTACAATATAGCATTGTCCACATAAGTTCATGTGTAATTGCATATGCATGCAGTTGTTCGTATCAGGAGGTATGTATCATAATCAACATAGCAGTTCCCAAATAAGTCTTATGTGCAAGTACATGGTGCACGGTAACACATTAAACAAAGTTCCTCGGTTGCACATAATATAGGATTTGTTACGCAACAGTCCCAAATCAGTCACAAAGGCGTAGGTTTACCAGTCAAGCCTAGTATAGTCGCATAGTCCAGTCAATTTTCTACCAATCAAGATACATGATCTCACGATTTATAGAGTTCATTATTTGGGGTGCTCAACTCAGTCACACAATCACAGAGTCATAATTCCAGTGGTTTAGTCATTGAAAGCAATGATATAGCAAATCACCCTAGGCATAGATTTAGATATATATGTGCATGTACAGAGTCAATCGATATCCCAATACGTATTTCACAAATTTCCCAAATAGGGCAGATACATACCATAAATAAGGTATTGATCCTGTGGGTCTGACCAATCTAGATACACATATAACAGATATGAAAGAATGCGCCGAATCGAATCAAATAATATCCCAAGCAAAGATGTACACATGTACTAGTCTAGAACTAGTCAACATATAGGCATTCATTTATAAATAGTATAAATACCTAGGATAACGATCACAGTACTCTGAGTGTTTTTTGGGACGAGTGCAATTACTCTATCTTGATTAGCAATTCCTACCATTGGTACGAATCCCATAGAGACAGAGGATCTATTCATATTTTGTTCATTTCGGGGACAGTTCCTTACCAGATGGTCCATTCCACCACATCTATAACAAGCCCCAGAAATTCGGTAGCAAACTCCTCAGTGTTTCTTACCGCATTCGTTACACGTTGGTGCTGTATTCCTTGTAGAGTTTGATGTGCGCGATGATCCCGTATTTTGCTTTTTGAATGATCTTTTCTTTGAGAAAAAGCCTTGTCTCTTGCTTTTCCATTCAGAAGGTCAGTTCATGTTAGCTTCAGTCATCAGTGTTCGGTCTAGCATCTCAACATATTTTATGACTCCCAACTCATTCACTTGGTGCTCTTGCGCTGGTGGTGGCAAAGGTTTTTGCCATAGCGGTAACTGATGTTGTTGTCTTAAAATCTCGGCCATTTCCTGTACTATTCTTTCCAGTCTATCAAGTCAGGCTATGGAAGAGTCTGCCAACTCGTATGCCCTTACTTTATCCATAATCTACGCAAACTCTTATTAAGCCATGCCAAATACTGGAATGCCCAATACAGAAATAAACGCAAATACACATAGGTACATAACAGATGATTTCATACTTATCAGATATCGCATGCTGAACACTTACTAAGTAATTATACACTTAAATCATATTCATATTTCACATAGACACCCATTTGAAGAATCGAATCCACATAAGCGACTTTTCATGATTCGTATGTTCATGTACTTGCATCATAACAAAACAAAACTTGTTGTACATATTAGTGCAACAATTCATATCTCATACAATCACAAGTTCTCAATGCTTACATCGTGTACTTATCAAATGGATGCATCTTAAGTCTTTTCTAGACACCTTATGGCTCATTTGGATAAGTGTGTGAGTTATTAACTCGTGCTCTGATACCACTATGTCATGACCCGAACCCGCCCCTATAAATTAAGGTCATAACCGGCTAGTAATCATGAGATTACCTACGGCCTCAAACTTGATATCGATTTAGGATTAATAATATGGGGCCAGATGCGGAAGCAAACTTAAAAATTTTGTCCAATGAGCTATGCTTACATGGCATATCAAGACGTTTCGCATATACTTAATAATAACTCACACCACATAACAATAGTTAACATCTTGTATACCCAGGATTATTCAAACACATAGTCAGCTAAACCAAAAGCTTTATACCCATAAACGGTCTATCATGACCAATAGAAATAGCAAAAGAAATACAAAAGATCATAAATAAAGCCTCTTGCGTGAGGCACCTGGGCTGACTTCACAAAACTCGGGTTACATTCTTAAATTCCACTAAGGCTGGGGTTGAACGTCCCTTTGCTCACCTACATACATATAAATAAGAGTGAGCTAACGCCTAGTGAATAATATCAAAATAAAGAGGTTAATGAATGAGATTCGTTCATAAATGAGTCATACTCATAATGTAAACATTTAAACCACTATTCTCATTCATATCAGATTTACCAATCTTAACAAAGCAAGACGACCTCGAGTATAACACATCATATTTGTATGCAAAACGACCTCAGGTCCAAATCTTATATAAAACGAGATGACCTTAGGTCCATCTATACAAAACGACCTTTGGTCCAACCAACTCTTTATTCAAAACGACCTTTGGTCTAATTCACACATATCAAACAGTCCCGGGCCCAATTCAAATATATCAAACGGCCTTGGGCCCAATTCAAACATATCAGGCATATCAAACGACCTCAGGCCCATTCTCTTTATATTTATATCCATGTGTATTTCATATTCATGATCATGATCCCTTTCATTTAAACGGCCTTTGGCCCATCACGGTATTCAAACATATCAGATGACATATTCAAATGGCCTTTGGCCTATCTTTGCATTCATGTCTAACGGCCTTTGGCCCAATCGTTCATATCCGACGGCCTTTGGCCCAATCATTCATGTCTAACGGCCTTTGGTCCAATCATTCATGTCAAATGGCCTTTAGTCTAATCATTCATGTCAAACGGCCTTTGGCCCAATCATTCATGTCAAATGGCCTTTGGCCCAATCATTCATGTCAAACGGCCTTTGGCCGAATTAAAATATATCAAACGTATCAAACGGTCTTATACGAAATTAGGCATATAAAATACTCATTCATATTTCAAATCAACAAATCCATAAAACTTATACAGAAGTAGCATTTGGAAAGTAACATACTTGAAAGTATCTTTACTAAGATATTACTCACTGTGTTCTGCAGGTGGATTCGTCCTTATTCTCGACCTTACATAATACATAACACATATCGGGTCACAAACGATTCAATCCATTCTTAATTCATACATTCCTCTTAGGCCTCTTTCTTATCTTCTTGATTCATTTATAATGCGCAATGTATGCCTGAGAGTGCTTAGAAATGAAAAAGAATGGAAAACGATACATGAGACTACTTTTCAAAATTTATGAAACAAGGCTCCTTGCTCGAGCGCAGGTTTCCCCGCTCGAGCGGACCCCTTTGGTCTGCAAAAGTACTAGTTGCCTTAAATTTACGCTCGAGCGTGACATCGGACGCTCGAGCTGAGAGTCGACATATATGACTGATGCTCGAGCCTGAATCTCCCCGCTTGAGCGTACATCAAAGTCTGCAAAAGTTTTGGGAACTCACATTTCACGCTCGAGCGGCATTACCCTGCTCGAGTGGGATTGACGAATTCTGGATTTTCTAGTAACCATTTTGAGCTTCAAACTTGCATTCAAGCCAATGTAACTTGCATGTTATGACTCATAGCTCACATACACATTTACTAACATGATATAAACACCAAATTACAACATTATGAAGTCTAATTTCCATGAATCAATTTCATATTCATACAATCCTTGCCAAATTTATCTTCAAAACATGTAGTTGAGTCCCATAGCCTCATTTTTCATGGATGCATGTCTTAAATGACTTCCAATTCAACTCATTTAACATGTCTTATACACAAACATGAAAGTCCATAATAAATTGTCACTTGTATGCACTCATTGATCTCAATTTCATCATGATCAACATGCTTTACATTCAAATATGCAACTACAAGGCAATTTCTTACACGCATGCATTCATAGACTTCAAATTCATCATAATCAACTCCATTCATGTTCTTGATCACTATTTACCTTTGAATTCATATAATTACAACTTAAACACATGAATTCATATCAAATTACTCACCTAGAGGCTCCAATCTTCACAAATGTAGTTAAATCTTGAGTGTAGCTTCCAAATTCATAACTTTGAGCCAAAATGCACAAATTCTCCCTCTTCTTCTCTCTCTAGAACTGGCCCCCCCTCTCTCTCTCTCTAGAGTGTGTTTCAGATTTTGAGCTCAAACATATGGTGAGTTTAAGTATATAAGGGCCTATTTATAGGCTCATCTAATTAGACTTGGTTAAGGCTAATTAATTGTACCCAATTCAATCAGTGTAATCTAATTATTTTGATCCAAATCAATTTCTAATTAAATTTCACCGTAGGCTATAAAAATTACGCCAATCACAATGGCGTAGTCAATTTCGGTTTCTGTAGCCGATAAGGGCTTCAATTTTTAGTTCAAAGCATAGATTCTAATAGATTTTCCTACGGTGAATAGATACAAAGCCAAAATCACATATAATCATGCAATTAACACCCAAATTCAAATTAAGCACATAATTACAAACATAAGCATGATTAATTAACATAGTACAGGGCAGGGTTATCACAAATTCAGAGATTTATCATAAAGCTTTTCATAAGCTTATTGAAGATCATCACCATCAATCTCATCATTGTCTTCTGATGTTTTATCATCTTTGTTTTGCTCCTCTTTCTCCTTAACCTCATCCAGTTGAGCAACTAAGGCAGAAAAGGTGATCGATGGTGGTGAAGATGACTCTTCTTTTTCATGAAATTGGCTCAAAATATCCCATGCATCTTTGGCCTTTGTGCAGTGAGCAATCCGATGCTGTTCTTAGTCAGAAATTGCTTCACGAATAGTAATAAGAACTCTCTGATTGCTCGGATTATCAGTACTTTCAACATCCTCTTCAATGGCTTACCAGCCTTCTAGGTCAAAGGCTCTCAGAAACGCCCTCATTCTGATCTTCCAATACAAGTAATTACTCCCATCAAATGTGGGAGCACCGTGCAGATTCTGACCACGAGCAAATTCCACTGACTTCAGAAGAGGTTAAGTGAAAGTGGACCAGAATGCCATGAAAGCACTATCCCCGTCTTCACCATATTCAATTTTTTCGGGTTCTTGCTTCGAGCCGCTTTCATCATCCCATGTCACTGTATAGACTTTCTTTCGATTGTTTTTCGAAGGACATTCAAGAGCATTATGTCCAAACCCTTGACATTCATAACACTTGACCCCTTACCCCTTTACAATCTTCTTTTTAGTTTTTAGAGCAGGTTTTGGTGGAAAAGTTTTGGATTTATCATTACTCTTGTCTTTTGAAATGGGGTCTCTGAAATTAGGGTTCTTCTTCTTTAATTTTTTGTTGAACTGTTTAGTAAACATAGCCGTCATCTCGGACTCTAGATCAAACTCAGTCTTAGGAGTTTTTGCACTCTCATGAGCACTAGTGAAGCCACACTATCTTTTTGTTTTTTTTTTTAAAATCTGGTGGGCTTCATAAGTCTGCAAGTTTCCAACCAACTGATCAAGCTTGAGGGTATCAACATTCTAAGCCTCCTCAATAGCTGTCACTTTTGATTGGAATCTCTCGGGTAAAGACCTCAAAATTTTTCCAACAACCTTAGCTTTAGGGTTTTTTTCACTGAGTGTGAAACAGGAATTCACGATATCACTGAGTTTAGCATATAAATCATCAAACGTCTCATCATCACGCATAAAAAGGGTTTCAAAGGCAGAGGTGAGACGTTGAAGTTTTGACCTTTCAACAAAAGTAGTACCCTCGTGAATCGTTTCAAGAATGTCCCAAGCCTTTTTTGCTACCTCACACGTACAAATACGACGAAACTCTTTAGGTGTGACGAAGCAAAAAAGTGAATTGAGAGTCTTATTGTTCCAACTCGAGTTTTGATAATCGAATGCGTCCTATTTATCAAGAGGTTTGGGAATATCGACACCATCAATGGTGACAATAGGTTCACTCCACTCCACCCATAAATCACACAGTGCCAAACTTTCTTATCGATAGATTTTAAAAACGCTCTCATACGAGCTTTCCAATAAGAATAGTTGGTACCATCAAATAACGGAGGTCTATGGGTTGAGTTACTTTCACGAATTGAATCCATATCACCAATCACACAAAATCACACTCCTACAATTTTAATAAAAGCAAAGAGTGACCCGCTCTGATACCAATTGAAAAACCTAAGTGATTCGTGATTAGATCAAGATTTAATTTTTCCAATTCCCAATCAAATAAAACTCACAATCTAAATCAACCAGCACTTATGAAAATGATTTAGATTATGGTTTTCGAAAAACAATAAATCGACACAAACGATTTTTACATGGAAAAATCACAATTAAAGCACCTTCAATTGTGATCAAAAACTGTGGGCGAAGTGCCATTAATCAATCCACTACTGAAGAAAGAAAGATTACAAAGATAACAAACAAATTACACAAACGCTTCCAATTTGTCTTCAAATCTTCTGTAAATCTTTCACCGCAACCTTCGTCTCGGAATTGATTAGATTGAAATTGAATCCACAACTTTTATTGTTGAATCAACGACCACGCACAGTCTTAAACTCCTTTAATACTCCACACTTGAATCTTCGGATTCCATCGAAGAAGAACACTCTTGAATATGAACAATCAACCTCCTTGAAGTGTACTTATCACAACATGAGTTTTATACTCAATTAAATCATCAAGGAAAACTAGTAAAAAAACCTCAAAAGAAAACCCTAAAACCTTAAAGTGTATCTCTAAAACATAATCCTAGTTTTGGACTAAAACAACTACTTATAGAAAATAGGTACAGCGAAGCTCGCTTGCTCGAGCGAGGAACCAATCTCGTGTGTTTTCCTTAAGTGGCTTCGCTCGAGTCAAGCTACCTGCGCTCGAGCATACAATCATCCTTCTCAGGTTTTTTACAGACGCAGTTTTTGCTCGAGCGAGCAAGACAAAAAACTTAGGAAAATTACAACTCGATAAAAACATGTTTGTTCACAAGATTGACAAGACTAAGAGACCTAACAGGCTTGATTTCAAAAGAGGGGTTTTCAAATGCTTTGTTGGAAATGATTAAGAAAATGTATTTATTGTTAAGTTATGATGAATTAGTGGATTTTTACCTTTGAAAATGGTTTATAAAGGAATGAGAGTTTTACTCTAAATGTATTAAATGTTGATTTTTATAGGATAAATGAAATTGATGTTGAAAATGTGGAATTGGGTTGATATTGATGAGGATGGTGGAGTTAGATATGTATTATCGCTCACATCTTGAAATTTGAAAAGTTTATCTTTATTGAAAATTGTTTATCTGTTTAGAAATACCTGTTTTGGGCTACCCGTGAAAGATAGCTATGATTGTTGTAGAAATTGCATAAAAATTAAGAGAATTGAAACTATTGTCTCATCTATTTGCATCGAGTATTATTTCACATTTATACATTAGAAATGTTTAACGTTTTGAGAAAATTGGTGAATTTGGGAAGTATATATTGTCTTGTTGGAAATAAGTTGGCTTGAGTGTCCATAGTGAAAGTCCTAAAAACCGTGCGTATATATGGGTGCTGATCTTGCAGACGAATTTTTCGTGAAATGGCAATATTAGTGCTTGTAGAGCCTACGTTTACATAGGTGCCGGTTTACTGTTTTTCGTAGACGAAACTTCCGTAAAAGTTTGGAATTGTTTTGAGATTCTCAAAGTGTGATTCACTGCCCTGTTTTCTATTGTAAAGGAAGTGATTTATGAATTGTGATGTTAACTTGGCATTTTGTAGTTTTGGAGAAAGACATAAAATGTTTTAGCACGAGCATTGCATATGCATTCACCTTATATCTTTGTTAAAATTCATATACTGTGTTAGATTATTTCTACTGGGTTTTGGCTCACCCTATGTAGGAAAAACATTTTCAAGTGCTGACAAAATGCCTTCGCCAAGGCAATAGCTTGGAAGGACTTGGAACAAGAGCTTCATTTTGTTTGATTATTGTATATGTTTTGCACAGGCCAATGGCCTTTTACTGTTTTAGATTTAAATCCACTTTTGTTGTAACTAAGTATCATCTTGGAAAGTTGTAAGCCTTTAGGACATTTATTATTTGTTTTACTTTCATATCATATCTCTTATTGTAACACATGATACAGATTCAGGTTTAGAGCTTGTGAATGTGTAAATGCATGTGTTATCTTTTGTATAATTCAAATCATATATAAATGGAAATGATATTCATTTTGGAATCACATTATCTTATTTGGTTATACATCATGAGCTGTCATTATATTTTCGGGACGTTACAATGAATCTATGAGTTTCATATTGACTTCATCAAAGGATTGTTTTTACTATTATGTTCACAAAAGAGAGAGTGTTCTTCAGTGGATTTCAGGGTACTTGGGCTTGAAGTTTTGGTCGATTTTGGAGTGGCTCATTATTGTGGATTCGACATCAGCGTTGTGGATTCCATGTTAGGGAAGATAATTTCAAGGTGAAGACAGTATTAGAAGAGACACATCGGGTTTGGTTCAATTTGTGCATAGATTTGCTAAGTAATTGAAAGTACTCTTGTATAATTCCTATTTTTGTTTTCTTAATGGATTGTTTTGTGGTTTTAGCCCGTGATTTTCATCACAATTGAAAGCACTCTAATTGTATTTTTTTCATGCTAAATCGTTATATTAATTTGTTATTGATTGTTTGATTATGATTAGTATACACTATTTAAAGTTGAAATATAATCACGAATAAATATTTCGAGGATTTAAGATTTTTCATGGCATCGTGAGTGAGGTGTGATCGATAAAAATTGATATTATTAAAGTGTTTCAAAGAAAAAAAAGAGTAAAATTTAAATTTCTTATTGGGGTAGATTTAGCGGCTCCCACTTCTTAAGAACGAGTGAATTATTTTATTTATTAATTAGCATGATATCCATTCTGGGCATAGTCCTTAATAAATATACAAAAAATTAATTTAAATTTAAATAGTAAAAATATTAAATATATATTATAATGGTTTTGAATGAATTAATTCTACTTATTTTTATCAAGTCTACATTTCTAGTTTTTATTATTTTTTCTTTTTCTTTCATTAATAGTGTCATGGATTGGCCATATATTCAACCCATTTTCTAGTGACGCTCACATGTCCGCCCGTCAACTTCTCCTATTTGATCAAATTTTCACTCAACCTATCTTCACCTTTGTTATCAGCCCTGTTTGGTAGAGTTGTGGAAAAGTACTTATAGCTTATGCCTCAACAACTTATAACTTATAACTTTCAGCTTAAGCTGATTTTCAGCTTATTCTTAAAGCATCTCCTGCCCCACTCAAAGAATAAGCTGATTTCTGACTTCCAAAAAGTTATAAACTATAAGTTATAAGCTAAACTAAACACATCAAAATAACTTAAATTAAGCTGAAATCTGAAATAAGTTGTAATTAAGCTCTGCCAAACAGGCACATCCTAACTTAGTCGATATCCCTTTGTAAAAACATTATATTTGATTATAAATCTTGTTCTTACTTCTAAAATCAATATATTTAGGCCTTATTTAGGAATGATATATTTAACTAAAAAAGTCAAAGAGTCACTACAAAATGTCAAAATGTTTTACTTTTTACACATTTTTTTTTTTTTGTAAAAAACTAAAATGTTACTAACAAATTCAATTCTCAAACCAACGCTTATTTTCATCATTTTTCTCTTTTTCATATTTTCTCATTTGGTATATATTCCTTTAAATTAAAAAAAAAAAAGAAGATTTGAGACGAAACTAAAATATATAAGGAAAAGATATTAAAAACCAAAAATACCTATATGATTTTGACTTTTCAACTCTCAAACCAACGCTTATTTTCATTACTTTTCTCTTTTCATATTTTCTCATTTGCTATATATTCCTTTCAATTAAAAAAAAAGAAGAAGATTTGAGACGAAACTAAGGCCTAGTTTGGGAAGACTAAATAAGTGCACTTTTTGACTTTTTATGAAATATGGGTTGGGTTTGGGTTGGGTTTGAAGTGATGTGTTAGAGAGATGATGTGACTTAAATAAGATGATGTGACTTAAATAAGATAGTGACTTTTTGACTTTTTGTCTTTTTTCAATCTTCCCAAACTAGGCCTAAAATATATAAGGAAAAGATATTAAAAACCAAAAATACCTCTATGATTTTGACTTTGTTGCATATTAAAATCCAAGTTCTACTAAAATCACTCTCATGATCTAATCATATTATTTTTTTATTTAAACGTGATATAATTTAAAAATAAAAAATAAACCCACAAAATAAATAAATAAATTAATAAATATTTGAATTGGGCATATCATTTGACCCGCTGTTAGAATTAAAGAATGAAATGTATTTATTTTTGATAAGTTATGCAAAATTTTATAAATTAATTTTAATTGGAATTTTTTTTAAAGATCCCTGATATTAAGATTTTATAAAATAAATGATATATAATATTTTCACAGTAGTTAAGGTCTCTCAACATTTCTACGGAGAAAATTCGACTCAGAGAAATTTCGTCTTGACTCGGAGAAATTTTAGTTTTCACAAAGAAATTTCTTGATTTTACAGAGAAATCACACCAGAGAAATTTCAAATTTTTCTGGAATAGGATGAAATTTATTTGAATTAGGCAAAAATTTTCTGTGAAAATGTTGGAAGGCCTTAGCTAATAAAAAAAATATTTTGGACCTCTCCTACTACACAAAATTAAAAATGATTGATGTTTCACTAATTTTTTCCATTTTAATATTAAACTTAGGTATTATATGATATGACATTTTATATGACACTAATATGTAGTTGATGGGTTTCATTTGATATATGTGGTTAGTGCTATGCGACACAACAGTCAACATAATGTTATTAAAATTTTATTTAAGACTGATTTTCTTTTTAAATATTTTAAATATGTATAATTAAAATTTGGTATTATACTTTTTATCTAAAAATTTTCAAATTCAAATGTGATTTGACTTAAATATGACTAAGATTTTATTTTGAACCTTTTATGTAAAAGTTTTTAAAATTTTAAATTAGATAGGGTTAGATAGACCAATAGTTTTGTAACTTGTGTATTTCTTAATTTTTGAAAATTAAAAATTTTGAGAAATTTAAAATTTTAATATCAATCTTCTAGAATCTCTTAGATAAAAAAAAAAAAAAAATGAAACTTTGTGGGATATTTTAAATTTAATAATTCAGATTTTTTTAATGGAAGATATCTTGGTGTTTAGATGATAATTTTCACGTGACATGATAAAATTTGGGTAAGACGTGGGTATATATTTTTGGTATTATACTAACTAATTTTTTAAAATTATATCTCAGTCAAGCTATTTTTACCGGCTAAATTTAATACAGATAGATACAAATTAAAATTAAAATTATTTTTTAAAAGATCATGAGTTAAGAAAATTTTAAAATATTATTATATTGATGAATGACTCAATAATAATTTTGTTTTTCTAAATTTTGAAAGTTAAAATATTTGACTTAACTGCTAGATATATATAAAATGTTTTAAAAGAGTTAAAGATAAAATATCAATTATAATACTACTATATTGATCAAATTAACAATGTTTTAAAGGAGGCAAGATTTAAATGTCCAATATATTAGCATATTGATTAAATGTCCAATAATTTCATGACATGTGTATTTTTGTATTTTTAAAATTGAAAAAAAATTACATTGACACTTTAAAACTCAAATACTTAACAACGTTTTTACTTATGTAATGATATAAATTTTAAATTAAATGAGGTAGATAAACCAATACTTGAAAATTTATAATTAATATTTCGCATATCTCTTAATTTTTCCTTTTGAATTTTAGGAGAGAGAATAGATTTGAGTAAATCAAAAAAGAGATTATTTTATCTTTCCTTATGACAAATATAAATTTGGAATCATTACTATTTTATATTTATTGATTTAATGGGTTAGTCAATAGTTTTTTTAAAATTATTTTTAATTAAAAAAATTCACAAATTTAATTAAAAGTGTTGTAGTTTTTACAATGCTCTTTGCGAAAAATCTCTTTTGTTTAATATATAATACAAATATATAGATGGATAGATGCATATAGACATAGTTTTGGAAGAAAATTTAAAAACTTTACTATACTTGATGGGTAAAGATTAATGTATGAAATATGAAATATTTATTAATTTTATAATAATTATAAAATCAACAAATAAAATTGCAAAATGTTTATTTTTATATTTTTACAAAATTTAAATTATGAGGAATAATAATTGAAATTTTGAACTTCTAACACCCCCCATAATGTTTTTACTCATATTATATATATAATAATTTCAATCTAATTTTTAAAGACGACTTTATCAATTGAATTGGATTGATACCAAATAAAAAATAAAATAGTAAGAGCATCTTTTATGCTTACTTAGATGTTTTATCAAATTTAAATTTGATAAAATTCATCCTTTTTTCTGCTCCAATCATGGCATCTCACCTATATTAAATAAAGGCAATGCTAAATTTTTCATCAAATCATAGGAACGTTTAATTTCTCATCAAATTTCTTAAATAATTGTTGATGGACGATCGGTGGGACAATTAGGAGGATGATCAACTTGGGAAAATTTTGTTGAAAATTTACTCTAGATTGAATGACCGACTAGATGATCACTTAAATTTGATGAAATAATTGAAACGCAATATATTAGATCAAATTTTTAATTAAATTTTTTACTCAAATTTAATAATTTTTTTTTATAATGAAGACGCTAAAGGGCAAAATTCACATAAAAAACAACCGCCTCTTTAGGCAACAGGGTAAAAATCACTTTTTAACTTTTTAATCTGTCACCTTTATATTTTTTTTTTCACATTTAAAAAAAAAAACGCAAAAAAACAAAATTTTAATCAAATTTTCAAACACAACCCAAACTTGTGTCATGAGTCATGGTGGTGGCTAAACAAACCCGCAGCCAGACGTCCGGGTCGGTTCGGGTCGCCCGGAAACCACGAGCCATGTCGCCGTCTTCGTTAACACCGAGAGAGACAGGTAGCAAGGCAACTCGGACAGCCGTCGACATCTCCGAAGCCATTTAACCGTTTTTCCTACTTTCCTTTCCTTTCCTTCACTTTCCCATCCAATCCTTCAATCTTTCCTCTTTGAGCTTTCGCTCGGAACTCAATTCTCTCCAATCGCTGCAAAATGAACTCAACGTTGAGGATTTCATCATCAATGGCCACCATGAATGTTCCTTCTCCAATCAAGCCTCAATTTCAGAGAACCTCCTTGTTTGGTCTCAAAGAAAAACAACCCTGTTTCAGAATCCATGCCATGTCCAACAACGGCGCTGTTTCTCGCTCTTGCCCTGACGAGGTCACCATTCCTTTCATATATAATGTCTGTGTTTCTGTATATGTATATGTGGGGTGTGATTGTGTATGATACCACTTGGGATGAAAACTAAATCTTCCCAAATTCAGTTATCTGTTGGGGTTTTTCTTTGATTATATGTCTCAATTTGTTGTTGTTGTTGTTAATTGTTTGATCAATACTGATTTGTTCATTTAAAATTGCTTTTGTTTGTGCATTTGCTGTGATGGGTTGTTGTTGTTATTCAATTTAATGGTGTTTATATTGAACTACATTGTTACATAACTTACATTTGGTTTGGGAATGGCTTTAGTTTGCTGTACCGATTCACCATCCCTGCCCTCTACTCCACCCCTTCTAGTGTTGCTGCATTTTCACAATTTACCAAACAAGTGATTATTCTTTTCTACAATATGGTCCTAACTCCTAACACTGTGTTTCGTTCATAGATTGGAGTAGGGATTTGGAAAGTGATAGAGAAAAGACAGGCGAAATGTGAATGAAATATAACTATATTTTACACATCTTTTCTCTTTCTCTTTCCAAAACCCTTCCCAAATCTATGAACCAAACACAGCCTAAGTGTGGAGGACCTAAATGGAAAAGGGCTCTCCACTGAGTAAGTGATCCTTGCTGAAGAGATGTTACATCGCATGGAGGAAATTGACTTTGGGCTGAGAAGAAGTACCTTTTTCCGAGTAAGTAGAGTAGATGAGTTCCATTATGGATTTCACAGAAAGTAAGAATAGCAGCCATTCATGATCGTCTATATAAGTGCACGTCCACCAGAAAATTTGATCATGACAAATGTATAGATTTATTTTAATATATAAAAATATATTTTATAAGATAGATAATTATTATTATTATTTTTTATATATTTTTTATGCGTTGAGTTATTGTTAAAATGAAGTAACTATGTTGTTAAGTAAGAAAACCCAATGATAATTGAATAAATAACAAATACATTCATATATAGTAAGAAGTGGAGTTGCTTCCCAGCGGGTATAACACTCTTCCCATGCGTGATACGTTGCACTTGCGACTCAAGGAGCCACTATTTTTTTACCATAGCATTAAATGTGATTCAATTGTTGTACCGAAGACATGTGTGGCACTCTTTCTTTTTGAAGAATAAACAAACTTTATTGAAAAAGTATTAAAGCGATGCAAAGAATACAAAAATCTTAGAAAAAGAACAACCCTCAGAAAAACTTAACTAATCAATTCATCATTTTTATCTACAAAAGCCAACACATCCGGATCCACCGAAACAGTGACCTAGCTATTCAGCACAGTAGGAAGCCGCCTTTCCAACCACGAAACTGAATGAGACACACCCTGAAATATACGCCTATTACGTTCCAACTAGACCAACCATATAAGACACTGGGATGCAAGCATCCATGCCTTCTGACCCAGCTATGTGTGGCACTCTCTATAATTGGTTAGAATATAGTTTGTGTGTTTGAGTAGAAGAATCTGTGAATTTAATAAGAAGAATACATGACTTTGACGTGAATTGATCCACAATTCGTAGATCTACGCGTTAGAGCGCGATTCACTGATGTACTGTGACGAATTAGGTGACATAGGTCCGAAAACGAGAGCCCTTCCCTATTCTTGGGAAGGAAACTGCATGCCAACTAATCAAATCATCTTTTCTCCCTTCCCCTCACCACTGCCACAGTAAATTCCATATCAATTTCTGAATCCTATTAGTCATATTGATCAGAACTCTAAACAAAGATAAATAATAAATGGGTACACTGGACAAAATAGACTGAGCCAAGGTGAAACTCACCCTTTAGAAATCAACACTCTTTTCTACACATAAATCTCTTACCAATCTTCTCCATTACCGGAGTCTGAAAAATCTTGGACCTTTGATTCCCCCCAAAAGAAGCAATAAATACGTAAAGATTCAAAGGGGCAACCTAATAGCCCAACCAATCTTTGTAATCTATCTCGTGGAAAATTAATCCTACTGTTGGTGGAAATTAATCAAAACGATGGTACACTTATGCACGATAACCGTAAACCAAAAAAACATTTAAAACATTCTTAATATAGAGAGAAGATTAACCATTTTAGCTTTCTCACTAGAAGAGAAAACGGCATCATCTGCAAATTGTAGATGGGACATTGAAGCATTATCTCACAAAACCCTCCGATGTCCCGTCTCGTTAGCTCTATAAACCAATCTAACTCAAAACATCAACAGCTATAGTAAATAGTAAACCAAAAAAAAAAAAAAAAGGGACAAAGGATTTGACACCTAGTGATGTAACACAAAACTAGGCAGAGACTGGTGATCTCAATCACAAATCAAATATCTCAAGCTCAGTAATCAATAATCATAATCTAGTCTCTAAAGCTATTACACAGAGCCATATATGTATAGGTATCATGGAATTCCCTAATTAAATTACAGTTACCAAAAATAAAACATTACAATAATTAAATCTTAATAAAACAATAAAACCTAATAAAATAATAATATCCAATAAAATATAAAAGAATACCAAAAGAAATCCCTAAATCTTTATCTAATGTTTTTTCGATCTCTATCATTTCCCCCCAGCTGAAGGAAACTCTCCTCTGGATAGTTGTGAAGATAAAATTACTCCATGAGATAAAACTCAAGCTGGTGAAATAGTTTTTCAATCCATATTGTATGCGATTGACAAAATGCTTTCACAACAAGATGAGAATGAGAAGCTCCATGGAAGATAACTAAGTCTCGGCTAAGAGATGATACTGGAAAAGGATCACCTCCTGTAGAAAAATCCACAAACAAGGCATGAGGCTTCAAAGGGCCTCAATCAAGCATCATATCCTCCATATGAAATTAGGACCAATATTTAAATGAAATGGTAAACCAGTAAAACATGCATTTGGTCCATGCTCAACAAATAAATATTTTCATTAAATGTTAACGTGAAATACTTGGAGGAAGAAGGAACTTGATGTACAGGAGTGACAATCATGCCATGATCACAAAAATAATCAAGCACATACATAAGAGAACTATTAAAATCAATTAAAAGAATAGAGTTAATAGACTCATAAGATGTATCATTAAGAATTACCTCAATTGAACTCTCAATAGTTGATAAAGTAGGAACGACATACCTGAGAAGGTTCAATGATATGATAGACTAACAAGTATCCTCATCAGCTTTAGAATCGATGGTTGAACAAAGCAAAGACTTGAACACTCAACTAATGTTTGGCACTGGAATTGATTCAACGTGTTTCTCAAGTACCATAATTGGTGGGATTCAACCTTCAATTAGGATTCTACATTTTTGGTGACTTTGGGATGAGAAAAATGATAGAACATGAATGTTATTCAAGTAATCATGAAATTCACAAGTGACAATAGGGATGAACAACATAGAAGGGAAGCCATAGCCTAATTCATACAATATTATTATAAACAACTATGAATAATACAGTGAGAAACTTATTATTTATAACCTAACAACCCTAATTAAATTACGAACCAAATATTTTTAATTTTTAATTTAATTTTATTTTATTTTAAAAAAAATACTAATAATAAATCTACCAATTACATTGTGAGATCCTAATTGGGTAAACATATCCCAACTAGTAATTATGTAAATTCTACTAAAACACTAGTAATAAACCTACTAATTACATTTTGAGATCAAAAAGTCTTTGGTCCTTGCAATGGTCCCATGGGCTTCACCCTAGACTTGCCAAGCAGGTAATGGGCCTCTAGTTGACCATGATGACTGAAAGGACGTGAAAAATCCAGACTTCGAAAGTGGTGGGCATTTGGGAAAGTAAGGTCGATTGGATGTCTTCATCCAAGCAACGGTATAGAAGAAGAATGAAACAGAGTAAGAGGCCGGAGTTTCATTTGACCAGGTGAAGTGGCACAAGATTTGCCTCTTGGCTTATTTCAAGATATTGATTCCTCCACAAAAAGAAATTATTCTCGTGTCAACAAATTAGAAGAGATGTTAACCAGCAATTGAATTTGGAAACACCTCTAATTAAATTACAAAACCAAATCTTAATAATATTTGGAAACATAACTAAGCATATCCTAACTAGTAATTATGTAAATTATACCAAAATATTAATAATAAATCTACCAATTACATTTGTGAGATTAGTCTTTGGTCCATGCGATGGACCCATGAACTTCACCATAGGTTTCCAAAGCGGGTAGTGGGTCTCTAGCCAATTAAGGGTTGCACCATACAATTTTCATTCACTGAAAATAACTCAACTTTGTAAGTTAGGAGCTATGAAGCACGGATACTTCAAAAAGGGTGACGTATCCGTATCAGATACTTATCAGATACCGATACTCCTCGGATACTCGCGGATACGTATCGGATACTTCTTAAAAGTATCGGATACTTCTTAATTAATTTTTTATTAATTTTGAAGTATCGGATACTTAATTTTGAAGTATTGGATACTCGAAGTTACGTATTACTTATAATATTTTGTTTAGTTCTTTGATAAGAGGAATATAGTGAGAGTTAAAGTAATAGAATTTGTCAAATTGATGTATCCTTGTTGTCTCTCTCACTTCTCTCTCGCTTTCTCACTCTCTCACGTTTCTTCTCTCTGCTCTCATTCTTTTTTTGGTGTTGGCATGTAAGGATGATGTTTAATTTGCATTTGCATTTGCATTTGCTTTTGCTTTTGCTTTTGCTTTTGCTTTTGCTTTTAGTTTTGGATGTTTTATGAATGTTTGAGCACTTTTAGGTTAATAGGAATCCCTCTTTTTATTTATTAATTTACTTTAAGTTTTATTTTCATGCATATTACATTATTAAAATTATAATTTTCTTTTTTTTACGAATGTATCCCCGCTGTACCTGTATCATACTTTTTCAAATTTTGACATATCGCCATATCCACATCCCCATATCACCATATCCGTATCCGTGCTTCCTAGGCTATCATTGATGACTTAAAAAAGTATATTTGCTGAAATTTTTATTTAAGAATGGTTTTTTGGCTTTAGCTAAGGTCTGTGATATTCACTGATGAAGGGGAACAAGTTGAAGCTATTGAACTTGAAGACTCTTAGTTTTATAGGAATTTTTCTTCTTTATCAAGTTATCTTTTGCTTTAGGTTTTATTTTTATGCATACTGCATTACTAAAAATTGTTAAAATAATATTTTTTATGAACGTATCCCCGCCGTACCCGTATCCTAGTTTTTCAAATTTTGTCGTATCGCCGTATCTGTATCGTATCGTATCGTATCCGTATCCCGTATCCGTATCCGTATCCGTGCTTCCTAGGTTAGGAGCATGTCCAAGAATCCCATATGAATGAGAAACGCGCCAAATTGACGAGGAATTTTTCTTTAATTTAACGGTTTTGGAGCCGGTGGCACAAGAAGGTTTGGGTGGTTGGTTTCCAATGGTTGGCTTACAGCTGGACAATGGAGCTATATATATGTGTGTGTATGATCACAAAGACTAAATTATATATGCGGATTAAGGTTAGTGGGTTGAATTAGACTAGTAGCATTGGGTTTGTGGATATGGTGTGTTGCTCTTTCTTTTCCATAAACCTCTGTTGCTTCTATTCTGTGGTTTGGGCCAAACTGGTCTTTGCGATTAAGTTGTAGATTGTGGGGGTTGGTTGGGAAGCGATAAAGAGGGATGGCTGACTTGGGTCAATTGAGTGGTTCATGGTTTAAAATACTAGTTTCTTCGAAGCGAACCGGTCTGTTCTTAGTTTGCTTACACCCCAATATACCGTTGAGACCAAACAACGAAAGGGAACCGGCCGATTCGCATAATTAATTAATTAATATTTCTAAAATTTTGTACTTGTTTTATTTAAATTTAACATTTATAATGTCAGCCATTTCTTGCCTAAATGTGAGGCAATCGGTTGGAACAGGTTCTGGTTTAGAGCAAGAGCCCTTTTATAAGGTGAGGGGGATCCTCACATTCCCTTTCCCCATCAACATGGGATAGTGTTAAAATCCACCTACTCTCCACCGATTCGCATAATTAATTAATTAATATTTCTAAAATTTTGTACTTGTTTTATTTAAATTTAACATTTATAATGTCAGCCATTTCTTGCCTAAATGTGAGGCAATCGGTTGGAACAGGTTCTGGTTTAGAGCAAGAGCCCTTTTATAAGGTGAAGGGGATCCTCGCATTCCCTTTCCCTATCAACATGGGATAGTTCTTGTGTATTAAAGAAGTGAGGCACTTGACTTGTTTATTTTGTGGACTTGCATGCTTATAGTTATATCTTCAATGCAGTCTATGTGGGATAGCAAGACAAACTTGATAGAGTTTGAACATGCCACCTCTGTGGCTCTGTTGAAATTCAATGTATAAAGAGAATTGTATTATTGATTGATATTTGTTGATGATGATTTCTATTACAATGATTCATGATTCCTATATATAGAAGAGAGGATGTGGGAAGAGAATAGGTGAGTGTGTAGTAGGTATGGAGTAGGTGAGGAGTAGGTGGAGAGTAGGTGAAGTAGGTGAGTGTGTAGTAGGTGGTAGTGGTAGGTGTGTAGTAGGTGAATTTTAACAGCCCCCGCAAACTCAAGGGGGATAGGAACTAACCAACTTGAGTTTAGAGAGAGTAACAAAACAAGAAAATACATAAAAATAAAAGAGGATAGGAGACACTGGTTTTGAATAGCACCCTAACTCACCTCCTACACTCTTCCTCTCTTAGCATTGGCAGAGTCTTGGCTAGGAGAGTAAAAACAATGCACACCATTGATTTTGAAGAAGTTTTTAATGATTTTTTAATTTTCACGACTGTGACACCCAATTCCTGATACGTAACAACCAATACTCCCAATACACAATACACCGTGACCGATACTGATACGTATCTAGTTACTGCAATTTAGAACCGTGGAGTGGTTATGGACATTTTAGTAGCTCAAATAGAAAAATGGATGAGCATTGATTGATGGGTCAACAATGATTGATGATCAAAGATTTTTTTTTCTTTTGTATTTAGTATGAAAGGCCATTTATGTGTATATAAATTTTGAAAGGGCAAAATTGGAAAAGCAATTAATTTGACTACTGATGTAAGAAATTTCCGTCCTTTCCATTAATGGTGAATTAACAGGAGGTTAGTGCCATTTCAGAGACCTCAGGGAGGTCTCTGTAATTATCATAATGTAGTCAATACTGATTTGTGGCTGAATTTTTTTTAGTCCTAGATTTCCAACAGCCTCCAAATATTTATTGTTAATGATATATATATTTAGTGATTTATTATATTATCACATACTAAGACCAACCAGATAGGTTATAAATTATGAGGGATAAGTGATGCTGCCTTGTCATATGTGATTCACAACATGATATATGTGTAGTCTGAAAAGGGAATAATGTTTCCTGCATTTCTGTAATTGGAGAAAAGAAAAAAAGGCTGATGATTTATTACCTTGTTTTTGGAAATAGTATCATCTGTACTTGTTGTTTTGCCATAAGAGAGAAATGGTACATATACATTGACATAGAATATTCTGATATTGCAGGCATCATCTCGTTCAGTTGAAGATGCCCATAGGCGAAGAAGCAGTCTTGAGTCTTTGTTCTGTTATGATAAGGCTATACCGGAGGAAATAATTGAGAAGCCAATAGGTTTATCTTTGGCGGAGAAAAAAATTGGAGATAATCCCCACTGCCCTGATTGCCAAGCCAAGGGGGCTGTCCTTTGCAGCACTTGCTCTGGTTCTGGCTTATATGTTGACTCTATATTGGAGAGCCAGGGTGTCATTGTCAAAGTCCGATGCTTAGGTAAAGTACTTGTATTCTTCTAATGAGAATTAATTTAGCTATATAGCCAAATACATACTGGCATTTGAACACTCCATTCCACTTCCCAGCTTTGGACTTCAATGAATTAGTTAATTGTGCTGTTTCAGTTTCATTTTACATCATCTGGAACACAATATATATACATATATATTAAAATGAAGGTTATACTTTTCTGGTATCTTTGATGAGCACCAATGTATTGAACAGATCTGAAGAGGGATGTACGTGGCTGGCATATTCTGGTGCATAATCATGAAAGTCTGTTAAGACAGAACTGAGCAACTCTTTTTGAAAATTTCTGTATCGGTTTGTCCATGTTGTGTCTTGTTTCCGTGTCCGTGCTTCTTAGGGTATAATTTTGAGGGGAAACAGCCTCATTACATTCTTGGTGAGGGGGTGGGGGTTCTAAGCCTCAGCTTCTGGGTGTGTACTGCATTCCCCCCATGACATGAACAAGAAATTGAAAGGCGTTAATAATGTTTCCGATAAGGGCCTCATCAGGAGCCATGACATGAACAAGAAATTGAAAGGCGTTAATAATGTTTCCGATAAGGGCCTCATCAGGAGTTTGACTCAACATTTTGATTTGGTAGTATTGTAAATTAGAACAACTGCATTCGGTGCTCCTTTGTTCTATTATCTTTTAGGATTGCTTTAATTTACCTACCTGCTATTAATATTTATTGTGTTTATAATCCTCTCAATATTTCCATCTAAGCTACTACATTTTACAATATGAAGTGTCGTTCATGTTGCTAGGTCCTGTTTAAGAGAATCAAGTTGATTTGTATTTGGAATGCAAAACCTCAGACCACTGCCCTGTTTTACCTCAGAATAACCATTTTCTTTTCTTCAGTGGAAGCTATAAGGAATTCCTTGGGTTTAGTCTGCTTTACCTCAAAATAACCATTTCCTTTCCTTAAGTGGAATCTATAAAGAATTCCTTGGGTTTAGAGTGCCACAATCTGTTGCTTCTGATGCATGTGGGATTGATTCCATTGTTAATTTTGGTTAGCGTTTGATCCTGTAGTCTAGATTTAGAACTGTATTATCACTCCACCTGCGAGGAGATTCTTGTGGGAAGATGGGGAATTGCTTCTACGGAAAAAGCTGCTTTAATGTTTATAATTTTTGTTATGAGCATACTATTAGTAGGTATAAGATGAAAATATAGAATGATGATGCTTGGCTGCTACATCAGGTCATGCTAGTGACAGCCCTAATTTGGGCCATCATTAAGTTGAAGATAAAAGCCAAAGTAGTTATAATCCCAATGCACTTTTCATATATTTCCAATATTAATATACATGTTTCACACATTTCTATACACTTTTTATATGTACATTGAGACTAATGACCACCCATTGGGCAGTCATCTGAGAAGCATAGACAGGCACAGACACAGGACACATCGATTTTGAAAAAAAAAAAAGATATGGACACAGAAGTTATACGGCAAAAATATTTGTTTTTAATTTTTATGTGTGAGTATAAATTTAGAGCACAAAGATACATCAGGCATTAATGTATATGTGGGTGTAATTTAGAGCACAAAGATATGACGGTTTCATGGATTTTGCTTGCGATAGTTTTCAAATTATAAGTTTCAAATCATTTATGATAAAATGATTTGTTGTTACTATGTTACTAATTTGCTAACTATTATGATGTAGGTTGTGGTGGAACTGGTAACATTATGTGTTCAGTATGCGGTGGTCGAGGTCATCTTGGCTGCAAATGATTTCCAAGGTTTGATTTCTTTCCTTCAATTTTATGTGAATCTTGTATGAGCCAACTTTGAGTGTGGAAAATGTTCTGAAGTTTTGTGTCTATCAAAGACATGTTTGATTCTTTTTCCCCTGATTCATGGATGATAATTTGTGGCAATTTTACACAATTGTCAGTCCATATTTAACCACTATCCTTGTCCTGATCTTTTTTTCTTCTATATGCTTGTTGATTGCATGGTTTAGTGGCTTTCACGTATTTACTTATGTTCTTTGTACAGCGGAATTATTATATTTTAAGCTGTTTTCAAAATGGGGTCCTCATGGTGTAAACCTATGGTTGCTGGATGCTCGTGTGTGTGACCAACAATCTGCACAAAATTTCTATTTCCTCTCTCCCTCTCTCTCTCTCTCTCTGTGGGAAAAGAAATAAGAAAAAGAAAAAGAAGAAAACCTTCTTCCTGTATTTCTATCACTTCAAAGAAAAATAATTGGAACGCATCAGGGTTGTGCGTAATCTGATCCGTTAAGAATAAACATGCAATCTGGTCCAATCTGATAATCTGAGGGATCATAAACGTTTTAATCTGAAATCAGGTTTGTTAACACTTGACCCAGTCTGATTATTTGATAATAATTCTTTTCCTAGAATTTCTGTAGTATTTCCGGCAATTTCCATATGATTAGAGCCCATTAGTTTGCCTATACCCAATCTGAAGAAAAAACAAAGAAAAAATGGGGTGTGTTAGATCTGATTATACTTAATCCTCATCCAATTCGTCACTTGAAGATTTATTAGGTCAATATATCACAGATCTATAATATCCAAGCCATTGGATTTGGTTCAGATCAAAACCTGATCCAATGACTGACCTGAAGTAGGGGAACCCACATTTTATTACTTTAAATTTGTTTATCAGCTTATCAGAAGCATTTTTAGACTTCCTTGCTTTACTATTTGATTTAAAACATTTCCCTGGTTCATTGCCAAACCTAAATGACTCATCTCAGCACTGCTCAGTAAGGAGGAGCATATTTCTTGTGTAAGATGAGAAAAGAGGATATAAATTCTGTTTGCCACGATAATGTGTGGATATTTAGTACATTAATTTAGAAATGTTGGACTTGAATTTGACTTGTTCCCTTTTTGCTCATACTATAGGATATCCAAATATAGAGATAATAATATTCATGGTTGGGAAAAACTTTGGGAGAATTCAGAATTATGACAAGTGTGCTTCTGTTGAACACTAGTTTAGTCAAACACTGGTTGATTGTTGAAACCCAGAGTATATCACTCTGTTCGTCAAATCATTTGCTTTTATACTGCTGCTAGTTGAGATGGTATAGAGGCTTCCGAAAATTGTTGGGAAATGTATTGGATAATGAGATTTTTCAAAATTGTTTGATCAAGACTCGCTATCTTTTTGTTTGTCCTTTCTGTTGCCTGTAATTTTTGGAAAAAAAAAAAATATTTTTGTACGTGCTAACAATTGTCAACTGATAATCCTTCAGGTTGCTGAGTAGGAGGTTGCCAAAGCTGTCTCTGACTTGATTGAGTAGTAAGGTTCAGTACTTTTCTTTTGTATTATGTATGTTTCATCGAGTTGTAAGGCACATTTTGTATTTTGAATTTTGTTGTGTTCATGGGTGCCAATACATGATATGCAAAGCGGTGGGTGTAAACACAATGTGTTTGCAATTTTACGTTTAAATTTTTGAGTAGTTTAATGAATGAAGAAAACCGTTTAGCAATTTTGGATGGTTTAATGAACGAGCAAAATCATTAACACTAATAGATGTGACAGTTATATATATATATATGAAAAGGGTGATTCACCTATGTTTATATCTCACTTTGGATATAAACTCCTGTGCTTGTAGTTGCTTTCAGTCTGTCTTGCCCTCACAGATATAAAACACATTTCTGTGCTTCTTGGTAACATATGATAAGTATACAAACCAAATCAAAGATTCCATTTAATATACACAAAAATTCAATGTCAATATTATGTCCTCCACTTTAAAAATTACAGAAATTTTTACAGCTTTGCTATGCTTTTTATCTAATTCATTGTCTCATATATTCAAACTATATCTCAAAAATGAATGTGAAAAATTGAGTCTGTTAATGGGAAATGGTTGCTTCTGCTTCTGCCAAGTGGTCAGTAAAGTGAGTTATCTGTGATGTCTGGGTTCGAGATCTCTGCAACTCTTGAATGCGAACCGGGATTGTTGAGTCAAATCGAGGGTGTTGTGGGTTCTCTGCATAGGCAACAAGGTACGCCGAAACACAAGCTTGCGGCCACGCCATGGCAACTCGACACTGCAAGGCCACCATAAGAATTGAAGTAAGTTTCTTTCCAAGATTTTAACTAATGGACAAGAAGTTTATTAGTTTAGAAATCATAGTTCCATTTCTTACCATGAAATACCCAATCAAGTAGGCATAGATTGATATTTCAGCTGCATATCCTTTGTGTACCACAAGACACCATGGTCCACCTAGTAGTGCACACACTGCACCACTTGCCATTCCACTTAGGAAACAGAATGAACTTGTGAGGTCAGAGTCAATCACCTGCTCCAACCCACCTCTTCTGAACATCTCCCATGTATCGATCGATGCCTGAACGAAACCCATGTTGTAGGCCCCGGCATATACGAAACCCCATCGATTTGCGTACGTTATGAGCCTCGAACCGACTCCCGAGTAGCAATTAGCACACGAGAACAGAAACTCATCTGTATCACCTGAAATCAAGCTAAGGGCTCGTGCTGAACCCTGGATGAGACCGAGAATTGGCACGAGGGCTGAGCCAACACAGATGCTGCCGAGTGAGTGCTTGAGGGTGTCGCGGAAAGCTACATTTATGTCGAGTTCTGTCCCACTTGCGAAGTTCATGTACTTGACTCGAGAGATTGTGACTTGCAATGTGTACTTGATTACCTGCATTGTCCAGGCTAGGCTTAAGAGGAGTACCAAGATAAAGATGCTGTCGAAAACTGTACCGGTAGCGGTGGCTCCACCAATGCCGGCCACCATGAAAGACGAGTATAAAGTACAAGAGATTATCGTTAGAACGACGAGCACGGTGGTTCTAGGTGGAGGGAACGCAGTGGAAATCGATAGGACCTTGATGGTATGATCAAACTGAGGACTGACCCAACAGGAGTAGAGGGAGAGTACAATGGATGAAACAAGAGCGATGACGGCTGGGGCCAAACTTCTGGAGGAGCCAATGGAGACGAGGAAGATACCGACTGCGCAAGTTAGCAGAGGGCCGAGCCAAAACGCCGCCTTGAGGGTTCTTGAAGGGTTGCAGAGGGTGAAGGATTGCCAAGCGAAGCTGAAGATTCCGGCACAAGCCGTTGAAGCGAGGAGCGGCGGGAACCATTCGAGAGGGCGGAAGTGGTGGTTGGTGGCGGCGGAGATGAGGCCGCGGATGGTGAGGACGATTACCAAGATGGTAATAAGGAAGAAGTGGATGTAGAAGAGGTTCCGAAAGAGCTTCCTGAAGAAGAGACCTCTTGCTGGTTGAATCTGAAACTGGGTGTTGTTGGGTTCTTGTATCTGCATCCAAAGCCAATTGAATTGACATACAATTCAGATAGTCAAACAATCAAAAACCATAAACAAGATATGGGTTCTCTTATATATATCTTTAGAGAGAGAGAGGATACAATTCAGCTAGTCAAACAATCAAAAATCATAAACAGGATATGGGTTCTCTTATATATATCTTTAGAGAGAGAGGATTGATGATGATGATGATGATGATGATGATGATGATGAAAGAGAGATGAACAGTGCCAAGAACAAGAATTGGGTTGAGAGAGAGAGAGAGAGAGAGAGAGAGAGAGGACCTTGAAGGGGGTTGTTGATGGAAGGGGATGATCTTGAGTTTGAGTATGTAGTTGAACCATCTGTGGAGCAAATTCATCGATTCTAGCCATTGTTGTGAAAGCGATGTTGCAGTGTTTTGTTGAGTATAAAATGTTCGAAGACCTTGAGGACTTGTTTTTTTAATTTTCTTTTATCACTTTCTTGGCAGCCACGATTTAGCAAAAGATCAAGAAATGAGAGAATTTTTAACTGTAACACTCAAACATGAATCCCATGTCTTCTTCAACAATTATCATTGTATATATGTGTATATATGTACATTGTGTGAAACAAGTAAGCAGAGTCCTTACTGTAGTTCTTTGAAAAAAGTGGAACTAAAGAAATGCTATGACGATGAAAAAGTTATTTTGAGACGGTCAAAAATTAAATTTTTTTTTTTTTGAATATATGTTTGAAAAATATAAGAGGTGATAGAATTTAAAATAAATTAAAAGTTAGTTTTTGCCTTTTTTTAGTTCTTTTCAAAAGAGCCCTTTCGTTGGGGATATGGGTTGATTTTTTAATTTTTTTGACTTTTTAATTATTTTAATATGAGGTTAAAAAGTTTTGTTTGTGATGCATTTTTTATTTTATTTTTTTTAAAATTTTTTTGAAAGAAAAAAATAAAATGATTATAGTTTGGATATGATATTTTATCTTATTAATTTTTTAATTTTTTTATAACTAGTTTAACTCAAAAATTTTATGTCAAATATTGCCTAAATTTTACTGAAGGGTGAGGTATAAATTTAAAATTAATGAAATGTAAATTCTATCTAAAATGATAATTGGTCACGTGGTTGGAGAGGTGAGGATTGAAGTTTTGGCCACGTCGATGGAGACATGTCAGCAATGGTGACCTGTTGGAGAGGGTGCATTATATGGGAGAAACCAATAATGATTCGTATCACTAAAAAAAAATTACTAATAATATTAATATATTAAGAGTATCAAAAAAAAAAAAAAAACAAGGCGTAAGCAATAAACGGGTCTACTATCACATTATTAGTGACTTTATTAGAGTACTAAAAGAGTGTTCGCAATTATTTTTTGGGAGAAATTGCAAATCAATGAATAGTGAAAGAATATTTTTATTTTTATGATGATAAAAATATTTTATGTGCATGGTATCAATTCTTCTTCTCTCCGTTTGTTTTGGGTGATAGAATGGAGGGGATTGATAGTGAGGGAATTGATAGCGAGAGGATTAATAGTGAGGAATTGTTAAATTATTTTTATATAAAATAATAAAATAAATAAAATATATAAAAATTAAACATTAATATTTTAAAAAAATTCTCAATATATAAAAAATAAAAAAATAAAAAAATCTCTAATCCCCTCACTATTTTTCTAATACCATCTCTACCTCCTCCTTACCAATCCACCTTCCTCCTCCTTACTAGTCCCAAGGGATTACTAATCTCCTCCCTATCTCTCAAAACAAACACTCTATTCTCAATCCCCTCCTTACAATCAAACCCAATCCCCTCCCTATAAGAGCATCTCCAACCCATCCTTCGTATCTTCAAATATGGAGGATCCTCTCTCAAAAATAACTCCAACCCATCCTCTATATCCTCCTCCATTTGGGAGGAGGATGAATTGATCCTCCAAATATAGAGGGAGGATGAAAAAATGGAGGAGACTCTCTAAAACACTATTCACTCTATATTTTTTAATTATATTCGAAATAACTTTTAATGTGTAAATTTAATTTTTATAAAATTGACATCAATAAAAAGTATAAAATCATACCTTTAAAATGAGTATAATATTAAATATGTTTTACAAAAATTTTAAAATTAAATATTTATTAATTAACAAAAATTACTTTTTGATTGGAGTTTGAATGAATAGTGACCTCCTCTATATTTACTTTTTGAATAAAAAATATTAAGAGGATGTGGTTGGAGATGCTCTAACCCCAAACAAACGGGGCCCTTGGGTCTAGTATAACTCTTTTCTGTATATTAGAATTTTATCAAATTTTTATTTTTATTTTTATTTTTAATGCAATTATTATTATTACTATTTTTTTTTTCTGTCTCACTACTTTACAATTTCTCCTATTATATTGCTATGTGGTCCTCGTGATGCAGTTAGAATTTTCCCGGGAAGTGCGTTTGGGCTTTTAATTAAAGAAGGAAAAAGATATGCAAAGTGAAAAAGAGTTAGGTTGTTTGTTTTATTTTTTTGGTTCACTAGTTCAACTACTAACAACAAACCTAACTATTGAATTGTCTTCTCTTCAAAAAAATAATAACAAAATAATTAAGAAATGATAAAGGTAAGAATTAATAAAGTTGAATTAATTTTCATGGATTAAGACTGTCTAATGAGCTATGTGCATACTGCAGTATTTATATATTCTCTCTACTAAAAGTACAGACTCATAAATTGAGTCATAGAAAATTCATAAACAATAAATTTAGTCCAAATAGTCTTGTTTAGGAATATATTATTTTAATAATTTTTTGATTTTATACGAAAAAATGTGCAGAAAAATAGAGAAAGTAATGTCATAACTTATAATAATTTTTTAACTAAAATTGAAGGTTGCCAAAATGAATGTGGATTCACTTTCTATTGCAATTTTCTATGCCTACAAATCAAGTTAATTGACCTCACTTTGATTGAAATTTCTAAAATAGTTTGGAGAAGAAACCCATGGCAAGATTCAAATTGTAATGGTTGTTTGGACTAACAAATTTTTAAAAAAAAATAAAAAAATGTTGTGCATTGGTCAACTAGAGTAAAATAGAACATGACACAATTGATGGAGGTGGGTCGATTGAATTTAACAAACATTATAATATACAATACGAACCTCTCTACCACGTAATTGCGTGTTGAATAATGTGATAGCTACTCCCACTAGTCAAATGAAGAGAATGTTAGTATGTGTTTGGAGAAATTCACCAAACACATTGTCACTTCTTGTTTTGAGATTCACTTTTAAAACTCTTTTCAAGGCAGAAAAGTTTAGCCTAATCGGACGTCTGATCGGTTGACTGAAACAGTTTTTTATTTATTTTTTATTTTTTATTTTTTACAATAGGCACCTGTTATTTTTTATATTTTAAATAAAAAAATTTCAAAATTTTTAAAATTTTTTATGAACTTTGAATAGAACTTTGAGTTGTGTATTTAGTTATGAGTTGTAAATTTTTATATCAAATATCATATGTCACATTAAAGATTTTCCACTCAATTCAAAACTCATTTACCAAACAAATTTTCAACACTCAAATCATAATTTCAAAACTCACAAACTCAAAATACAACTCTACTATCAAATTATATTTAGAAAACTCTACCAAACGCTATTTTATTATTTTTATTTTGACGGTAATTTTTGAAATATTTTCTTTTGAGTGCATAATATTTGCTAACATTAATATTAGGGAGATTACACATTAATGGGATTAGAAAAAATATTTACAAAAAGTAAAAAAATTTATGATTTTAATTTTAATATTTATCAATTTTTTGTAAATATTTTTTCTGATTCTCACTTATGTGTAATTCCTCCTTAATATTACATCTTCATAAGCTTCCTCATTTTTATCAATTAAGCATTTTTTTCTCTGGTAGAAATGGAGATTTCATAGCTACAAAACTAATAAATCAGAATTGTATAGGACAAGTACTGTGGGGTTTTTATTTTGGATAAGTCCCAAGGGAGAGTGGGAATGGAATTTGAAGCAATTGGTCAATTTCGTTCATATCCAAACTTTTGACTTTCTTTAATGGAGTTATAGGCTCTGACATCTTTTTTGGTTGTTACAAAAGTTTTACGACAATGCTACGTACCTCAAATTTTGTGGCTCAAAAGTGGTTTAAATTGTCAAAATGACATCGTTTTGAGTACAGAACAACATAAAAATGGCCAAAACGACGTCGTTTTGGCCATTTGAGCCACTTTTGAGTCACAAAATTTGAGCTACGAGACATTTTCCAAAGTTTTATTGTCCCACATAAATTGTTTCAAATTTTTATTATTAATTTGTGTTTGTTAGATAGAGATTAAATTGGTATAAAAAATATTAGATACTTCAAAATTTTTTATCAAATATCTCATATGAAACTCACATTATATGGGACTTACACCCACATGAGACATTTTTAGTGTGTCTAGCATTACTCAATTGGTATAGCATGAGATCTAAATATGAATTACAGTATTAATGTTTCTAAATTTTGAATCAAAAAAAAAAAAAAAGTATTTCTAAATAAAATTTTGGAATTTTTTTTAAAGATCTTTGATATTAAGATATTATCAGATAAATGACATATAATATTTTTATAGTAATTGGGGTCCCTCAATATTTTTATAGAGAAAATTTGACACAAAGAATTTTTTTTGATTTCACAAGAAGATTTCAAAATTTCTCTAGTATGAGTATAGAGAAATTCCATAAAATAACCTTAGGTAATTAAAAAAAACATATTAAAACTCTCCTACAATCCAAAATTAAATTAAAAAGAGATGTTTCACCAATATTCTGTAAATTTTTTTATAATAATACAAGTACTCTCGTTGTACCAACAAGTTTCACACTCCACTAAAATCTTTTGGAAGACTGCACAAAGGGGTGCACTCAAACTGGACAACTTACCCGGCCCATTAGGGTTTCAGCCCAGTATTTAAGTTTTGATTGAGAGAGTGGAGTGTAGCTGAATTTGACTAAGCCTGTTAAATTTGTTGACATAGGCCCAATTCATTTATGTTCAAATTTGTACAATAATTTGGTTAGAGAATTCAAACACAGAAGTTTTTTTTAGATAGTGAAATTCAAACACAGAAGTTAAATACAAAAATATTTATAAAAAAAAAAACTATTGTGTTACTCATATTCATTTTAAATGTAAATTAGCGAAAATTCATACTATACACGGAATGTGAAAAAATTAATAAAATATATTTATATTAAATAATATAAATAGTTAGATTTTTATATGTAAATTATAAAAATAAAAAAATATTAAAACCTATAATTTAAGTTTTATAATTTTATCACAATTTATGTATCAATTTTTAATTTGTGACAACTTCAATCATGTAACTTTCAACCTGCTCGCTAAAGTTGTAAATTTGGGTGAGTTGAACCCAGGCAACTCGAGTCAAGCTTGTAAAGTTTTAAAGATTGAGCAACATAATTATTAATTTATGTAAAATTCAAAATTTTGAATAAATTTGAATGGGCTTGGGTAGAAACACCAAATAACTTAAGCAATCGAAACAAAATTGTATATATAAATTTATAAAATTATTTTTTTAATAATAAATAAAATTTATTAAAGATTTAATATTAATGAACCAAAGTAAATACAACTTTTAGAAAGGGATCACCCTTGGCACATCATTGTGAATAAAAGTGTAGGTTTGTAACATTGCTAGAACAATAAATTATCACGTGTAACTCCTATTTTCTTTTTTTTTTATTTTATTATATAAAAAAATAAGTTTTACAAACTATCACTTTTAATAGAAAAAAAAAATGCTTATTTCTATTTGATTTTAACAAAAGTTACTTTTTAACTATTTAAGTCAAAAAATTTTATTTTTCTATTTTAATTTGTTTAATTGACAATTGAGATTTTTAAAAAAAAAAAAAAACTAATAGAATCCATTATGTTTGGCAATTGTTAAAGAGGTCATTTATTTTCTTAATATTTTTGTCTTTTGTTAAAAAAATATATTAGTATTAAAAAAAATATTGTTTAAGTCCTTATAGTTTAGAAAGATATAATTTTTTTATTTATAAAATTTAAAACCAAAAATAACAAAAAATAAAAATATAAACTTTTAATAGCGATTAATAATTTGAATACGTTTATTTAATAACATATTATGTTTAGACCAATAATATTATGACACATCATTTTGACACAAGTGAATATTGATTTCATTCTAATTGTAACAACATAATTTAAATTTAAAATTTTATTTTATAATTTAATAAAAGATGCATAAATTAAGGAATGAATATTGATCTTATTTTAGTAACATATTTTAAGGAAGAATCTAAATTTAAAATTTTATTTAAAGAATATAAAATTAATTTATAGATCAATCATATTGTGACACATATTAACAAAAATTAAACAAAATTAAAAAAATAAAAATTAAAAAAGAATTGCAACTTAAAACTTTAATAAGATGACAATGTTTTGCAATTATAATAGTATATAGATTTTTTATGAGATTTTAAAATTCTCATAATATTTCTTCTTAAAGCATTCTTTTGTAAAATATATAAATAATCTTAACGTCACTCTTATTTTACTAAAATAATAATAGCTACTACCACTATTATATAAATGTACTATCTATAGTAAACTATTATTTACATTTATATATTTTAAATATATAAATAACATATTTCTCTTATTTTTTATACATATTTTTATATTATTTAATATATAAATAATAAATGTTAAACATGCCAGTTAACGAGCCGAGTTTTAGAATGTTTGGACTTGTTTATTAAAAATTTAACGAGCTCGAGTTCAAATGCAAAAAAAAAAATTTAACAAATCGAATTTGAATGAATTGTGACCGAGCCGAGCTCAAACCTGTTGACGAATGACTGTGTTTATTTGTAGCCATAGTGGTATGAACTGCAAGTCTAATTGGAACTTCTAGATTGTGCCATTTTAGCATTTAAAAAAAGTGTTTTCTTTTTTGGCCAAAATCTTTTCATTGAGTCTTTTTTTCAGTAAAAGAACAGCCAAAATTTTTTACTTCATAAACTCTCTGAATTTAAGGCGCCTATTTCATGACGAACAAACAAATAAATTTCTGTTTTTTTGGACAATTTTATCCTTCCATATGTATCTAAGGGATTTGAATTAAATCTCTCAGTAGGATTAACATCAAAGCTATCGTTCCTTCCATTACAAAATCCTTCATCGATCGCAGTCCATACAGTTTGTAGTTGGGAGTTTGCAGAGCATAAGAGTTCGATCGAGTTTACAGAGCATGAGAGTTTGATTTTGTATTAATCACTGTTCGTGTTAGAGTTGGAGTTTCAAATCATTGTTTGATTGTTGATAATATGTAATCAATAATCAGATAGTGATTGAATTGTCATTTATTAGATTATTTTGATTTCGATTTCCTCCGATACTATACAGTCATCTCGCTATGTGTTTCCGAGGACGCTCCTCCCTGGGTGTGGGCTCCTCTCATTGCGAATATTAGAGCTTTAGCTCGATGTTCTAATCTATCCTTCCATTGGTCACCTCGGACGGCAAACGGGGCAGCCCACTAGATTGCGAGAGCCTTTCTATTGGATTCTTTGCCAATCAACTGGGTGTTAAATCCTCCCAAGCCTTTGGTGCAAGCTTTGAGCTGAGCTTTGTATTTTGCTTTGTTTTGTTCCCCTGTTTTTCTTAAGTTCCTGTGTTCAAAAAAAAAAAAAAAAAAAATATATATATATATATATATATCATCAAATGTTTTATTTGCTGATGTTTTGTTTAAAAGTGATACTAAAATTTTATTTTGATTTGCTATGATAATATGTAATGTGTTATTTATTTGCTGATACTTTGTTTTAAATTAATATTAAAATTTTACTCTGTTAAAATTATTATTTTATTTTACTTTGTTAAAGTTATGTTTTTGTAATTGTTTATTAATAATTATAGTGACTATGATGTTTAGTGATGATGATAGTATTTTACTATTTAAAAGTTAAAATTTATTGTGAATCAGAGAAAAATTTTATTGTGAGATAAAGTAAGATTTACTATTGATGTTAATTTCGACAGTAAAATTTTTACTATTTTTTTAAAAGAATTTCATCTTGTTTGATAGATCTTGACTAGATGATTATACAAATATTAATTTTACTAAAAGGCGATATCTAAATTAAAAGTTATATCATTTTAAAGTCAAAAATATTAAATTAGTCACTAAGGATATTTTAGTAATAGTAGTTTATGTTGGACTTTTAAAGGTTTATTTATTTATGTTCTTGTTCTTAATATATTAAAATTTTATTTTGAGGGAGTTTTGATCAAATCACCCTTTAAAAATGGGGAAATTATATGTCAGTGGGACGAAAAATTATTTTTTACACAAATATGGAGGGGAGCAAATCACACTTGCACCCCACAACTTTTCATTTGCACCTTATTATAGAATCACTTGCACCTCACATGTTTTTGTAATTTTTTTTTTTATGTTCCACTGTATTGCAATTTCTTCTAAAAAAATTAATAAGTTTAAATTTTGTTTATTTTTTTTGACCCATTTAATAGTAGGTTGGATTTTTTTTTTAATTTTAAAATACTCAACAAATATTGAGTTTCGAATAAGTGGATAAAATTTAGATCTTTAATTTACAAAGCCGATGTAGCACGAGCTGAAATCTCAGACTGGACTCTCTAGTCCATACATAGGTTGAAGAGAAAGCCCAGCTCAATTCTAATACACATATATAAATGTAACCATGAAAACCATAAGAAAAGTAATTGACTTGAGAGGCAACTTTGCATATTCACAAAAAATTTGATTATGCAAAAGTTAAGACTACTAACTTGGCAATGGAGCTCCCAATCTTTTAGTTATTAGTGTGTAGCTTGAGCATGTATTGAAAGCTTTAGATATTCATGGTCATAACCTGGCTAGGCCCATATCATCAGACTGGACTAATAGTTTAGTTTAGTAAATGCATAAGACGTTAATAGTTAAACATTTTCCCAACTTTTGGTGTTCTAATGAAGCTGGTAAGACAGTTAAAAACTTGTGATTCCGGCTAAGTCAATTATTTTTTTCAGTAGTTAGGAAATCGCCAGGTGAAGAGTAGAATAAATATCTTAGTCAGAGTCAGAAAATTTATCTCTTGGCCCTTACTAGTACATGGGCTCTTTCTCTTTCGGATCGAATAATTCAACCTAGTACGTGGAGGTTATGTATTTTAAGTATGTGAACAAATTCTAAAGTGTGTGAACAAAATATGTATTTTAATTAATGTAATATTGTCAAGTTTACAAATTTAAATAAGATCAATACACTTTTTAAACCTGAAACTCATAATTTTGAAACAGTCAAATAATGTGTATTCTTGACCCAGTCTCAGTGTGGAGCAAATTCATTTTTCTATATTTGCTATGGCTAACATTGTAGTGAACCCATGTGATTAGAATATAGTAGTGCTTAAGAGAAGAATGTTTGGATAAAAAGGGTGGGACTTGAGGTTGAATAAAAAGGGATAAAATGTTGCATTGTTTTGTTAAATTTGTGTCGATTTCAGCGTCTTCGCAGTTATTAAAATAGCTAATACTTAACAAGTAAAATTGGGTCGTTCAAACAAAAAAAAAAAAAAAAGTAAAATTGGGATTCACTTTTGCCTTTTTGTTCATTTTAACACATTTTTTTATAATTTCCAATGGAAGGATTACAATTTTGTCATTTTTTTTAATTATTTTTTTTCCAGTAATGATTTTGCTATTATAATTTAACAATTTAAGTTTAAAATAAAAGAAAATGACAATATTTTTAAAATGTATAGTTTTTTTAAAAAAAGTATCATTTTATTTCAATTTTAAATTTTAACCATTGGATTATGTTCTAATTAAAGATTTATGATAAAAACATAATAAAATTATTGTAAAAAAAAAAGTAGAAATTGCTTTTTAGCGAGACTGAGTAAATATTCTCATTTTTGTAGTAGTACAAGTCTCTTGTGTTGCAAATCTTTTCTAACTATTAGACTTAAAATGCAAAAAAAAAAAAAAAAAAAAAAAATCTATCTATAATATAATTATTTTAAAACTGTCTGATTTTTTTTTTTATATAATTTTTCAAAAAAAAAAATCTATCCATGTCCCAGTAGAGATGTTCTAATGTCTATATGTGAATGTCATATGTGTGTAACCCACTAACCAAAGAATAAATAAAATAGACAACCCCTTTTCTCTTTTTAAGAAAGTGTGGGAAGGAATACATGGTAAGAAAAGCATATAGCACCAACCCTTAATAGTGAGTGACACATGAAGCCCTTCCCTTAGAAGAAAGGCACCACTCCAATATGTCTCATCTACACTCTTCCCCCCACCCCCCACCTTTTATCTCCAACCCTTTTCAAGCCTCCAATAATCACCACTTAACTTCCCTCCTCTAACCCTTTTTTTTTACACCCCAACTACTCTCTCTGTCCAATGCTCTTTGCAAGCTGCAACAAACTCCCACTCCAATGGGTATCAAGATTTTCACAATCTTTCTCATCATCCTAACTTCAATCATCTTTTCTCTCCTCTACATCCCAACCCAACTCACCATTTTCAAGCCAAGCAAAACCTTCATCATTCCCAGCTATGCTAAGCCTTATCCAGTGACCTTTGCCTACTTGATCTCAGCATCCAGAGGTGATTCCCACAAGCTCAAACGTTTGATTCTTGCACTGTATCATCCTGGGAACTACTACTTGATTCATGTGGACTCTGGTGCTCCTGTGAGTGAGCATTTGGAGATTGCTAAGTTTGTGTCTTCTGAGCCAGTTTTTGGCCAATTGGGTAATGTTTGGATTGTGGGAAAACCCAATTTGGTGACCTATAGAGGTCCAACCATGCTTGCTACTACTCTTCATGCAATGTCTATGCTTTTGAGGACTGCTAAATGGGATTGGTTCATCAATCTTAGTGCCTCTGATTATCCCTTAGTAACCCAAGATGGTATGGTGAGTGCCCTCTTATTATTCTGTTTGTTTTTGTGTTCTCCTAGTTTATGTTTGGATTTAAGGAAAAGAAAGGAAAATGTGGGGTGGAAAATTATTTTATATTTTTGGGAGAATTAGGAAAAACTTAGAATAATTACGGACATGAAAGTACAAGTAATTTGTGTTTTAGTATAAGTGAAAACTGTGACCTTATCCCACTTGTATTTTTATATTTTTACAATTATTTTGAATTTTTTTTTTTTTTCTCACTAAAACACAATTCCTCCTATATTTATTTTAATTTTTCTACATCTATGATGAGATAATCTGATGAACCTTTTTTTTTGGGTGTAATCTCAGATCTGATTCATGCTTTCTCTGCTTTGCCAAAAGATCTCAATTTCATACAACATAGCAGTCACTTGGGTTGGAAACTGTATGAGATTTTCCCAAATTTTTTTAGGTACTACAGATATGATTTTCAAATTTTGGGTGAGAAAATTAGTATTTTTGTTCAAATCTTTTGCAGGAATAAGAGAGGAAAACCAATAATAATAGACCCAGCTCTCTATAGTCTCAATAAATCAGAGATCTGGTGGGTTATCAAACAGAGGTCTCTCCCAACATCCTTCAAGCTCTATACAGGTAATTTTATTTGTTTATTATTTTTTTCAACGAATAAATTTAGAATAAATTACACTGACTTCCTTATAATTTGGAGAATAAATTTAGAGTTGTCTGAAAATTAATTTTGTGTAAAGTTAATTTTTTAATATTTTTTTGATGCATAGTGATAATTTTTTAATTTTTTAAATAATTTTTTAATTTTTTAATTTTTGATTTTTTTTAAGTACCCCAAACCAGAATTAAAGTGTTATACATTTCAATATAAATATTATTATTATTATTATTTTTTTATCTATATGATTAACAAATTATTAATAAAAGTTAAGGAGTTGTTTGGGGTGTTCTAAATAAGTGCACTTTTTGACTATTCGGACTAAAAAGTTGAGGAAAAAATATGATTGTTTGAAATAACTTTTCAACTTTTTATGAAAAAATGTATATTAAAAAATTATATAAATTAGTGTATAGGAGAAGATTGGGATGGAATAGGCAGTATGGTGGGATGAATTCATGACAGCGCGTGCAGAGTGTAGGTTGAGAGATGATTCCCTGCTTTTCGGGCATTGAATTGGAGGTATTGTTCGGCCCGTGGGGGCCCACCACGGGTCCCATTTTGCTAATAAAAACCGTGTGTAGAATTCGTTGAGTACTATATGCTTATAAAAAATCACGTGATTGGATTAGTTTTGTTTCAACCGTTAACTATAACACCATCAATTTTATAAATTTTAACTGATTTGATCATATAGTTACCTATATCCGATCAACGTGATTTTTTATAGGCATATAGTACTCGACGAGTTCTACAAATTGACGGTTCAAATTATTAAAACGGAACCCGTGATGGGCTCCTACGGACCGAACATCACCGTGTTATTTGTGCACCTAAATAAGTGCAATTTTTTCAAAAAGTCAGCTCTACCCGTGGGACGTTAGAGTTGTCTGAAAATTAATTTTGTGTAAAATTAATTTTTTAATATTTTTTTGGTACATAGTAATAACTTTTTAATTTTTTAAATAATTTTTTAACTTTTTAATTTTTTGACTTTTTTTAAGTACCCCATACGAGGCCTAAATTAAGTGTTTTGTGACTAACAAATTGTCATTCAGCAGAACTTGTCATAAAAAAGAAATAATTTTATATTTCTTGTGATTAGTTTTGTTATTGTCGGTTATGTGTTTATTGATTTTTTTTTTTTTAGATCCATATTGATTTTTATTTTTATATTTTTGATTAAGCTATTTTTAAAGTTATGTGCAGGGCTTTTTTTTACAAAGTGACTTTACACACACTTCCTATCAGTAGCATGTGAAGTTCTGGTGGGTATACAGACATATAAATGTGCCAAGTACATAGTACAACATGTATATGGCATTTTATGGGCGAAAGAAAATAAAATAAAATTTATGGGTTTCTTTGAAAAAGGTCCATCATGATGTGACAATGGCATAAAATCAAAATACATGTATGTCGTATCCTTAAGGGCCCAGTTTGGAGCTAATAAATATTTACCATATACTCTCTAATGTACTGTTTATTTAACTTTCGTTTCATTTTTTTGGGTGGAGTGTTGTTGACACTTGTCTTCTATACTTCTAACACAAAAGTAATACGGCCCATAATTTAGACTAATAATTATTATTTTGGAGGATCACCTAGACTTGCTCTTAGGCTATGTTGGATTCTACAAGATTAATAGTGAGGTATTAATAATCCTATGAAATTAGTGTGGTATTCACAATCCCACCCCTATCCTATTACTAATAATCCTATAAATTTGTTGGATTAACTATCCATTGGATTAATAATCTTAAAAAAAATGTCAAAACAAACATAGGATAATTGGGCCCACGGATTAATAATCCTAATCTCATACTCTAATCTTTCCAATCAAACATGCCCTTAGAGTATTGAATAATTTTTTGTTGTTACGGTTCTTGTGTTAGCTTTATTTTTCTTTATTTTAAACTTAGGGTGTACAAAAAATAAAATTAAAAAAAATATATATTTCACAAATTTTAAAATATTTTATATATCTTTTATTTATTTTCAAAATAAACATCATCTTAATCCCAATGCTAAGGCATTGTTTGGGAACTTGGTTTGGGGCTAAAATAGCCACAAAAAACAAAATAGGCTATTTTAGCCACAAAAAACAAAACATCAAATCCAACCCATAATCATTACAATCCTCTCTCACAAAAAAAGCCAAAAAAGCCAAAAAGCCAAAAAGTCCTTCCCAAACCAGGCTAAAATAGCCCAGGCTAAAATAGCCAAAAAGCCAAAAAGCCAAAAAGCCAACCCACTTCCCAAACGGAGGCTAAACAATACCCAACTTCTGGTGGTAAATTAATGATGGAAAATGTTAAAAATAACCCATAGACCGTCGTTAGTGTTGAAAAAAAAATGTGTAAAAAATATATCAAAGTGTATTAAAATGTATAAAAATATTTTGGAACTATAAATATTTTAGTATTTTGTAGTGTTGACGGACAACCCTTGAAGCTGTTATAAGCAGGACCTATTAATAATTGCCTTGAAATGATGATGAGGGTTGAGTAAAACTCCGTAGTACAATTTTAATGCCCACAGACAGTACTAAAAGTAGTTGAATCAGAGCAGGGGTTGAAACTTGAAAGTGGGTCAAGGTTTACCCAAATGTGAAGCAATTGGAAATTACTTTATAAGCCCCACATTAATGAATTGGGCCACCAAATCAAACTTGGAAAGAAGCTCCCTAGGAAGCCCAATTCTTGGATGAGTCATTTGAATTTGATTCATTGAATGTATGTTTTTTCACATAAACAACTGAGTTGATGACTAATTATCCAACATTTTGGCGTAAACCCTTTCTTTGGCTTAGTGCATTTAGTCATATGTTTGGTTGGTGATTGATGCAATTGCTCATTGATGTCACAATCTGCATCAAAGACCTACTTGAATACTTTGTTGGAGCATTTCATCACCATGCCTAACTATTTCAGCTACCACTATTAACTCTACAATTTCCCTTTTTCATAACCAAATTTCACACCAAATTGAGCTCAACAACCATATCATATTGAATTTGGATAATGAGGTGGAAGATCTCAAAATCATTCTAGCTGAGATTAACATGTTTAACCCTTGTCAACTAAAACAAGTCTAGTTTCGTACTTTTAAGTGTAATTTTAGGGAGATGTTTTAATTCTTAGTGATTGCTCCAAAGCTTTTATGATTTTGAAGAGGGCACAAACCGATGGATAGGTGATTTAGGTTCCGTGATCAAGAAAATACCCACGTGAATGTTGGAATACTTTGATTTTCTTCTTGTACAGACATCGTCTCTTTGAAACTGATAAATTATTTATCACTCTTTTTTGGCTTTTAAAATGTCCAAAAATGATATAGATTTTTAGATTGGACTAATTGAAGCAGGATGTGTAGTTAGCACTTAACAGCACATTGCTTTGCAATCACAAACAAAAACAAATTGTACTGACCATGAATTATGTTCATAGAAATTGGAAAGGTGTTTGTTCTATGCTTGAGTTGTGAATACCATTTAATTAACTAATGCGGGTTGTGGTAGGCCTCTCAATAGATCGGATTCGGATGAGATCTCAAGTAATCTGAATCTGACCTAATTTATTATAATACTCTTTTTTTTTTGATTTTTTATAATTACAATTAGAATTTCACTTTCTTAATTTTTTTTCCCTAGTTGGTGCTCATTTTTTAAAAATATAATAGTCGTGTGTATACATATAAAATGTAAGAATGAAAATCAGATCAAATTGATAATCAGATTGGATTATCTGAATCCAATCCAACAATAATCGAACTAGGATTTTATTGGATTTATCTATTCAAATTTTATTGGATTATTGTATCGGATTTGGATTAAATCCAATCTGTTGACAGGCCTAGTTGAAAAATGCAGATTCGCTAATTTGCACATCAATATTTGCAGGTTCAGCTTGGACAATACTATCAAGATCATTTGCAGAGTACTGCTTAGTTGGTTGGGACAACCTACCAAGGACTCTTCTCCTCTACTACACAAATTTTGTCTCCTCTCCGGAGGGATACTTCCAGACCCTCATATGCAACTCCCAGGACTACAAGAACACCACGGTGAACCACGATCTACATTACATCACTTGGGATAATCCTCCAAAGCAACATCCCAGGTCCCTCGGACTCAAAGATTACAGAAGAATGGTCCTAAGTAGCCGTCCATTCGCCAGGAAATTCAAGCAAAATGACCCGGTCCTTAACAAGATAGACCGCGATCTTCTCAAGAGGCGTCGTGGACAATTCTCATATGGGGGTTGGTGTTCTAAGGATGAAATTGGAAAGTCACATGGTACGTGTCCGGGTTTGGAGAGTGAGAAATATGGTGTTTTAAGAACTGGGACGGGGTCGAGGAGGTTGAGAACTTTGCTGACAAAACTGTCGTCTGCCCAGAGCTTTAATAAGCGGCAATGTAAATGATTTTTTGAAACTGTGTGAACGAATAAAAGCCGAGGATAATGTTAAAAGTACCCGGTATACTGTGGGAAGGGTAAGTAGTTAGCCATTGAAATTGTTTGTACAATTAGGTGGTTGAAAAGATGTTATGATATCTTCATTGTGAAATTTCACAATTTTTCAGTAGAGAGCTGGTTATGGGTTGTAATGTTTCCCTTGTACCTGTAGATATGTGATTTTTTACTTTGTATTTCAATATATTTGTTATGATGCTTTTGCTTTGAAGGCAATTCTGAAATGAGAAGACAGTAGTGAGATATGCTGGGGTCTGCTGTGGTAGAGATTATTCTAAATGTAGTGAAAAAAAATGGGCAAAGTCATTTGGGGCAAGCAATTCGAGTTCGGCACATTAAAAGTTTGTTTTGACATTAACTTGTTGTATAAATAAATCAAAGTTAAATACATTTTAAAATTTATTTAGTTCTAAAATAAAGTTTAGTTTTAAAATAAAGTTTGAACAATTTATTGCTGGGCTCAGTTAGGTTATATGTCTCGATTTGGTAATACGTACTATAAATGACCAAAAACTCAGGCTTTGCTTTAGTTTGAAATCGGACTGGACTGTGTTGTTGGGCTCTGTGGGCCCACCATGGAATCTACATCGATAATGAGAATCGTTCAATGTGTAGACCTAATTGATTGCTTTATTTTTGAAAAAATCACGTTGATTGGATATCGATAGTCATTTGATCAAATTAAATTTGTGTCAATGGTAACTACAATACTAAAAATAATTTGTTTATACAAATGTGATTTGATCAAGTGGCTATTCATATCTGATCAACGTGATTTTTTACAGGAATGAAATATTCGACGAGTTCTACGCATTGAAATGTTCAAATCATCGATGTGGGCTTTGTGGTGGATTCATAGAGGCCCAACATTACGCTATAGTTTGGAATTCCAGCTAGAGAGAAGTTGTTCCCATAACCAAACTACTCAACTTGATTGATACTCATTTGAGATTGGCCTAATTAAATAACTTACATTTTGACTCGATTTTGGTTTATTTAGCTCAACTCGGGATTGGCCTAATTAAAACTTGTTTGAATTTAACTCAAAAGTAAATAATATTGGTTTACATAATATACTACTCATCTCGATTTGATTATAAACTAGGGGAGGATGCACTAGGTAAAAAAAATTGATCATATAGAGGTTGAATTCATAGTAAACTTGTTTGAATTTAACTCAGAAGTAAATAATATTAGTTTGCATAATCTACTACTCATCTCGATTTGATTATAAACTGGGGGGGATGCACTAGGTAAAAAAAATTGATCATATAGAGGTTGAATTCATAGTAATGTTATAATGAGTATGTTTATGTCATATTGGGTTTACAATGTTATTTGTCATAATTGTATTCGTTGCATGAATCTTATTGCTCATGTTTCTTATCAATACAATGGCACATCACATAGTTAACTAAATGTGATATATAAATAGGGTAATTGCGGACTTCACATACATGTGAGATATTTGGTCGTTTGTTTGGTAGAAAATTTGAAACTTATAGCATTTTCTATATAAATATAGTGATTATAGCATTATTTTTTATGAGTAATACTAGAAAATTTGGTAAAACTTTTGGGGTCACTAGCATTTTTCATTTTTTATAGAGTAAATTATGCAAATGGTCCTTGTAGTTTATATAATGTGTCAATTTGGTTTATGTTGTTTTAATTTGCTCAATTTTGTCCATTGATTTAACGAATTGTGCCATATTGGTCCAATAAATAATGGCCGTTAAGTTTGGTGGATGGAAACTTAGACAATGTGTCAGTTGGTGCTTGTAGTTTATACGATATGTCAATTTGATCCATGTCAAAATTGAGCAAATTAGAATAATAAGGACTAAATTGACACATCGTGTAAATTATAAGATCATTTCAACATGTGACAACTTTTTGTCTACCAAACTTAACAGTTGTTATTTATTAAACCAATATGATACAATACGTTAAATTAAGGGGTAAAATCGAACAAATTAAAACAATAAAAATCAAATTGACACATTATATAAATTACAGCGACCATTTGCATAATTTACTCTTTTTATAATATGAGCCATTTTTCTCAACTAAACATGAATTATGTGAATGCCTCAAAAGGTGAATCTAATCTTATATTTTTTTCTTGTAGACAAATTTATCACATATGATACTTTTAGGTTGTGTTTGGATAATAAATTTGGATAAAAATTTAAAAAATAAAAAAGAAAGAAGTGGGTAAAATGTAAATGAAATATAACTAAATTTCATTTATTTTGCTTTCTCTTTCAAAATCTTTACCTAAATATATGATCCAAACATAGTCTTAAAGGAAAAATGTTATGACTTGCGTCATAAGGAAAGTCAAGATTTTTGTGGTGAAAGTTATGAATGGTGAAATTATGTTGCACACCCTTAAACTGTGTTTGAATCATAGATTTGAATAAAAATTTAAAAAGGAGAAGGAAAAATGTGAGTGAATTTTTTTCTCCTTTTCAAATTTCTATCTAAATCCATGATCCTTTAAAAAAATAAAAAATAAAAATAAAATAAAAATAAAAATTCTTATCTAAATTCATGATCTAAACTTCTCACACACCTTTTTTGTTGTTCTTTCTAAATTCCTATCTAAATTCATAATACAAACTGAACGTTAAAATTATGTATAATTAAAGTTATACTCTTATGAAGAGTAAAAATTTTTATATATATATTTTTTGTGATAAAAGTTACACTTGTTATTGCTTTAAATTTTGATAGACCATGTCTTACTTTGGTTAATTGGATTCCCCTTTGCAGGTAAGATCAAGCTCAATACTGATGGATGCGCTTGAGTTGATCCAGGAGAAGGTGGGGTTGGAGGGGTCTTCAAAGATGAAACAGGTGTGTGGCTTTGTGGAGTGTCGGGGACTTGAGTCATGCCAAAGTTTGGAAGCTGAAATGTGGAGCATATATTGAGGGTTAACGATCGTGCTGGAGAATGGTTTGTATGAAGTAATAGTTGAGGCTGATTCAACTTCGCCTGAAGAACTACTCAATGAAGGACCACCTCAAAGATGCCCTTTCCACAGTATTGTTGAAGACTCAAGGCACTTGATCTGTAGGTGCATTTGCAATATCTTGCGCGAAGGCAATAAGTGCGCTGATATTCTTGCAAATATGGGCGCTGAGCGAACGAAACAACCGGTGGTAGTGGAGGACCCACTTGATGTAGTTAGGAGCCAAATAGTGGCAGATATGATTGGGATGACATATCGAAGGATCTAGCCTCTGTATTGCCTCCTTTTTTGCTTGTTTCTTTGTTATTTTTGCATTCTATTCCGATGTACCAAATACATATATTGGGATGCACATGATTGTCTCTCTCATATTTCTGCATTTTATTTTTTGGTGTATTATACAAAAAAGACATTTCACAATCCTCCTATTGTTTTGAATTGTGACAAAATAAAAAGAGTAAATTACAAATACACTCTTTGAAATTTGTTTAAAACATAGATTGTTCCTGAGAGGGAGATTTATGCCGAACATTGGGTCGAGCAACACCAATGCGGAATGTGGTGTTGGGCCGAGCTATACCTATACGGAATGTGGTGTTGGTCCGAGCAAAACCAACACTGAACATGGTGTTGGGCCATGTTAGACTGGTCTATACCAACACTGAACATGGTGTTGGGCCACGCTCCTTTGGGCATCACGGTTGACAAAACCGTGTCAGGACCGCTAGATCAACCGGACTGAACTCGACATAGGTTGGGCACGAGGGATGAGTGGCATGTGTTGGGCTATGGTGTGAGCCGAGATGACGATCGACGTACCCATCAATGATCGGTTTGAAAGAATACCGACTTGGTTCAACTCGGCTAAGGAATGTTCTAGGTTAACGTTTTGGTGCCACAAGAGTTTGCTCGGTTCAAGGTTTCAACGTGGACCAATTACAAAGGGTGAGGAATTTTCTCTTGCTATGCGCCAATACGGTTTGGTGGTTTGGCTAATACTGTTTTGCAGTACTGGCATATACACGTGTGAGGAATGGAGAGGACAATATAGCCACACATCCAGCAAAGCATAACAGAGGTAGTGCACGCACAATTTGGGACTGCATGGCCAGCCTAGAAAAGGAGGCGCGAGTAGACTTTAAAAGGTAAGAAAACTTTAACAACTCTCTTTCTCTCTCTACAGTGCTCAACCTTTTCTCTTCTTCAAGAAAGCTAACTTGGTCGTCGGAGGATTTTTCCGACAACCCACCCGCCGAATAGCTCACCCTTATTTTGTCCTTAGATTGAACGACTTCATTCAAATTAACGTGGAGCTTGGATCCAAGGAGTAATGAGGGTGATGAATATTTGTTTCCCGTACAGTTCCTTATAGTTTGAAAAATTACAAACATCTCATTGTTAATTTTTTTTATTTAATAGAATTAACTATAAAAATAAAATTTATAACTGCTCTCCTATATAATAATAAAATTATGTTAATTATTAATTGAAATAAATTTATGATATTATTAAAAACTGTTAATTGAGTTAATGCTTTATTAATAAAATGAGCCATTTATTATTAAATTAGAAAATTCAAGGGAATGAAATATAATTTCTAATATCAAAAAGAACGAAATCATATTTTAAACCAACATTAAGAATGTATTTTTAATTTACCGAAATAAAAAATTTGAATAACAAAAACAAAAAGAGAGAGAAGATATATAAAGGCAGTTTCGATTGGTAGCTCGAAAATAATAAGGCTCGAATGGCCTGAGTCCAAAACGACATCATTTTGGCTTCTTCTTCTTCTTCTTCTTTCTTCTTTTTTTTTTTTTCTCTTTTTTTTTTTCTAAAGAAAGAGAAGAAGAAGAGACAAGAAAGTGAGAAGAGAGAGCTAGGCATCATCATCAATAACATCTTCACCAACACGTCATTATCATCAATCAACAACATCTTCATCAGCACATCATAATCATCAACACCAACATCTTCTTCATCATCATCAACAGCAATTTTTTTTTTCCTTTTCTTTTTCCTTCATCTTTAGATCTAGATCCACTAGAGATCATCAACAACAACAACACACATCATCATCAACAACAACCAACAATCACCACCAAAAAAAAAAAAAAAAATATTGTAAAAAAAAAATTGTAGAATCTAAAACAGAAGCAAGAGAAAACAAGAAAATTATAAAAAATGAAAGCAAGATTTTTAAATATTGTTTTTGGGTTTTGTTTATTTTAAGAAATTTGGGGCAAAACAAATTAAAAAAAAGGGAGCTTTAAAAGTTGAACCCTAGGTTTGAATATAAATTAGAAATCAAAGCTAGTGAAGGGATTTGAGTGTAGAGAAAGGGATATGGAGGAGGAGGAGGAGGAGGAAGGGAGGAGGAGAGAGGGGACAAACAGTCACAAACCAAAACAAATAAATCAAGAAATGAACAAATCAATGAAGATAGAGGCCTCCACCTTGTCGATCTTCCTTTTCTTCCTCCTCCGCCAGTACCGCCACCTCCATCTTTTCTCCTTCTTCTCTCTTGGCCCTTCTCTCTTCCTCTTCTGTCTCTCTTCTCTCTGTCTTGCCTCTTTTCTTTCCTCTATCTGTATTCAAAAGCAAGAAAAAGGAAGAAGAAGAAAAAAAAAAAAAAAAAAAAAAAAAAACCCAAAAACGACATCGTTTTAGACATTCGAGTCACTTTCAGACCAACTTTTTTGAACTACGAAGTATTATTCATATAAAAGTAGAGTGTGTCATTAATATTTATATTTTGGGGAAAGGAAGAGGATTGATGCCTTTGATGATCCAGGCGATTCATCATCAATAAAATGCACGTGCATTTTGGGTTGGTTGCACGTGATTTACAGCTTGTACCATACGGATGTCATTTACAAATTTTTTTAAATTATTCTCTATTGTTCGTTGTTAATCCGACATGGCACAGATTAAGAGCGTTAGTCATATATATATATATATATATATTTTAAGAATTTATATCAGAAACGTATCTTGAAAAATTGATTATGGTGAAATTGAAATTTTTTAATTGTTTTTAACTTTCATTTTTTTTTATTATTAACTTTTAATTAGAAATAAACTTGATATTAGATGTACACGTTCTTGGCTCAAATTGTAATAAACCATTAGTTAGAATAGAATAGATTAGGATTATAAATTGAACATCCCAATTCCAAAAGCTGGTGTGCTTTCTTGATAGTAAAATAATACACAGTTTTCAGAGGAAGATCAGGTTATGGTGTCATGTGGCCTCTGGATTTGCTTACTTTGTTTATTACTTAGGAGTTAAAAAACAAATCTTAAAACGAGAGGATCTTAAAGAAGCATATAGGGTGTGGTTCAAATCATTGTAAATTTACTATATCTGAAGATTTTCAGTATGGTTTTGCCGCTCCCACTTTGCACTGAATTTAAGATTGCTATTTATCCAATATGCAAAATTTGATTTGGTTTGGAAGAAATTATTCAGTGTTAGTGGTACTAATGGGTTTGCTTATTTTTCCTTCATTTTGGGATGTTTGTTCTGACCGTATCCAATTTTTGGCATCAAACCCTGTAAGAGAAGTGCTTATCAAGGATATTACTTTGCTGCTCTGTGAGACAGTGAGTAATCTTATAGGACTCTACGCATACACAAGCTGGTTGCTGTGGATGAATTTGATGGATTTGTAGAGGCAAATATGTATGGGCGATGGATGTGCATTATTTATCTAATTTTGTATCCACCTCCCTTAATTTTGCTATTTTTAGCTTGTTTGTTCATGAGTAGGAGTGTAAAAATGGCTTACAGCCTATTGGCGGCTTAGGGTGAGCCTAGCCAGTTTGGGCCCGAGCCCAGCCCGAGCCCCTAAGCCTAGGAGTAATTTTATTTCCACACACCTAATTATCTCCGTATATATAGGATGCTTCTTTTACACACTATATTTTGTCTCAAGACATACCATTAATTAATTATTTTTTATTACAATAATAATCTTACCTAAAATGACTAAAATAACCCCAACAGAATATCAGTACACACCTTAATTGAATACACAACATCCAAATCCTAACCCTAGCCACCACTGCTGTAGACGGCGATCTCTTTCTCTCTTGATCTATATTCTCACAATCTGCGAAGTGGTGGGTCGCCGGCGTCAGAGCCGCCTCTTCCCATTCCACCGCCCCTAGCTCTTCTCTCTTTCTCGTCACCCTCTTCCTCTGATCGCCAGCCCGCCGCCGCCGCCCCCTCTCCGTCTCCCTTCTCTGTCCCGTCCCTTCATCTCCGGCTCCGTCCCTCCTCTCTCCAAACCCTAACCCCACAAACCAGTCACCACTGCGACCTAACCTTCAGAATCGCGACTGCCCTCCAGCCTTCCCCAAATTAGATCTAGGGTTTGAGAGGGTAAGAGATCTAGGATTTTAGAGAAGAAAAAGAAGAAGAAGAAGAATGGCGAAGAAAGGGCGTCGGAGGGAGGGAGGGAGGGAGGGGGTAGGAGAAGGAAGGCAATTAGAGGAGGTGCTGCATGGAAGTGTGAGGGGTGGTGGAAGGTGCTGCAAGGGTGGTTTCTAGGGGTGGGGAGAGTGGTGTGAGGCTGTTGAGGCGGTGGTGCCAGCACCGGCGCCGACGTTAGATAAGATTTGAGGTGTGAATTAAGTGGTATGGGACTAAGGGCAAAATAGGAACGTTGTGGTGTGTGCTGAAAAAAATTATATTTCTTCAAATTATTAAAGGTGTAAACTGAGTAATGGTGTGCTTTCAGACAAAATATGGTGTGTAAATAGAGGCACCCGCATATATACTTAATGAAATATTATTTTAATGACAATTATATCCTAAACTAAAATGATTATAATAGATATCTAGTAACACTCATAATATTATATGAAAATACTACGTACACATCTTTTAAAAATAAAAAAATCTCAATGTACACATTTTGAGTAAAAAAAAAAAATTAAATCCTAGTTTCTCTATTATTGTCACTTTACTTGCTACATACTCTATACTCTTCTATTACTTGCAAAGTAATACTCTCATATTGTTTTAATATTTAGGTTTATACTCTATTAGTGATGAAAATATTAGTTTTTTCGTGCAAAATTCTTTTTTCCTTCCCTTTCTTGGTTTTAGTCAGACAACCAGTGCCAAATTATTTTATTATATTCAAACATCAATTGCTGAGTTATTCCCTTATATTCAGACATCAATTATCGATTCTTTTTTATTTTTTTCGAAACAAATTTATCGAACTAATCACTTTTATTCAGAAGTAAATTTTCGAAATGAATACATAATTTCAAAAAACTACAGCCGAAAGCTCACAGGCAGCAGTATCGATTCAAAAACGAAAGGAAATTCTTAATTGTGCTTTTTAGGCATTTCCATGCTGCTTGTAATTATAGTTCTTCAAAAATTTTGACTTGTAGATTTTAAGTGCATATTTTGTGGTTCTTCCATTACGCGATGAAGGTGCGATATCATTAGGGTTAGATAATCTTCCAGGGCTTTTTGTGGGTTCCTTAGCCCTCACACTGGTTGCTACCCCTGTTTCCATTCTCATCTTTTTGCTACCTAATCTTTCCAAAGGAAAGGTCGGGATTATCACAACTACTGTAAATTTAGTCTGCACATTTTCATTTTTTGGTCTAATTTTTGGGTATATTTTTTTTGGGCCGACTAGTATTGCTTTTTTGGTTTTTCAATGTGGTCTTCATTTTGACTGTGTTCTTCAATTAGGTCTTCATTTTGACTGTTGTAGCACTGTAACACTACAAATTTCCAAATCGTACTAGTGTGTGGAATGAGGAACAAGTGTGTAGAAAGAGGGTTGAGAGGGTGTGTACAATAATTGAGTGAATGGTATAATTGATACATTTAGTGTGTGGATTGAGAAAATTAATTAATAATTAAATTATAAAGTGTGTGCACTAAAAAATGATGTAGATTGAGATAATTAGGTGTGTGGAAATAGAATTTCCCTAGGCCTAGGCTTGGACTATGATTTTGAAGCCTGGCTCGGCTCGTGGGCCCAACCAATTGGCCCATTTAAGGCTCACTCAAGGCCTGGCCCGCTTAAGGCTCAATGTCTCTTTTAGTGAAAAATAATAAAATTTTGGAAAAAAATTTAAAAAATAAAAAAAATAGGCAAGCCCGTCGAAGTTCAGCCCGAGGCTAGGCCCAGCCTAACTGGGTCGGCTCAAGGCCCGGTCCATCGGTCCGCCTAAGGCCCAAATACCCCCGGGCCTAGACCTGGGCCAAATTTTTTTGGTTTTGGTTTTTGGCCTGGCCCAAATTTTGGCGGGAGCTTGCGAGGCCCGACATGGGCCGGGCCGGGCCCGAGCTCGGGTGGGCTAGGCTAGGCTAGGCCAGATTTATAACCTCCCCGATTGTGAGACATTTATTACTATTTTGTCCATGCATGTGACTTGAATGCCGCTTCTCTCAAGTTATGCTAATCCTATAAGTCGTGTCGTGAGTACCATTGTAATATATATATATATATATATATATTGAAAAATAATATAAAAGCTTACTTTTTAGATTTATTTTATAGATCTAATGATGTGTAAGTAATATGATTGATGATTAGAAAAGATATATGAGAGAGTGTTACTTTTAATATTTTAATTGATTGTCACGTTACAAAACTTGAAAATTGAGTTTAATTTTCAGTCTTAAATAGCAATGCTCATATTAGTATAAAACGATATGCTTACCTACCAAAGAAAATAAAAAAAAAAAAAGAAAAAAGAAAAAGAAAAGAGAAGACTATATCACAAGCGCATCGTAGCCATTTATTTGTATAGAGCATACTTCACACGAATGGATGAATGAGATCCATTTGTGACTGTCGCAACACGATAATTTTTGTGAATTTGGAGACAACATATCATGGAGCTTTACATATCACATGGATTCATTATAAAGATGGAATTCAACAGTAGCTTTGTTGTTTGAAATCATTGGTTGGTTTATCAATTCAGTACTTGTGGCATTTCCTCTTTCTTAGAAGAAATCTAACCTCCAATCAATAGGAATTGAACAATAATTCAAACCAAACAATCAATCGGACAAATCAAACGAATGTGTTTTTGATTCAATGTCTCAAAAGAATAAGGATTTCTTTGGAACAAAATTAAAATCAACAAGAGAAGCAAAGTAAACCAAAGTAAACAAAAAGTAATTTCAAGATAAAACTATTCAAGTTCACAAGAGTTACAAGTTACAAATTACTAATGAAGAAACTGTTATTAAGTTGATGAACTACTCCTAAGATAGAAACTATTCTAAAAAGCTAAGTCTTGTGTTGTTGATATCTCATTTCCTTTTTCATTTTTAGCCTTTATAGTTTTCCTTCTTTCTCTAACCCATGATCACATGATCCTTTAAATCTGCAGCCCACTACTTTCAACTGCTGAGATTGCCAGAGCCTTCAATTTTCAATGAATCTTCACCGTCTTCTATCGAACCAATTCTTCCCCGCGTTGCCATGTATTTTTTATTACCTCAAGTACTACATCAACAGAGAAAACTTCCATACCACAAACATAATTTCCAATGAAACAGCCCACTAAATGAGAAAATGCTTGATAACTGCTCCATGTTCACTTCAACTACTTTATGCACATGATCACCTTTCTCATGCCACCTGTCCCTTTGATCTATAAAAGACTTTTACTTTGACTCCATTGCCACGCGCCATCATTCAATTGATCCGCATGTTAATAAGAAATTTAACAAAAATGGGTGCAAAGACTAGCTTGCTTCTCAGCTGAAGAAAAGTAACGACTTAGAGCATCTCCAACGGTAATAGGCATTTTACCTATCTAAACATTACTATAAAGTGTACATTTTATTTTGCCTATCAACTGTTTCATATTTTTGCTCCAACCATGCTCTTTATTTTAGCTATTCATCCAAATACTATTAATTTTATAAAATGCCACATCAGCAACAAAGATGGAGGGAAATAATCCTAATGATTAAATACATTTTGCCTAGCCTTGAAGGCTAGCTACATGTAGCTAGTGAATGTAAATTGAGCTAAAATGCCTAATTACATGCCTAGTGCATTGGAGTTGAAAAAAGTGAGTCATACTAGGCATTTTACCTAACAATCATTATATGCCTAGTGCATTGGAGAAAGCATTTTGAAATGAAAAATTGTACTAACTTGCACAATTCCATAACCTCTCTTTCCATGTATTCTCAATCCAATTCACACCATTTTATGGCTACGATGCTTGTTTGGGGATGTAATAGAAATTCATCCAAATAGGGATTTGTAATGTATATATATATATATATATATATTTTATTAATTTCGTTTAAAAATCGGCCCAATTTTTAAAATAGGAATTTGGAATATGAAATTGATTTAAAAACATAAAAATCATACAAAAAAAAAAACACATTTAGAATGATGTGTCAATGACATTTATAAAATTCCAAGGATAATAGTGGATATGTTGATTGAAAATAGAGAATCCAGAAAATACCAACTCATTATGTATATAAATTTCTATACAAACATTCTGTTAATATATTATTACTCTTTAGAATATGTTATTTAAGTGGAACCTGTTAGGGAAAATATGTGATTCCCCACAAGTAAATCAATCAATGAGAATAAAAACTAATGCGAAAAAATTAAATCAAAAGCAACACAAGAATTTTACGTGGTTTTCTCAATGTAAGGTACGTCTACGGAATTGAAATTCGATTCCACTATCAGCCAAAGAGTTTTCAAACGATTACAAACGAGATACGAATGATCTCACAAACCACCTTTAAGTGAATTTTAAATAATTACAAATAAATAAGAAACGAACAAAAATCTTTGAAACCAAAATTAAAGAAGATTCAAAATAACGAACCAAATCAACACCTTCAATGTAGAGCTCGAATTGTTAAAACGTCCAAACAAAGTGAAGCAAAGCAAACTTCACGCAGCCACTGTACCAATGGAAATCACCAATTAAACTTTTACAAAGTTCTATGTTGTTGCCCAAAACCAAACCCACCAAAAGTATTTATCTTGCTGCTGCCGTCCACCTATATTTTTGGATGAACATAACAATATATCTATATATTATTAAATCTTGGACTTGTTTTATCAACACTCTAATTATTACCAAATTGAATTAGGTTTCTAAAAGTTAGATATAATATATTAAAATATATTATAACTAACACCAAACCAAACTAAACTCTTTTAATAAACTAATTGGATCTCACACTCCAATAAGGAGATATACTCCAACAGAACAAATAATCAACCCACACTAGGAAAAAAATGACCTTTTGCATCTAATTTTTTAGCGACCCACTATTTAGCTGTTGCAAAAAGAAAAAAAATTTACGGCGACAAACTTAATGTGGAAATGAGCAGTGGCAAAAGGCCTATTTTATATGTACTTTTTCTTCCCTTTATTGACCCTAATTTATTTTTCCCTTATGTTATTTGCCACCCCACATCTGCGTCCTCCATTTGCGGTTGCATGGGTCATCATAAAAAGTCTTTTATGATTGTATTTTTATTACTTATGTTAGCTTATGACGGTCACAAAAGGTACTTTTTCTAATAATATTAGATCCAGACTTATGAGTTGGAAACCAATAACCAATCCAAATTTCTATACAAACATACTTATGACCCAAGACACAACAAAGGTTGATATGCCTTTCAGTGGGTTCATTCTGGGTCTATCTTTATGATCTTTATTTATAAGATTTGCCGATTAAAATATTTATATGAAAAATTAAGGCACCGTTTGGGAAGGGATTTTGTGGATTTTTTTGGCTATTTCAGTCACAAAAGACAAAATAGGATAGTTTAGCCACAACAAACAAAACATCACATCCAACTCATAATCATTACACTTTTCTCTCATAAAAAAAGTCAAAAAAGCTAAAAAATCCTTCCCAAACCAAGCTTTTTAGCCTAGGCTAAAATAACCAAAAAAGTTAAAAAGTCAAAAAACCAACCTACTTCCCAAACCAACCCTAAGTTAATTAAATATGAGAATTTATATGATCAAATCATATTTTTCTTTAAATAAGGATGATATATATAGTTTTGTATATAAATACTGCTTTACAAACCTAAAATTAGACCAACTACAAGACAAAACACTGGTGATTTCATTATAATTCACAATAAAGTGAGTCATCATCAAATAATAATGGACATATGAATGATCTAATTGACGGATCTCACAACATGAAGAATTTGAATTATGGAAGTGGATGGTTAACGTTACCTCATATGGAGCCATTTTTTGATAATAAAAGTTGTTAAAATGTATTAAAGTGGAGACATTGGACGGTGAATGTTGCTCATATGGAGCCAATTTTTGATGATAAAAGTAGTTAGTTAATTGGACTATCTTTCAACGTAAACATTTGAATGGAGCCGAAAGTTGATATTCACTTGTGTTTTCAACTTCAAATGTGTAGTTTTTTTGACTTGCTCAAGTTCACCAAGGATCCTCTAGAGTGTTTTTTTTCTAAAGTTTCTTAAAGTGGTATATTGTGTGGTTGAGATTTAATGCTGAAAAATTGATGTGACTTGTCATTAAATCTCAACCACACAATGCACCACTCTAGAAAACTTTAGAAAAAAAAAGCTCTAGAGGATCCTTGCTTTAAGTTATATCACATTTCTACTTTCTTACACATCTTTCTATAATAAATAAAAAAAGTCAACTTGTAAACTATGTAGGTATTTGGCATCCCTTAAAAAAGTCAACAAGTCAAAAAATCACAAAAAAACAAAAAAGTTAACACTATTCACATGTTTGAGCGGGAAATAAAAGTCTGAATAGATAGAGGATAAAAAGACATATATGCCCTTGGTACACTCCCCTTCCAACAGTTACTTTTTGGTGGGAAAAAAAAAATTCAAAATAGTGCAACACAGTGCACTGATGCGGTACACTGTCGCACAGTGCAGCACATCACAGTCACTGACATGCACGGAAGCATGTTAGTGCTCAGAAGCGTATCAAAGTAATTTTGCTAGTTGATATAATATTTTAATACATATTTTTTTGTAAAAAGTCAAAAAATTATCCCAAACATATTTTTTTTCCCTCTACTTTTTTAGTCAAAAAGTCAAAATCATCCCAAATCATCCTCAACCTCCATCATTTTTGGTTATTCACAGTTAAAATTCTATAGGATAAAGGAACTAAAAAAACAAAAAAAAGTTCCTAAAGAAATTGAACAAGTATCAAACTTATTTTACCTTGGTATGAATGTGTTTTATGTTTCTATAACATTTGTGTTTTCATTTTATTTTATTTTATTCTATTCTTGTTGCAGAGCAGCATTTTGCAAAATTTACAGTCCTCGTTAAAATATTCAGTGGTGTTTGTGGCGTGGTAGGATTGTGTTTAAATTTATCTGTTTTTGTTCCAAAACATAAATAATTATTAGATCACATAAAAATACTAAAATCTTATATTATAATTTAACAATACAATTATTGATACCTATCATTTAATTGTATTTCAAATGTTAGGGCTTTAATATTGCATGCTTCCCTTTTTGTTTAAAAAAAATTATGCGATAAATTTGTTTGTGTAATATTTTTTGGTCAATATGTTAACGACAAACATTAAGCAATTTAAAATATTTTACAAAAATCATCTTGAAGTTAAGGGTGACCAATTGGCTGACTAATCAAAAAATATTTCAACTGGCATGTCGACTAACAATGACTTTAAGATGATTTTTGTGAAATTTTATTCATGATCGGTAACATTACCTTTTTAACAATTTGTATTACACACTTCATGCTTGTACGTTATGTTGAAGCTTAATTAGCTGCGCTTGCATGTTTGTATGCTCCATATTTTTTTAAGGATGGTGAATGTTATAAGACACAGAAGGTGTTAATGTACACCTCCTACACCACTAAAACCTACCACTACACACCTCCACTACTCCTCACCCACTCCACCTACCACCTCCACTATACCTACTACCACCACCCACTCTACACCTACTACTCCCAAAACCTCTCTATATATAGGACTTGTAATATACAGATACATATATCAAAACAATCAATCTTGTAATCAATAAATCAATAATACATAATTTCTTACAGAAGGAATGGGGATAGGGATGATAAATTATTCAATGGTCTTGGAATAAGTTTAGAGAGTGTTCTAAATTAATAGTGTGTTTAAAAAAATAAGACAAATTACTTTAATCTTAGAGAGTGTTTGAATGATAAACTTTGATCGAAATTGAATGTAATGAAATATAAATTATATTCTTTTTTTTTTTTAATTATTATTCAAATCAATGATTCAAATATTGTGCAAAATATCAACAAATTAACAGTAATACTACAACCCTCAACTCAGAAATTATTTAGATTTTTCATCTTATAGTTTAAATTTATTTTACACATAGATCTCATACTATACAAACTAATTTTCATCACAAAATCACTCATTCAGAATTTTCTAGATGTATTAAAATCTTAGTCCCTAGATTAATTCATAAATTAAAATAGAAGAAAACATTAGTCTCACATTTGAGAGATCCTATGCCCTTTTACCACAGTAAATGTTCCATTTCCACAACCCGAAACTGAAATTAGTTAATCTATTGCTTAATCATCAACCCGAAACTGAAATCTTATTTAATCTATTGCTTAATCATCATGCATGCATGCACAGTTACCGAATTTATTAATCTTTACTCTCATCCAACGGTCACTTTGCGCACATATTCATTGTCTGCATTTGGTTATATAACAAAATCCATTACTTAAATACATAAATGGCCCCCACAAAAACATCCAACGGTCACCTTTTATATAAATCCAAGGCTCACCCGCTCCCTCCATAAACAACTTTCTTCCCCATTTCTAATTAAATTAACACCCATTATTAATTTAAAACCAAAATAAACTAAATAATAACATTAATTAATAAAATACTAATAATATAACTTGTACTAATTCAAACAAAATCACCACCAAACTACTATCTACTTGGCCAGCACACGAAGAGTGAATCATACGCGCCGCCGTTCATAGAATTTGATCCGACATCGACGGAAGTCGCCGGAAAAAATTGACAGGCACCGACGGCATGTCATCCCGGAACCTCGGATGTCGCAGATAGTAGAACCCAGACCCCACCACAAATGCCTTGAATGGGACCACATAAAACACCAATGAAGCCATTAAACAGACTACTACAAATATCCCAGTTGCCCTTGGGTCCCTCCAATTCATCAGAGCCTCCAATCTCTCACCTTGTGCTGCCACGTCACCTAAAAGTGTCTGGGCCCTACTAGCCAGTGCCCGCAACCGATCGTACCTGATCCGAACTTGGTCACCCGATCGTGTGGTTGGAAACCCATCAAACTCCTCGTCTAGCTCGTCCAGGCCCACCGCGTCAACACATGATATTCTTGGGTCTATAGTGAGTGGGACCCGCTGGACGTAACGAAATCTCAGCCCTACGATGAAGAAGATGTACATGAATACCGTTGGGAGTATTAGATGTGGGCATAAGACAATTGCTAGGACCAAGAGGTGGACTAGGACTGTGGTGGGTGGGTGCACCCAGGTTCGAATCCCCTCGAGCCACCTTGCGAATGTGGCGAACTTGGTCAAGCAACCCACGACCCGGAACCAATTGGCTTTGCTCCGCCTCATGCTCCACATGTGTGAGTCTGAATCGAGAATAAACTGAACCACTTCCTGACCCAGAGCTGGTTCGGATCGGGCTAACCGGGCCGTTACCATCCGCATTGCGGTGTGGCGCAGGATATCTTGCTGCGCCGGACCCAATGGGCGCACATAGTGCATTCTAGGAAGCATTGGGCTAGCGTACGCCTGAATTAGACTAAGCCACGACGAACATGAGAACCTTACTGCAATTTCAATCTCACCCATTTTCTTGCCCCCACCAGGGAGTAACACGGTAAGAGAATATGAACCCATGTACACCCGATTCGTATCAAGCGTTGACAGCCGTACACGTAGCTTCCCAATTCTCACATCCTTCCCTGGCTTCCCTGCTTCATCACCATGATTGTACCTTCCGTTATCAAAGACCCCAATTGTGAGTACGGTGCAGGGATCGTATACATCCCATGTGTACTGCTCGTTCCACCGTGGATTAAACCGATCAAGGATCGTACGGGTGCGAACCCACTTGGGCCCATATTTGGCCACCACGTAAGCGTCCGTTGTGCCACGTGTACCATCCTTGGTTTTCACTGGAAGCAGATTAGTGGCGCCACGTATACCCACTTCGAGCAATCCGATTGGTGGCTTGGCTAACTGTTTTGCAGCCGCCCGAACATCGCTTGTCACGTGAGCAGCTTCGTCAAGCACGTGATACCCACCTTCCAAACATACTCGCACGTGTATTCTTCCCGCATAAGGTCGATTCTCATCTCCAATCAAATTAAACCATCTGGATCTGGGCTCTGACCTGTCATCTGTTCGCCTATCAACGCTTGCCATGTGTACTTTCGCATGGCCCACAGTGTGTGAATTTGAAACATCTTCGACTGTAATTACCAAAAACGGCTCAAACGGCTCGGCTGCGACGAACACAAGGTCCTCATTCCACGTGGGATTAGAAGACGAGCTGGATGAGCCGACCGTTGTTCGGCTAGTTTTGAACAGCTGCGGGCCCAGCTGAGCCTTAACGTACAAATCTGGATTCTTAACCTTAGGCTCTGCTCCCGAACCTAGCTGTAGATCTTGGGTTTGGATGACCGTTAGTCTCAAATACCAGAGCTTCGGAGAGAGATAGACCTTGGCTCGGGTCTCCGGAATTAAGCCGCCGGAGTCCGACTGCCAGGCTTCCTGAAACGCCTCGTCGGCCTGAGTTCCGATCCAAACGGCGAGCATAACGTCATTTCCAGGCGAATCCTCCGGCGAACCTTCGAGAGTGTACCACTGAGGAGCGAGAGGACTGTCTGGTGGGACTCTTTTTGGGATTTCTTGCAAATCAAACCACACCGTTCCCAAAGAAGTCTCTGTTGAATTCTCTGCTTCTTTCTTCTCAACCCAAACAGAGACTTCCAAGGAAGTTGAATTGAGATCTTCTTTGTGAAATGCAAAGACTTGGTCCCAATCTTTGTCTGGTTGGTTCTTGGTTTTGATACTGTGAGTTCCGATCACGAGCTTAGCGTAGACCGACGACGAATCAGCTTCCGGGTTCGCTCGTTTCACCTTCACAACTCGCACGAAGAGCAATGGCATTCGATTGACGAGATCGTACGAGCTAAGAAGACTTCGATCGCCGGCGATTGATCGGAGTTCTAACTCATTCGATTCGATATCGGGTCTTTTTCCGACGATCGCCTTCTCTTTCTGCTTGTCCGCTTGAGCTATTGGTGGATTCTCCGCCTCCACCGCCGGCGGTGGAGGTGGTGGCGCCGCCGCCGGAGTCTCCTCTGTTTTTGTATTCTCCGGCTGTTTCTCTTCTTTCTTGGCTTCCTCCACAGGCTTTTCCTCTTCCTTCTTTTCCTCCTCCTTCTCCGGCGGATTTTCCTCCGCCGCAGGCGGAGCTGGAGTGTCGGATTTCTGCTCTGTTTCCGGCGGAGACTCCGCCGGATCAGGATTCTCGTCCACGTACCAAACCTTGAGTCCGATCTCGCCTTTAATCTGAGAGAAAACACTTCTCTTCTCGAGAGGATAGTAGACGAGAGTCTCGGACCCAGATTTCACAAAAGTGCTTCCGGCGATCTTGACTTTACCCAGAAAAATGCTTCTCTTGCCGGTCTTTTTGTCGTTGTAGACATTGAGTTCGAGAATTTCAGTGGCCATTGAATCAACTTCGTTAACCAAAAACTCAAGCTTTTCGTCCCATTCAGGGTTGAGATCTCTGAATTTGGTCTTGGTTCGTCGCCTCTGGCCATCGAAATCGACGATCACGTAAGCGCTCGCAGTTCCTTGGCCGTCTTTGGGCATCAGATTCTTGGCGTTGCAGACTTCAACGATGAGCTTTCTACCACAACTCTCCGCCATTAGAACGACTATAGGTTATGGGTTTGATCAGAAAATGTGAGTTTGATTATGGGTTTGCTCAGAAAATGTGGGTTTTGATTATCGTTTCTCGGAGAATGTAGAGAGAGAGAGAGAGAGAGAGAGAGAGAGAGAAAATGGTCTTGAGGAGGAAGGGATGTTTGTTTGAAGGTATTTAAAAAGAAAGTGAGGGTCATGGATGACACGTGAGGGTGATGATGGACACGTGGCATAATATTTTTGATACGTTATTTTATTGTACGGTACAGGCAAGAGCTGCGTGGACAGGGGGATTTGTTTAAGGGTTGGTTTGGCAAGGGCTTATTGGGCTTTTTTGGCTCAATGAGTGACAGAATAAGTTCATGAGCTACAACAGACAAAATATCTTATCCAACCCCATAATCATTATATTCTTCTCTCACAAAAAAATCAAAAAAGCCAAAAAGCAAAAAGTCCTTCCCAAACTAAGCTTTTGAGCCCAGGCTCATATAGTCAAAAAAGGCAAAAAGTCAAAAAGCCAACTCACTTCCCAAACGGAGGCTAACTCATATTCTTGCAACCAAAAAAAATTAAACTCACTTAAAAAATATATATATTTAATACTTTATTATAAAAAAGAATAAAGCTTGAGACTTCCAGTAGAGGTGCTGCGGATGCTTTGTGATTGATTCAAAAAATTGTTTGTTTTTTTTTTCTTTGTTTTCAGCCATTGACAGCCCCTCACATGAAGGTAGGGTGCTGGGGTTGTCGAAATGCTGGGGTCTCCAGCATTTTCGTATAAAAAATAAAAAAAATTGTATCATTCAAGTGTATTTACTGTGTGATTCGAACGTACAAATAATAAATATTTTTCATATATATATTTTTTTGAATATCTAGGGTGTGTTTGGTTTGTGTTTTAATATAAATTTTCAATTTTTTTTTTGAGAAAAGAGTTTAGAATTTTTTTTTAGTTTGGTTGAATATTTTAAAGGGAAATGATTTTTCCCCCGAAAAATCGTCCCCCAAATCCCCCGAAACACAGAGAGAGAGAGGGAGAGAAGAGGAGAGGAGAAGAGAAGAGAAAGAGGAGGGGAAGAGGAATGGAGGGGGATCGTCGTCTCGCCGATCGTCGTCCCCGATTGTCCGATCGTCGCAGCTCACTCCGATCGTCGTCCCCGATTGTCCGATCGTCGCAACTCAGCTCCGATCGCCGCTCCGCCTCCACCTCCGCCTCCGCCTCCCCCCCACCTTGGTTGATGGCCCCTCCAGTCCTTCTCTTCCTCCTTCTTCTTCCCTTTCTTCCTTCTTCTTTATGATTTTCTTCTTCTTCTTCTGAAATTCTTCTTCTTCTTCTGAAATGAAAAAAAAAAAACAAAACAAAACAAAACGACGAAAATGACGTCGTTTTCATTTCGGGGGAAATTCGGGGGAGCGCTTTCGAGCTACCAATCACTACTCTATTTTAAAATAGTGTTGAAGCTTGAGATGATTTGATATTTTGTTGTAATTGAATAGATGTATGTGAGAGAAAAAAAGTGATTGAGAAAGAGAAATGCAAGAGAAAAAGTGATTGATTGATGTGTAGGAGAGAAAAAGTGATTTTGAATTTTTTTTTTAAAAAAATTGAACTAAACAAAATTTTGAAAATTTTTCTCAAAAGAAAAACGACTTGTTTGATTTGGTTTTGGGAGATAAATTTAAAAAAAAAAAATTTGGAGAGAAAATTTAGAAATTTTTTTAGTTTGTTTGGTTGTATATTTTGAAAATAGTTTTGGAATATGGAAGTTTGTGATGCTTTGATATTTTGTTATAGTTGAGTAGATGTATGTGAGAGAAAAAGTAATTGAAAAAGAGAGATGAAAGAGAAAAAGTAATTGATTAATGTTTAAGAGAGAAAAAGTGATTTTAGAATTTTTTTCCTATAATCACTAAACTAAACAAAATTTTGAATTTTTTTCTCTAAAATTACTCCCTAAAAAACAAACCAAATAAGGCCTTGACATTTTAACATTTATGCATAAATATTGTTTTATAATGTACAAAATTTACAATAAATGTGAGATATAAAAAATTCGGAAGCCTATTTAATTTTTTTCATTTATGAAAAAAGAAGGTTTTAAATAATTTATTTAATATCTTTTTATCATCGTTATGGTGAATTTTATATGTACAAAAATATTTACATTTTGTAGATTGAATATTTTTATTTGTGTGTAGGCCTTATTTTTCCCCGTATTTATTACTTTGTACTTACACGTGAGTCTTATTTTCTTATATATTTATTAAGATTTCCGTCTTCCAATTTAAGAGTTTTTTTTTATATAATTTATATGTTGTATTTGATCTTTATAGTTATGAAAATAATTCATTAAATTATATTATAATATCATATATAAATAAATAAAATTATATATATATATATATATTTATACGTTTTGGTTGTATTTAGTTCATAAATTTAGATAAAAATTCAAAAAAATATAAATAAAAGATAACTACATTTCTTCATATCTTACATATATATTTTTTTTCTTTCAAATCGCTATTTAAATTAAGGACATGGGTTGTTACTGTGCTAAAGTGCCTCAATTTGAGGTGTATTATTGGCTTATTTTTATAATTCGAACCGTTCATTTTGTAGGGTTTGTTGAGTACTTCATGTCTACCAAAAATCTTATTAATCGGATATCAATAACTATATGATCGTTAATCAAAAAAAATAAACAATAATTTTTTTTATGAGAAATAACATAAAAAATATGCAATTTAATCATATAGTTATTGATATCCGATTAATATGATTTTTGATAAACATGAAGTACTCAAAAAATCCTATAAAATAACAGTTCAGATTATAAAAATAAATCCATAATATATCTCAAATTGAGATATAACAGTCACTGTTGTGTACCCATTTCCTTAAATTAATCATCCAAACACATTTTTAGGAGATAATGAACTTTAAGAAATAGGTCATGATTTGTACAATTATCTATGGAAGTGTCACTACTACGTGGTATTTTGAAAAGTTTGTAAAAAGTAATATTTTTACTAAGCTTTTTGGAAGTGATTTGAGAAGTTAGTAAAAAGTTACTTTTTTTGGATTAATATTTATTTATGGTATCACATCACACTAAAATAACTAAAATATCCTCACCCAACTTAAAAAAAGAATAATGTTTGGTAGCTCGAGAGTTTGCCTCCCCTGGAATCCCCCTAATGCCCAAAACGACGTTGTTTTGGGCATTAGCCTTTTTTTTTCTTTTTTTTTTTTCCTTCCATTTTCGAGTCTTCTTCCTTCCATTTTTGAGTCTGCAGAGGGAGAGAAAGAGAAGAGAGAGGAAGAGGAGGAGAGAGGGAGAAAGCTCGCCGCCGATCGTCGCGTGTGCCTCCGCCGCCGCCGATCGTCGCAGCAGCAGCAGCTCGTCGCCTCCGCCGATCGTCAGCTCGTCGCCTCCGCCCCCCGTCCCCCGCCTCCGCCTCCAGCCCCATTTGTTGGGCCCCCTCCAATCCCTCCCCCCTCTCTCTTTTTCTGCTAAAAAAAAAAAACAAAAACAAAAACAAAAACAAAAACAAAAAAACAAAACAAAATAAAAGCGGTGTCGTTTAGGGTTTAGGGGGATTCGGGAGGTAGCTTTCGAGCTACGTAGCACTGCCGTTAAAAAAATTACATGTTACCCAAATTCACAAAATATAAATATTAAGAGCAATTACGTAATTTTTCAACCTATTTTTTAACACTTTCCAAATGAACAAAAACGCAACTTGAGTTTTGCTCAAAAACGCAACGCGGCGTTTTTCTTCCTCTCCCAAAAGAAAAATGATGATTTTGTGAGCTGATGAATGAATGGCAGGTGGTGGACGGTCAAACACTGAGCACTGGACACACTAATACTGTGTTGATGTGAACCCAATTTCTTGAGGTTTATAGGAAAAATTACAATACAAATTACAATCCTTACCCATAAGTCTGTTAAAATCCTATTTAAAAAGTTTTTGATACCTTTAGTTTTAAAATCTTGATACATTATTTTCTTTTCCATTTTTCTATATGCCATGCATGTAATAAATCTCCGTAGATTTATCGATGTATATATATGAGCTTGCTGTATATTGATAACCGTAGAGTTTTAAAGAGAGACAATATATATCCTTTTACTAAGGAAATTGAATATATCTCATTTGTTACTATCTTATCTATATTTATATCTATACTATATATTAAGCAAAAGGGGATTTTTAGCCCTAATCTTTGTGGAGAGCTCCAATCTCCCAATCTAAATTTCTTGATTTTTTATTTAAAAAAATAATAATCTTAGTATTTATTAACTTCTCCGAACTCTCAAGTCTTACCCTCATAAAAACACTTTAATGTATTAAGAACAAATATAAAAAAAATTCTTTGAAATCCAACACATGAATTCCTTGAAAAGTCCAAACACATATGATTATTATCCCTCATAATAACACTTTAATGCATTAAGAATAAGCATAAAAAAAATTATTGAAAAGTTCAACACATATGATTATTATCAAATATTAAACTTTAATATAATATAATAAAAAAAAGACATTTAATTCTTTAAAAAGTCCAACACATATGATTATTATCAAATATTAAACTTTAATATAATATAAAAAAGGAAAAAAAAAGAAGACATTTAAAAAAAAAAAACATTTAAGAATCACAATTCACATATATAGATAATTGTAAATACAATCCGTGCATAGCACGGGTGATATGCTAGTATTATATAAGGAAAAAGAAGTTTCTAACCCACAAGTCTTGTAGAAGCTCCAATATCCTAATACTAATTTTTTAATTTTTTGATTTAAAAAAAAACCTTAGCATTACAAGTCTTTTTAACTTCTCTCATACTAATTACCACACCATTTTCAACTCATCCCATACATTATGATTAATGATGGGATTGTTAAATTATTTTTATAAAAAATCTACAAAAAACGATTTGTATATTAAAAAAAATATCTAAAACAAATATAAATTCTTATTAAAAAATAACAAGTTGCAATTGTGAAAAAAAGAGAAAAAAAAAAATTATACTATAAAAAATAATTTCTATATTAAAAGAATATCTAAAACAACCATTTTCAACTTATCTCATACACTATAGTGAATGATGAGATTGTTAAATTATTTTTATAAAAATTATAAAAAAAATAATTTGTATATTAAAAAAAGGGGTATTTTTTTAAGGTCCTTGATATTATGATTTTATAGTATAAAGGACATCAAATATTTTCATGATGTCTAAGGTCCCTTGACATCAATCCAGAAAAAATTGGTCCAGAGAAAATTGGTCCAGAATAGAATTTCTCTAGACTTTCCAGAGAAATTTTGAAAATTTCTCTGGACTTCCCTAAGCTTCCCACTGTAAATTTCTCTGCCCTTTTTTTTTTTGAACATAAGAATTCCCCCATCTCAACTCACTTCTTTGCTTCTCAAAGGTGAGGAAGAAAGGCAACAGTACAATATTATATACATACTTTCCATTATCAAATCCCTGCTAAGGTTTCCTATGTCCTCAAACATTGATAGCCTGCTCTCAGCAACAAGTTACAAAGCTTAACTTTAATTGCGGAGCATCTTTATTTTTCGGAAGTGTGCTAAAGCAAATAATGCATTACCTTCAATGGGTAATTTAACTTGAAAATGAGCCTCGAACGCTCGTACATGAAGATGGCTCCCAAGCATGCATGCTATTTCAAAAAGGCAAATTGTGATTCACATCTGCTATGATATGGCTCCTCAAAAATGCTTCACAAAGATGAAACAACACGATCACAAATTCTTGAGCATTTACTTAATAAACTATTTACAGCACCCTTTTGTCATATGGTTGCAAAGCCAAAAGTTAAGATTTTTAAAAGCATCAACCAAAAAGACTACAAATTCTAGTCGGATACAGACCAGATGGACAATAACAGAACATCATCTACCTAAATTATGCTATTTTACAATACAAGGCAGTGCGCAGCAAAGATTGCCGATGTCTGTTACATACCAAAAGCATCTAAAAAAAAAATATGTTCACACCAGCATCTAAAAAAAACATCGCCCCCCACTTGTCACTCTGCTTTTAATTATAATAACCAACAATCAACCAAAAAATTTTAAAATTCATAATCAAAATTGAAATTGAAATCAAACTTACATCAATAGCTCGCCTCGAAAGAAACCGGTCAAAATGAACCCAGAATCCAGAGAAAATTCAAATTTCTCTAGGTTGAATCCAGAGAAATTTGAGAAATTCTTGGGGCCTCCGCTCATGAGCTGTTGCCTTCGACACTTCTGAGAATGGATCAAACAATGAAGTAGGAGATGCTGGATGTATGGAGATTGAACTGTCTCAATGATTGAAAAGCTATATGAGGGTAATTCCTTCCTTTATCTCTTCGATACATTTTGATTTGCATTTCAATTCACCCAACAAAAAAAATGAAGATTTTTATTTCAATCATGATCTTACAGATTCACTGGTAATGAGGTTTTCTTTAATGGCCAGCTGATTGGATCTTTATTGAGTGCAGGTCATGATGATGGCTTAAAAACCATTTCTAGAAAATAGACTTTTTCTTGATATATGCAAGAAATATTACACAGTCAAGGACTGATCGGACTTATTCACTCGAATTGCCGCGATTAGATCCTCGGAGGATTTAGATCCAGCAGGTGATGGTCTCGTCCTCCGCCGACTTCTTCTTGCAGATCATGCAAATGCCATCTCCGTCGTAGGAGAGGTTGCTAGAGTGCGCCATTGGAGAAGGAAAGGCAGGCCGGGTCGCGGATCCGGGCGGCGCGGAGGTCTGCAACAGTGGCGGAGCGAAGGGAGGAGTCGGAGGAGAAGGTGTTGAGGAAGAGGTCGTAGAGGAGGGTGGAGAGGATGGTGGAGGAACAGAGCTTGTTGCCTTGGATCTGGAAGACAGTAGGTGAGAGGAGAAGAGAGAGAGAGAGTAGAGTAGAGACAAAGAGTCAAATTTCTCTGATATATGTTTAAGGACCTTAGACATCAAAAAATAATTTTGTGGATCTCTTCCATTACGAAAAGTGGGAGAGGGACCCTAGACCAATTTTCCCTTAAAAAAATATCTAAAACAAATATAAATTCTTACCAAACACACAATTCAAAACTCAATTCAAAACTCTTTTGATGATATAGTGTTGAAAATGGTTAGTGATAAGATTATTAAATTATTTTTTATAAAAAAGCTATTAAAATAATTTCTATATTTAAAAAAATATCTAAAACAAAAAAAAATTCTTATTAAAAAATAACAAGTTGGAATTGTGAAAAAAAAAAAAAAAAAGAGAAAAAAATTACACTATAAAAAATTATTTATATATTAAATAAATATCTAAAACAAATATAATTTTTTATTAAAAAATAACAGGTTATAATTGCAAAAAAAAAAAAAAAAAAAAAAAAAAAAAAAAAAAAAAAAAGAAGAAGAAAAAAATACACTATAATTAGAAAATTACACACCCATTACAAGCCTTCCACGGTAATTTTATTAAAAAATTACACTGCTATCAAAAAGCTGAATATCATTATGGTCACAATGTTTGTCGTCACTGCGAATATGATGATACTGATATTATAACGAGGTAATTTTCTTTAGGTAAATAATAGCTATGTAATATAATAATTTAAACTTAACAAGTGTTTTAATTTATTTTATTTTTTTATTTTTTTATTTTTTTGTTACAGAAAATCCTCCCTACCCTCCCGCAGGTCCAAGGCAGCACCCCTTACAGAGATCACCAAGGTGTCCTATTAGCCGTTCCGAGCGAGGAGACTATAACCTGAGAACTTGCCCCGACCTCCCAAGACAAGCTCCGCTTAAGTCAGGACTCGCACAGCGGGGGAGCATTGAACCCACACCAAGTGCTGACTAAACAACTTGAGATCCAACATCCTAACCAACAGTGCTTCGCCCAGGAGATTGGCCCAAGGGGAGAATTGAACTTGTGACCTTGGGGCTTAAACCCTAAGGCCTTACCACAATGCTACAACCCCTTGGGTTGTTTTAATTTTTTATTAGGTACAACATTTCCTTTTAACAAGTTTTTATTTTATTTTATTAAATATAATGTTAATATTGTGGTCAAAGGCAGTACTGCTTCAATAAGTCTCGCTATTTAAGATAAACAAACAGAGTTTATCTTGCGATGTCAACCAACATATTTGAAGAATATGATATCAAAGGTAGGAAATTATAAAATTTATTATAAATAACTTATTCTTACATTTTCAAACACAATGTCATAATTTCAAAATATTATAAGATAATGGATTTAGAATGATTAAAGATTATATTGTGTCTTGCTAAGATTGTGCCTATGCATTTATCATACCTGTACCAACAATGCTACATCAACTAAATTGTGCACTGTACGTGAATTTTGTTTTAAATATAGATTGGTATGAAAAATGCCTATACATTTTACAATGTAAAAAAACATATATGTAAATATAACATTTTTACTTTATAATATTTTATAAATATATAATATATGTGTTGTTTATCAATTATAATACTATCATGTTGATAATGCAGGAATGTTGATAGAAGACCCACAACAATTTATATTTTAGTTATAATATATCTTATTTATTCAATAAATTTCTAACAAACGTAATAATTTTTCATTTTTATTACTTTAATCATAAAACATCAATATTTTTTTTATTTCAAAACTATGTATATCTTATACTAATAATTTAAAAATATGTTTGACATAATCATAAATAATTTTTTAAAATCCAATTTCGTGTATAGTACGGGTGATATGTTAGTTATCATTATTGTTCAAAAATCTCTTTTTTTAGACTCTGTCGTTAGGCATACATTTTAAATCTTTTTTCTCCATTTTATGTCTCTCTACATATTTCACTGTTATTGTTTGATAATAGCGACATAGTAAAATTTTAAAAATTTTATATTCATCATACATTTTGTTTTATAGACTTTGACAAGAGAATTACAAAAATATAAACTTTATTTATAAATATAAAGCTTCTTAGACTTCTCTCTCACAATATCAAGTACTCATTGACAATTTTTAATATATATTTTAATATATATATATATATATATATATAATACCTTGTGCCAAATATGATACAAGAATTGGTTGATTATCAAATTTTGACAAGAATATTCAATCTCTCTTTTGATTGGTACCCACCACAAGTGCCATTTATAGCGATCCCGGTTTTTCCTCCTTTGGTTGTTGTATCCGGACTTAAGTTCCGTGGAGTTCGCTGTTGTATATATCTAGTTGTCATCTTTTAATTCCATATATTTGAATTTTGGGATGTGTTGGGCAGGTTTGTTACAGGTTGGTTGTGAGTTTAAACTAATAGTTGCTATCCAGAATTTTGCTTCTTCGCTCGAGCGAGGCTTTTGTAGCCCGAGCGAGCTCTTTGTTTCAGTTCCTTCGCTCAAACCAGGGTTCCTTCGCTCGAGCGAGAGTTAGGTGTTGTGTTTGGTGGTTCGAGCGAGAAGTCTTGCGCTCGAGCCTATGTCTGCGTCTGTGTCTGGTTCTGTACTTGAGAGTTACATTTCTTGGCTCGAGCGAGCAAGCTGTATGTTTTGGGTTTCTTCGCTCGAGCGAGCTTTTTTTCGCTCGAGCGTGCTTCTGGGTTGCAAACCTGAAGCTTCGAATTGTTGGCTCGAGCGAGACTTTCTACGCTCGAGTGGTTGGTCGGCAAAAGTTGGATTTCGCGACTAAATTTTTGGTCGCTAAATATTTAATTACCACGACTAATTTATTTTGTCGCCAAAACACTTTGGTCGCGAAAAGTAATATTTTCCCGACCAAAAAGTTTGGTCGCCAATTGTCACATTCAACGACCAAAAATTTTGGTCGCCAATCGTGACATTCCGCGACGAAAATTTGTTTGGTCTCGAATTGTAACATTTCGCGACCAAAAAATTTGGTCGCCAATTGTAACATTCTGCGACCAATATTTTTTTGGTCGCCTATTGTGACATTTCGCAACCAAAAAATTTGGTCGCCAATTGTGACATTTTGCGACTAAAATTTGTTTGGTCGCCAATTGTAACATTTCGCGACTAATCAATTGGTCGCCAATTGTGACATTCTGCAACGAAAATTTGTTTGGTCGTCAATTGTGACATTTCGCGACTAATCAATTGGTCGCCAAAACTATAAAAACATAACCAAATTTTGGTCGCCAATATCCAACAAAATAAACCTGTAATTTATAATAATTCATCCAATTTATTCAATATAATCTGTAAAAAGAAGAAATCATTCAAACCAACAAATAAATTGAATCATCAACATTCAACAAAATACATATATCAACCATTTCTGAACCTGTTTAATTAAAGTCAGCAACTATTATAACAATAACTCCTATCTTCCTATCTTTAGTTGGACAAATAATTGGACATATTGTCAATAACTCCATATTGTCAATAACTCCTATCTTCCTATCTTTAGTTGGACAAATAATTGGACATATTGTCAATAACTCCATATTGTCAATAACTCCTATCTTCCTATCTTTAGTTGGACAAATAATTGGACATATTGTCAATAACTCCATATTGTCAATAACTCCTATCTTCCTATCTTTAGTTGGACAAATAATTGGACATATTGTCAATAACTCCATATTGTCAATAACTCCTATCTTCCTATCTTTAGTTGGACAAATAATTGGACATATTGTCAATAACTCCATATTGTCAATAACTCCTATCTTCCTATCTTTAGTTGGACAAATAATTGGACATATTGTCAATAACTCCATATTGTCAATAACTCCTATCTTCCTATCTTTAGTTGGACAAATAATTGGACATATTGTCAATAACTCCATATTGTCAATAACTCCTATCTTCCTATCTTTAGTTGGACAAATAATTGGACATATTGTCAATAACTCCATATTGTCAATAACTCCTATCTTCCTATCTTTAGTTGGACAAATAATTGGACATATTGTCAATAACTCCATATTGTCAATAACTCCTATCTTCCTATCTTCCTATCCATATTGTCAATAAATTGGACAAATAATTCCCTTTACCAAGTTCACCAATTCTCAAAAAATCAGGTGGGTACTAATTTGTACATTTTAACAATTTCGTTCCTATTTTTAGTTGGATGTTGTCAAGATTGCCCCTATTCGTCAAATGATTTTCAACTCTAAAGTTTGACAAATTTTAAGAGTGCCAGACTGGAGCAAAGTTGCAACACCATAAGAACTTGTCGACTAAAGTTAAGCCTCAACACCACAATATGGTTTTAACTACTTAGCAGAGGTAAATTACGGGTTGTTTAGCAGCAAATTGTTAAAGTCCATACAGCACATTTTTTTCCTATATAAATCATGGCAAGGATTCCAATTTCTTGGATTGGACATTATCATTTTCACAAGTCTACTGACATCATAATAGAATTAAAATATTTGAGAATATTGTGGAGGTATCCATTTCAAGAGGAACAGCAAAACGCACAAGAAAACCCTAGACCAGCAGCTCTTTCTCTCTCTACATATCTTCTCTCTAAGGTTTGATCTAGCTCTAGTGTGTTTCTATCCTTGTTCCTTTGTAGAAAAGGTAGAGCTTCGCGAGGGCTTCGCTTTAATCTGAAAAATCTTGGATTTGGAACACCTTGGGTTTTCACCATCTTTTCTATTTGGTCTCTTCATTTCGAGGTAGGGATACCCCACTCCATCTTATGGGCTTTGACATGAATTTTAGTCATTTTGATTAGTTGATGTTGTTGGGTAATTTTGGAAAAAGTTAGGGTTTGATTCGTAATTTGTAAAAAGGAGGTTTTCAAAAGATTAAATCTCATGTGTATATAAGACCTTGAAAAAAATGGAATTATTGTTGTTATATTGGAGAAATTGAACCTTAGGGTTGATATTGAGAATTAGGGAAAAATGCCCTAATTATGTGATAAATTAATTTGAATAATTAATTTGTGGGAATATGAAATTAAGTTGAGAATTATGAAATTGGAGAATCATAAAGTTGAATGGTGGAGTTGGATAATCTAATCACTCACCCATGAGAATGTTAATATTCTATTGGTCTAATGCATTTGTTTTCTGTTTAGAAATAACCGTTTTGGGCTATCTGTGGAGGATAGTCTTGATTGTTGTAGACACTGTTTGTTGATTAGGGAAAACTGAAACTAATCACATTGAATATGTCAATGAATATGACGGTTGGAATAATACATCAAATATGTGTATTGATTGATCCTTGTATATGATGAGTGCTTATATACTTGGAATATATGTATTGTGTGGGAGGAGATAGAGGATGTACTCCACGGTTTGGGAGGAGATAGGGGATGGACTCCTAAATCGGATATTTGGGAGGAGATAGGGGATGGACTCCATTGATACAGCAAATCTGTGCATCATTTGTGAAGTATGGAAGTGTTTTAATATGAGTTATAATCTCATGTGAATTGTGAAGTATGGAAGTGTTTTAATATGAGGTATAGTCTCATTAAATTGTTTGGCCAGGTTCTGAGCCACGATTATGAATTGAAATGGTATAAGTAAAGAAAAGTGGAATGTAACATGGGCATGATTGTCATGGAACTGTATTGTGATTTAAATTGGTTTATTAGTGTTAACCATCTATCAAATGCTATTGTTTTAGTCATTGCTCATATTTGGTTTAGTATACCTCTACTGGGCTGTGGCTCACCCTATATGGGACATCATTTTTAGGTTCAAGTGATATGCTACCTCCAAGGACATAGCTTGGGAGGTTCTGGGAGTTGAAGACTCTTTTTTGTGCTGTTTTGTTATTTTGGTGTTACATGATGTTACATGTAAATTCAAGCCACGGGCTTAATATATATTTGAGTTAGTACTCTCTTCCTTTGTAACCAAGTGTTGGCTTGGAAAGTTGTAAGCCCATAGGACATTTACTTTTGTTGTCAACATGTAATACTTTTGTAATGAATACTCTGATGAATAAGAATATGCTTTATTATCTTATGTCTTTGCATGTCAAGGATGTGGGTTTATATGTATTATTTTGAGAGCGTTACAACTTGGTATCAGAGCGTACCGGGTTTGAATACTTTGGGTATGTGGGAAGTGGTTTGTATCACAGTGGATTTGTCTCGCTTGTTAGAGACTTAGGTATAATGTTATGTGCTTATGTGATAACATGTTTATGTGACTATATGGGTATGAGATTTAATTTCTAGGATGTTGATTGGATCCTTGGGTTTCTGGGAGTCCTGTTGGAAAAGCACTTGATCAATGCTGTTTCTAACCGAAACTCTAGCAACGCCTCGAGACTGTCAATATCTGAAAATGAAATTCGTAAGTGCTTATGTGATTATGTGCTTACGTGGAATGAATTACTGTTGTCCATGCATTAGGACGCGAGTGAAATAGCTTCGGCACATTTGTGAATGTGCTAATGTTCTTTGTTACCTTTATTAGGATGCCAGGACGAGGACGTAGAGGTAGGCGAGGTAGGCCTCGAAGGCGGGAGGTGCTTATACTGAATGAGATTCCGGCGCAGCAGGAGGGTGTTGGTCAGGCCAATGTGGCCGAGCCAGTAGGTCAGCAGGCCATGGGCGCCTTAGCTCGTGAGATGGTAGGAGCTTTGAGGGAATTTATGGACATTCTCAGAGATGATAATCAAGTCCAGGCCCATGTGGTTGGGGCATGGCCTTTTTTTCTGAAGAGGGAGTTTTTCTGGTCCAATCCGGATGAGTTTGTGGGGGATCCTAAGGAGCCACTTAAGGCTGATGAGTGGCTTAAGCAGATGACGAAGATGTTTGAGATGCTTGGCATCGAGGACGGGGCTTTGAAGGTGACCTTGGCGTCTTTCCAACTGAAGGGAGATGCGGGTCAGTGGTGGAAGTTTGTTCAGGGCCGAATTGGAGGCACTTGGGAGGCTTTTATTGATGCCTTCCAGGAGAAGTTCTTGTCTCTCGCTGTTAGGGAGAAGTTGAGAGATCAGTTCTGTCAGCTCAAGCAGCTGAGTTCATCAGTGGCCGAGTTTGAGGCTGCATTTACTAATTTATCGAGGTTTGCTCCTGAGTTAGTGGCGTCTGAAGAATGCCGTTGTCTTGAATTTGAGAAGAAGTTAAGGACCGAGCTCAGGATGAGAGTTATAGGGTCCATGACTCAAGAGTATGGGTGCCTTGTGGATGCTGCAGCCATATGGAGATTATCATGCATGAGGAGGAGGAGAGGTTGAGGGGCTCCAAAAGGAGTCAAGATGGTTTGGGGGATGGTAGGAGGTAGAGGGGTTCTAACCCTCAGCAGTTCCAGGGTGCTTTTATGAGATCTATCTTTCCAATGCCGAGTTGTGGCTCTGGGAGAGGCAGTCAGGGAGACATTACTTGTTACAAATGTGGTCAGCTGGGCCACAAGTCTCCAGCTTGTCCGCAGAGGGGAGGAGGGCAGAGAGCAGCTTCATCTTCGGCTTGACCTCAGAGCCAGGATCAGGGCAGAGACCAGCCATTCTCATGTTATCAGTGTGGTCAGCCGGGACACCTGAAAAGGTTTTGCCCGCAGTGAGTGGCACATCTGGTGCATCTAGGTCGAGGCAAAGTTTTCATCCAGCTCAGTCTGTTCAGGCCTCGAAGGCCAATCAGGGAGCCTCATCGTCTCAGTCTGTACAACAGTCTTTTGCTCCGAGAGGTGAGCAGATAGATCAGAGGCCTTCAAGGCTCGTGTATGCTGTTACCGCTCAGGATCTTGTACTGGCTCCATCTGTTGTGAGAAGTACCTTTTTGTTTTGCAACTCGGTTGCCAATGTGTTGATTGATACGGGTGCATCCCATTCCTTTATATCTGCTGCATTTGCATATATTTTGGGGTTGGAGTTGGCGCAGTTAGCTTCTCCTATTTGTGTGGTATCACCTGTTGGGGGTAAGTAGATTTTGAAACAAGGATGTCGGGGCTGTGATATAGAGGTCGCCGACCGCCGGCTTCCATTTTCTTTTGTAGTTATGGCTATGTCGGGTTTTGATGTGATTTTGGGTATGGACTGGTTATCGTCATACCGGGCTGTTATTGATTATTACCGCCAGATGGTCACTGTATGTACCTTGAACGGGGATTGTTTCCATTTCTTGGGGGATCAGGTTGGTAGTGTTTTGCTACTAGTGTATGATCTGCGAGGGTAGAGTGAGCTTACTGGTCTTCTCGCTAGCTTTATGAGTAGTGAGTGTGATGAGATCCAGATTGAGTTGCCCATAGTGGTTTGTGAGTACTCAGACGTCTTTCCCAAGGACCTTGTTAGTTTGCCACCCCATCGAGAGATAGAGTTTTCTATTGATTTAGTGCCTGGCACGGCGCCGATTTCCATGGCACCATATTGTTTTGCCCCAGCCGAGTTGAGTGAGTTAAAGATTCAACTGCAGGAATTGCTAGATAAGGGCTTTATTCGCCCTAGTACTTCGCCGTGGGAAGCACCGACCCTCTTTGCTAAGAAGAAAGATGGGGTTTTGAGACTTTGTATCGATTATCAGAAATTGAATCGGGCTACGATTAAAAAGAAGTACCCTATGCCTCATATAGATGATTTGTTTGACCAGTTGAAAGGGTCCCGTTGTTTCTCTAAGATAGACTTGAGATCGGGTTACCATTAGTTGAAGGTCAAGGAGGAAGATATCTCGAAGACGACATTCCGTACGCGGTATGGCCATTATGAGTTTCTGGTGATGCCTTTTGGGCTCACCAATGCACCGATAGTCTTTATGGACTTGATGAATCGGATCTTCCGAGAATTCTTAGATCCTTTTGTGGTCGTTTTCGTGGACGACATCCTGATTTATTCACCTTCTGAGAAGGAGCACGAGGAACACTTGAGAGTGGTGCTTGAGTTGCTTAGAGCCCATAGGCTATATGCCAAGTTTGGGATGTGTGAGTTCTGGCTAGGACAAGTCAAGTTCTTAGGCCATGTGGTCTTCGGGGAAGGGGTGTCTGTTGATACGTCCAAGATAGAGGCAGTGCAGGATTGGGCACATCCTAAGAGTGTTTTTGAGATCTGCAGTTTTCTGGGTTTAGCTGGGTATTACCGCCGGTTTGTGAAGGATTTTTCCTGACTAGCTTCGCCGTTGACTAGATTGACGTAGAAAAGGGTCAAATTTGTGTGGAGTGAGACATGTGAAAAGTTGTTCCAAGAGATGAAAGTTAGACTTACTACCGCTCCAGTTTTGATTATTCCGAAGAGAGGCTTAGGTTATGCGATTTATTGTGATGCCTCACGAAAGGGTTTGGGTTGTGTGTTGATGCAAGAGGGGAAAGTGGTAGCCTATGGCTCGCGGCATTTGAAAATACACGAGAGGAATTACCCTACACATGACCTAGAGTTAGCAGTTGTGATTTTTGCCTTGAAGATTTGGAGGCACTACCTATATGGTAAGAGATTCGAGGTGTTCTCGGATCATAAAAGTCTGAAGTATCTGTTTACACAGAAAGAGATCCACGTTTTACTGCTAGGTTGTGGCAGAGTTTGCAGAGTGCCTTGGGCACTAGGTTGCCCTTTAGCACGGCTTATTATCCTCAGATTGACGGGCAGTCCGAGTGTACTATTCAGATCCTTGAGGATATGCTTTGAGGTTATGTCCTTGACTTTAGTGGGTCGTGGGAGAGGCACTTTCCCTTGGTGGAGTTTGCCTACAACAATAGTTTCCAATCGAGTATCGGTATGGCACCGTTTGAGGCCTTGTATGGCCGACCGTGTAGGTCTCCAGTTTGTTGGGCCCGGAATTGGTTCGGAAGATGACGGAGAAAGTTGAGCTTATCCGTAAGAGACTTGCTACAGTCCAGAGTCGCCAAAAGTGTTATGCCGACCATAGGAGGAGGACTTTGGTATTTGTGGTGGGTGATCACGTCTTCTTGAAAATATCACCTAGGCAGATTTTGATGAGATTTGGTAAGAGTAGGAAGTTATCCCCCCGATTTATTGGCCCTTTCGAGATTCTTGAGAGGATTAGCGAGGTTGCTTACCGTTTAGCCTTGCCGTCGCAGTTGTCTGGAGTACATGACGTGTTTCATGTTAGTATGCTTCGGAAGTACGAGCCGGATCCATCGCATGTATTGGATTGGACCGACTTAGAGGTTGACGAGGATATCTCATATGAGCAGAGACCGGTGCAGATCTTGGATAGGCGGGATCAAGTCTTGCGAGGCAAGACGATACCCTTGGTAAAAGTTTTGTGGAAACATCACGGGATTGAGGAAGCCACTTGGGAACGTGAGTTGGATGTCCGCGGGAAATATCCGAACTTGTTTGTTAATGTTTAACAATGTATTGGAAATTTTATTGTATTGATAAACTTTAAGAATATTGGATATGTCTGCAAGTATGTTATTAACGTTGCATATGTTATGGAATTATGGATTATGATATCGAAACTTGTTGAAATTCAAAGGGATGCATGTTAATAATGCACGCTGAAAACTATATTGTGAAACGCCTCTTGAATAGAGATGGAATGACCGGTAATGGGTCAGGATGTGGAATATTGAATTGTAATGTTGTTGAGCATTGAGAAATCATGTTTTTAAAAACTTTATCTAATTTCGGGGACGAAATTATTTAAGGAGGGGAGGTTATAGCAATCCCGGTTCTTCCTCCTTTGGTTGTTGTATCCGGACTTAGGTTCCGTGGAGTTCATTGTTGTATATATCTTGTTGTCATCCTTTAATTCCATATATTTGAGTTTTAGGATATGTTGGGCAGATTTGTTACAAGTTGGTTGTGAGTTTAAACCAATAGTTGCTGTCCAAAATTTTGCTTCTTCGCTAGAGCGAGGCTTTTGTCGCTCGAACGAGCTCTTTGTTTCAGTTCCTTCGCTCGAACCAAGGTTCCTTCGCTCGAGCGAGAGTTAGGTGTTGTGTCTGGTGGCTCGAGCGAGAAGTCTTGCGCTCGAGCCTGCGTCTGCGTCTGGTTCTGGACCTGAGAGTTGCATTTCTTGGCTCGAGCGAGCTTTCCTTCGCTTGAACGAGCGAGCTGTATGTTTTGGATTTCTTCGCTTGAGCGAGTTTTTCTTCGCTCGAGTGTGCTTCTGGGTTGCAGACCTGAAGCTTCGAATTGTTGGCTCGAGCGAGACTTTCTACGTTCGAGCGAGGATTCCTTGTGTTTGGTTGCTCGAGCAACCACTCCTTCGCTCGAGCAAACCTCGTATATTTCAGTTTGCAGCAACTTTTTCTTCCTTCACTTTTTCATCTCTTCTCTTATACAAACCCTAGACCAGCAGCTCTTTCTCTCTCTACATATCTTCTCTCTAAGGTTTGATCTAGCTCTAGTGTGTTTCTATCCTTGTTCCTTTGTAGAAAAGGTAGAGCTTCGCGAGGGCTTCGCTTTAATCTGAAAAATCTTGGATTTGGAGCACCTTGGGTTTTCACCATCTTCTCCATTTGGTCTCTTCATTTCGAGGTAGGGATACCCTACTCCATCTTATGAGTTTTGACATGAATTTTAGTCATTTTGATTAGTTGATGTTGTTGAGTAACTTTGGAAAAAGTTAGGGTTTGATTCGTAATTTATAAAAAGGGAGTTTTCAAAAGATTAAATCTCATGTGCATATGAGACCTTGAAAAAATGGAATTATTGTTGTTATATTGGAGAAATTGAACCTTAGGGTTGATATTGAGAATTAGGGAAAAATGCCCTAATTATGTGATAAATTAATTTGAATAATTAATTTGTGGGAATATGAAATTAAGTTGAGAATTATGAAATTGGAGAATCATAAAGTTGAATGGTGGAGTTGGATAATCTAATTACTCACCCATGAGAAGGTTAATATTCTATTGGTTTAATGCATTTATTTTCTGTTTAGAAATAACTGCTTTGGGCTATCGGTGAAGGATAGTCTTAATTGTTGTAGACACTGTATGTTGATTAGGGAAAACTGAAACTAATCACATTAAATATGTCAATGAATATGACGGTTGGAATAATACATCAAATATGTGTATTGATTGATCCTTGTATATGATGAGTGTTTATATACTTGGAATATGTGTATTGTGTGGGAGGAGATAGGGGATGTACTCCACGGTTTGGGAGGAGATAGGGGTTGGACTCCTAAACCGGATATTTGGGAGGAGATAGGGGATGGACTCCATTGATGCAGCAAATCTGTGCATCTTTTGTGAAGTATGGAAGTGTTTTAATATGAGTTCTAATCTCATGTGAATTGTGAAGTATGGAAGTGTTTTAATATGAGGTATAGTCTCATTAAATTGTTTGGCCAGGTTCTGAGCCATGATTATGAATTGAATGGTATAAGTAATGGAAAGTGGAATGTAACATGGGCATGATTGTCATGGAACTGTATTGTGATTTAAATTGGTTTATAAGTGTTAACCATTTATCAAATGCTATTGTTTTAGTCATTACTCATATTTGGTTTAGTATATCTCTACTGGGTTGTGGCTCACCCTATATGGGATATCATTTTCAGGTTCAGGTGATATGCCATCTCCAAGGACATAGCTTGGGAGGTTCTGAGAGTTGAAGACTCTTTTTGTGTTGTTTTGTTATTTTGGTGTTACATGTAAATTCAAGCCACGAGCTTAATATGTTTTTGAGTTAGTACTCTCTTCTTTTGTAACCAAGTGTTGACTTGGAAAGTTGTAAGCCCATAGGGCATTTACTTTTGTTGTCAACATGTAATACTTTTGTAATGAATACTCTGATGAATGAGAATATGCTTTATTATCTTATGTCTTTGCATGTCAAGGATGTGAGTTTATATGTATTATTTTGAGGGCGTTACACATTTATATTTGATTTTTTTCTTAAGATTATAAAAGAACTAGCATTTTCTCTATTATATGAAGGTTGTCAATTTTTGACATTTTAAGAATGGTAGCAAGCCAAACTTTAACTTTGGAATTATATTTTAACCATTAGTATTAAAGATATTGCAAGAAAATAGCGTTGTACAGCTTAGTAGAGCATGAATAAAAAAAAATACAATCCTTAGTGGCAATAACAAACAAGTGTACCGAAGACGGTCTGCCTTTGTTTGATTTTACAAGACTAATAATGAGGTATAAATAATCCTATTAAATTAGTGTGGTATTCACAATCTCACCCTTACCTATTATTAATAATCCTACAAATTTGTTGGATCAATTATTCATTGGATTAATAATCCTAAAAAAAATTATTACAAATTGTCAAAACAAACATAGGATAATTGGGCCCACAGATTAATAATCCCAATCTCATACTCTAATCATTCCAATCAAATATGCCCCTGAGGTAAGTTAGACACGGTTTGTCAACACGCTCATGAATTATAAGAATTGAAATTCATAATTTATAAGGCATGGAATTATATGTTAGGCACACAAGGTTAGAATGAGTAACTTTTAGGCCCATTTATCATTGTGGAAGAATTTGAAAATAATGCTTGAAGCCTGGCCTGTAAATGTCATATATATATATACATAACATATTTATACACATATATTACATGTGAAAAATAATGTTGTTGTATGTATTAAAAATATATGAAAAATGCATTGAAATTATAACTATTTTGAAATTTTCTCTACCTTATTATTACTGTGGAGGGAAAAGAACATGAGCCCAGACCTAAAACTCAATGACGCTAGCCCAAAAAGAAAAGAGTGAATCCAAATCAACTCCTTAAAACTCATAAAGTGTGTTTGTTTTGAGAGATTATTTTATGAGATTGGACTATTAGTCTATTCGGACTAATAGTCCATTGTTTGGTTCAAAATTTTGACACCGGACTATTAATCTCTCTGGACTGTTAGTCTCAAATCCATTGGACTATTGTGTCCCATGGAGGGGGATTGGACACAAGTAGAGGGATAAGGGGGATATGGGATTATGTGGTGAAATGACTATTTTGACCATCTACTATTTAATTATGTATTATATTTAATAAAATTCAATAAAATTTAAATGTCTCAATTTAAGAATAAAATAATTTTATTTAATTTTTATTGATGTTTTATTTATTTTTTTTAAAATAATTATATATATATTTTATTGATGTTTTATTTTAAAATTTTGTTTATATTTTATTTAATTTCATTATTTAAATTTTAATAGATTTTTTATTTAATTATTATTATTTCTTAAAATAAATTTATTTAAATTTTAATTAAAAAAAGAACATATATTTTTATTGATAGTTTATTTATTTAATTTTAAAAAATAAATATATTTATTTGTGCAAAAAATAAAATGAAATAAGATTTTATTTAATCTAGTTAAAAATAATTAAAATATTAAAGATATGTTTAATATTGCTATTACTTAGTAAATAATTGAAAATGATAAAATAGTCATTTGAATATTTATCCTTCTTCATAATATCCCAAACAAACATAAGATTCACATCCTATCCAACTAAATAGTCATTTCTTAACATCTAATCTCATGACTAAACAAACATGGAATACAAATCTAGCCCAACCAAATAGCATGGGAACAATTTTTCCCAGGACTAACAGTCTAGTAGATTCCAATCCTCCCTTATTCAGTCCGTCCAAACAAGCACACCCTATGACAATGAGGTTAGCACAAGCCCAAGCGCGTGAAAGGAAAACAAGTACAAATATTTCCTTTTAAAAGGCAGATTTGCAAAACAGAGGAGAAATGTTGGATTAAACCTCAATCCAACGGCCTGAAACACAAGTCAGAAAATACAAAAGCATAGGCTGGGCTTAGTAGAAAGCAAAGCCATCTGATCAACTTGATCTTATGGACTTAATGCTTGACAAGTTGGCCACTAACATCTGATACAATCCAAGCTATCCATATGACAAAAATCTAACGATCAAGAATAAGAGTAACTTGGCAACTTAATCGACTAGAGCCTGATGAAGGCATAACCATCTGATTGGAAGATGATTAGATGAATGAGATTCAGGCCAAGCAACTACAAAAAAATAAGCAGGTAAAACACAAGGCATGTGGGGAGGTAATCTGAGAACCCCTTTTTTAAATATAAATTATATATATATTTTTATACTGACTTGAATGTTGGAGGGTCCTCTCGACCTACCACGATCAGGGGGTGATCATTGACATTTGGTTTCTTTTGACAGAGTCAAAAGGCAGGACAAGTGATCTCACTTTTCCTAAGAAATAATTTCACCTTCCACAATTACTAATAAAAAATAATGAGTGTCACATATATTTATATTTTATATTATTTAACTATGTTGTTAGGTTTTTGTAATTGGTAATCCTATTTGACAAAACTCCTTTCAGTTGTAATTGTATTCGCTTTTTTGTTTCAGTAAGACTCTGAGTATTTAGATGCGAATCCAGCCCGAATTGTGCCTATACAGAGGAGTTTCTGATGTTAATCCTTTCATATTTGTCACTTCGCTGACTAAGGACGGGGATCGAGTTGTCATTTGTGCACTCAAGCGAAGAAAAGGATCATTTAGTATTTTTGCAAAGCGCTTTGAACTTCTGAGAAGAAAGTTTTACCGCTCGAGCGGTGAAAGTTACGCTCAAGCGGTCAGCCTATATGTTCCGTACCACCTTTAATCACATCGCTTGAGTGGTGAAATATGCACTCGAGTGGTCTGCACGATCTTGTTTTCTATAAAGTGCGCTGTTCGTTGTTTTTAGGATTTAAGCTGTCCAGATTTTCAAAGAGGAAGAAAAAACAAGGTGTTTTATATTGGAAGGTGATTTATGAGTGTTTCCTTGATGATATAAGAATGATTAATGGATCGATGAACTATATAATATCATTAAGGAGTTTGTTTATTTCTTTTTATTCACAAAAGAGAAAGTTGTTCTTCGGTAGATTCCGGAGAACTTGGGCCTGAAGCTTTGGTGGATTTCGGAGTGGCTCATTATCGTGGATTTGACATCAGCGTTGTGGATTCAACATAGGACAAGACAATTTCGAGTTGAAGACGGTGGTGGATGAAGCGCATTGGAGTCGGTTCGATTCGGGCGTAGATTCGCTAAGTAATTGAGAGTATACTTGTGTAATTTTTTTTGTCTTCTTAGTGGATTGTTTTGTGACTTGGATCTGTGATTTTTTTTTTATCACAATTGGAGACACTCCAATTGTGGATTTTTCGCGTTAAATCATTGTGTCGGTTTGTTTTCAATTGTTTGATTGAGTTCATTATTTAAAATTGAAATATAATTACAAATATGTATCTTATGATTTTTTATTTTATTTTATATTTTTCATATGTTATTGGAAATGAAAAATAACTTACAAATAAATTAGTTAAAAGTTTGAGCTCTTAACCTTGGGCTTATAAGAAAAGCCCTAAACCATTAAACTATGATTTGTATTTAAATTGGGATACAAATATAGGTGGGCTTGGATTACGTGATTCCTCCTTGAATGCTTTCAGCAAATGTTCTAGTAAAACCAAAAGGTAATTATAGTTAACTAGCTATATAAATTAATAAATCTTTTTTTTATATACTGATATGACACTAATTATATTATTTGAAGTGGATTCGATTTTAATTTTTAAAATTACATTATTACATGATGCATTAATTAGTTAAATATATATATATAATTTGTTAGTTTATATAATATTTTTTGCCTGTTATAAAAAGAAAAGTTAAAAAAAAAAAAGGGCGAAAGTGAGCACTTGTAGCTCTCTGCAAATATGAACGTTGCTTTGTTTTTGTGCTCTGCAATTTGTGGCAGCATAAAAGATTAAAGAACGTACTAGCCCAACTTCGACACGTGATACCTAAAATAAATATACCCACCTACCCACTTTCAGTACTGACACGCATGCTGTTTTAACTTGCATAATCATGCGGGTCTTCAATGTGGATGCCAATTGCATGTGAATAAATTAATACTAAATGTGCGTACAATTATTACTATTACTATTACTATTATTATTATTATTATTATTTTTTTTTTTATAAAAAAAATAGGATTGAAAAGATTTTTTTCATAAGTTTGTTGTGGATTCTTTGATTGTATCCAAACAAGCATATTTTGTATACAATTTTAATATAAAATGATGTTACTATGTTGTTATGGTAGGGTGATTGTTGCATGGTAGGGTGGTTGTAGGATGGTAGTTGTGGCAATGGCAATGTGGCGGTGGAGGTGGCGGCGATGACAATAGGGTGGTGGCGGTAGCCAGTAGTGGAATCACGAAATTAAGTTAGGGAGGGTACTTATTAATTATAATTTTTTATTTAAAAAAAATTATGAACAACATTAAGATAATAATAATTTTGTGAGATAAATTTAAACATAAAAAATTACATATTCTTTATTAATAAGAACAAATCAAAATTTTATAATAGTGTGGAATAGCTCGGTGTGAGATAATGATATATGTTTGTAATTTTAGCACAAAAATTATGGATCAAAATTCCTAATTTTAAAAAATAAAAACACATCATTTATAATGCAAATTATTATAAAATCTATTTAATTTTTATTTAACAGAAAAATATTAAAGAGATGACATTACTTATAAATAATGTGTTTTGAATAAAAATTATTAAACAGTCTTAGAGTATCATATAACGTTGTCTACGTGATGCTCAAAGTATAGAAAATCACAGATTACACTAAGTGGTATGTCAATTACTTGAAAATAATGAGTTCATTATATTTAATCTATAATATTTTTCGTTACACTATTGATTTAAACTACTACATAAATAATACCACATAATGTTCTGAAAGTATCAAATAACTACTTGTTGTAAACAATATAATAAATCTTTAGCCAAAGAACATGGTAAGAAAAAAAGAAAATATATTTTATACATGACAATAACAAAAAAGAAAAAAAAAGTTTTCAAAACTAAGAGGAGACACATGACCCCCCTGGCCTTGCTGTGCCTTCGCCCCTGGCTATAGGTGGCGGTGGTAAGATGGTTATAGCAGTAATAGTAGGATGATGGAGGTGGTTGGTGGTAATGGAGTAAGGTAGTGGTGGTAGTGGCAATGGCAATAGTAGGGTGGTGGTACACAGTGTTAATATGTGGTGGCTGGGGTGTAAATATGGTTTGGTCCAATCCGTCGTTGAGCCTACCAAGCACCTGAAAAATCGAGTCTATAGCGATTTTGGTTTAAGACCTGACCCATTTGATATTATGGATTTGGGTTTCATGGTTTTGTATTGTTGTTCATGACTTATTACTCTTTTCTCTCCTTGAGTTTGGCTATTGGGATGTGTTGGTTGCGTTTGGAATATGTTGGTACCTTGTTTTTCAAAAATCTTGTAGCCCAGAATTTTGCTTATACGCTCGAGTTCCACTTCTTGCGCTTGAGTGGTCTTTATGAACTCTCAATACTTTTGCAGGTTTACAAAACTGCAAAAGTACTGGGACTTGTCATTATTCGCTCAAGCGAAACTTCTTGCGCTCGAGCAGAATTGCGCTCGAGCGGCCTTTTTGTGCTTGAGCGTTGGCATTCTCTCTGTAAAATTAATGGGATAGTGTATTCTACACTCGAGGGTCACTTCTTGCGATGGAGCGGTGACGCATTTTTCATTGTGTCTCTATGCTCGAGCGATACTTCTTGCACTTGAGCGCTAATTATTTTTGTGTCTGAACGCTCGAGCATCACTTCTTACGCTCAAGCGAATTGAACGTATATCAGCCCGTAAAAGTCACTTTTTACATCATTTTTCATATCTCTCTCTCTAAACTTTCTAAAAACCCTAAGTTGAGGCTCTCTCTCTTTCTAAAACTCACATTCTCTCTACAAATACACCAAGATCTACCTATTTCTCCACCCTACTCCATTTGTTAAAAAGGTAGAGCTCACCTAGAGTTTCGTTTTTATCCGAATAGAGTTGGGTTTCGGCTTCATCCGAGTTTCATCCATGTTTATCTTGTCTTCTAGTTTTGAGGTAGGGATTCTCCACACTCTAGTATGGGTTTTACCTTAACTATTTGTTATTTTGAAAGATTATTGTGGTTTGGGGATTTTTGTAAAAAACCTAGGGTTTGGAACAAAGATGTAAAAGAGGGGTTGTCAAGTAGTTTTAAGAAAAAGGTTGTGATTATGAATTTGTGGTTGATATATATTGAATTGAGATATTTCTTGTATTGAAATAGATTTTCAAGAAGAAAGAGGTTTTTGTCCAAAATTGTGAATGTTTGAGATTGTGAAGAGAAAATGAAATTGCTATGGAAATTGTGGAATTGAAATGATAATAATGATGATGGTGGAGTTGGATATATATTATCACTCTTATTTTGAGAGTTTGAAAAAGTGTATATTTATTGAAATTTATTTATCTGTTTAGAGATATCTATTTTGGACTATCGGTGGAGGATAGCTAAGAGTGTTGTAGAAATTCCAAGAGAATTAGGTGAACTACAACAAATGTCTCATCCATGTACATTGAATATCGTTGCTCATTTAATACATTGAACATGTATATGATTTTGAAGAAAATGGGTGAACGTTGGAAAGAGGTGTGTATCATCAAATTAAGTTGGCTTATGTGTCCAAGGTGAAAGTTCCAAAAAATGGGTGTATACATGGGTGCCGATTCCCGTTGACGAAATATTCATAAAATAGCAATATTAGTGCTTGTATAGACTACATTTACATGGGTGCCATTTGACGCTTTCCTGCGGATGAAATATCCGTGAAAGGTTATATCGGTCTGAGACTTTCTCCTTGTTTTCTATTGTAAAAAACATGACTTTGAGAATTATGATATAGACTGGGCATGACGTTGTTTTTGGAAGGAAATATAAAACGTTTTGACATGGGCATTGCATATGCATAAAACCTTATGGCTTTGTTAAGATTTATACATTGTGTTGTAGTATTTTTACTAGGCTTTGGCTCACCCTATGCAGGAAAAATCATTTTTCAAGTGTTGGTGAAATGCCTCCACCAATGACTTAGCTTGGGAGGATTGTGGAGCTAAAGGCTCAGTGTTGTTATTTGTATTTAAATTTTGTTCAAACCTAGGGTTTTATATGTATTGAGCTAAAGACTCGCTTTTGATGTACCTAAGCATTGACTTAGAAAAATGTAACCCTTTAAGGCATATGATTATCTATTTAGCTTTCATTTCTTTTCACAATCTTGTAATAAATGCTGTATATTTAGGATGTACTGTTTATGAATGTATATCGTATGTATCACCTTTTGTATATCAAACTCTGATTAATGAAAGCTTATCATTTCGCTTATGTTGCTATTTATTGGTTATTATGAGATGGGTATATAGTATTTATTTCGGGGTGTTGTAACTTGGTATCAGAATGTATCAGGTTTGAATACTTTAGGTACGTGGGAAGTGGTTTTTACCATAATGGGTTTATCTCGCTTAATAGAGATGTTTGTATGTTTGTAATGCAATGTGATGACATGCTTATGTGATTATATAAGTATGTGATTTAATTCCTAAGATATTGATTGGGTCTACAGGTTTCTAGAAATCTTATTAGAAGAGTACTTGATCACTATTATTTCTAATTGGAACTCTGGCAATGTCGCAGGATGACCATTATGTAGGAAGAAATTTGTATGTGTTTATCTGAATATGTGCTTATGTGGAGTGAATTACTGTTGTCCACTAGATTAGAACGCGAGTGAGTTAGCTTCGGTACATTTGTAAATGTGCTAATCTCTTTTGTTACCTTCATTAGGATGTCAAGATGTGGTCGTGGTGGTGGTAGGCGTGGTAAGCCTAGAAGGCATGAGGTGCCTTTATCGGATGAAATTCCAACGCAAGAAGAAGAGGTTGGTCAGGCCAATGTGGCTGAGCCAGTTGGTCAGCAGGCCGTGGGCGTCTTAACCCGCGAGATGGCTAGAGCATTGTGGGAATCCATGGATATTCTCAGAGCTGAGAATCAAGTCCAGGCTCATATTGCTGAGACGGGGCCGTCTTTTCTGAAGTGAGACTTTTTTCGGTCGAACCCGAATGAGTTTTTGGGCAATCCTAAAGAGCCTTTAAAAGCGGATAAATGGCTCAAACAAATGGTGAAGATGTTTGAGATGCTCGACATCGAAGATGGTGATTTGAGAGTGACATTGCCTTCCTTCCAACTAAAGGGAGATGTAGGGTAATGGTGAAAGTATGCGCGTGGGCACATTGGAGTAACTCGAGAGGCTTTCGTCGATGCCTTCCAGGAAAGTTAAGGGAGCAGTTCTCACAGCTCAAGTAGTTGAACACACCGGTGGCCAAGTTTGAGGCCGCATTTACTAGTCTATCTAGGTTTGCATCAGAGTTAGTGGCAACAGGGAACGTTGCTGTGTGGAGTTTGAGAAAAGGTTAAGGACTGGGCTTCTTTTCAAGGTAGCCAGTTCAATGATTAGAAATTATGGGTGACTTGTAGAGTCGGTGGTTCATCTTGAGGCCGTGATACAAATGGTGGAAGAATGGATAAGGGGCTCTAGGAAGAGAAATGATGCTCAAGGGGACAGTAAGAGGCAGATGGGTTCTAATCCACAGCAGTCCCATAGAGCTCAGTTGAGGTCCACTTTTCCAGTACTAAGTTTGGGTTCTGGGAAAGGTGGTCAGGGAGATTTCACTTGCTTTAAGTGTGGTCAGTTGGGCCACAAGTCTCCAGTTCGGCCACTCACTTGTTATCAATGTGGATAGACAGGGCACTTGAAGAGGTTTTGCCCTCAGTTGGGTGGCACACCTGGTGCGTCTAGTTCAAGGCAAATACAGAGCCACAAGCCTGCACAGTCAGTTCAAGCCTCAAGGGCCAATTAGGGAGCCTCTTCGGCTCAGTCAGTGCATCAGACATATGCTTCGAGGGGTAGCAGGTGGAGCAGAGAACTACAGGGCATATGTATGTTGTTACCGCACCAGACTTAGTACCAGTGCCTTTGGTAGTGAGAGGTACTTTCTTGTTATGCAATTCTATTGCTAATGTGTTGATTGATACGCGGTGTATCCCATTCATTTATCTTGTGTGCATTTGCATTAGCTTTGGGGTTAGAGTTGGCTCGGTTAGTATCTTCACTCAGTGTAGAGTCATCTATTAGTAGTGAGATTATTTTGGAATAGAGGTGTTGGGGTTGTGACATAGAAGTTATTGGTCGCCGACTTCCTTTTGCATTTGTGTTGATTAACATGCCGAGTTTTGACGCTATATTGGGTATGGACTGGTTATCATCGTATCAGGCTGTCATAGATTGTTACCATCAGAGGGTTACTATATATACCTTGATCGGTGATTGTTTTTATTTCATAGGGGACAGAGCTGATAAAGTCTTATCATTAATGTATGATCCACGTGGGCAGAATGATCTTAGTTGTCTTTTTTCCAATTTCTTGGGTAGTGAGTGTGATAAAGTCCGAGCTGAGTTGCCGAGAGTAGTTTGTGAATACCTGGATGTCTTTCCCGAGGATCTTGATAGTTTACCACCTCACTATGAGATTGAGTTCTCAATTGATTTAGTGCCTGGCACGACACCAATCTCCATGGCACCGTATAGATTTGCATCCGTTGAGTTGAGTGAGTTGAAGATTCAATTCCAAGAATTATTAGATAAGGGTTTTATCCGCCCTAGTACTTCGCCTTGGGGAGTATCAATTCTCTTTGCTAAGAAAAATGATGGTGCCTTACGGTTTTGTATTGATTACCAGAAGTTGAACTGGGTAATTATTAAGAACAAGTACCCAATGCCTCGTATAGATGATTTGTTTGATCAGTAGAAGGGGTCTTGTTGTTTCTCTAAGATAGACCTGAGATCGGGTTATCACCAGTTGAGGGTAAGGAAGGAAGATATCTAGAAGATGGCATTCCATACTTGGTATGGCCATTATGAGTTTCTAGTGATGCCTTTTGGGCTAACCAATGCACCCACCGTATTTATGGATTTGATGAATCGGATCTTTTGCGAATTCCTAGACTATTTTGTAATGGTCTTTGTTGATGATATTTTGATTTACTCACCCTTTGAGGAGGAATTTGAAGAACACTTGCGGGTAGTACTTGAGTTACTTAGAGCCCACAAACTATATGCTAAATTTGGAAAATGTGAATTCTGGTTGAGTGAAGTAAAGTTCTTAGGCCACGTAGTATCCGGGGAAGGAGTGACTGTAGATTCATCTAAGATAGAAGCCGTACAAGATTGAGAACAACCTAAGAATGCTTTTGAGATCCGCAGTTTCTTGGGGTTGCCTGGGTATTACTATCGGTTTGTGAAAGATTTCTCTTGGTTAGCTTCACTATTGACTAGACTGATGAGGAAAGGAATTAAATTTGTATGGAGTGAGACTTGTGAGAAGTCATTTCAAGAGCTTAAGGTGAGACTTATCACTGTTCTACTTTTGATTATTTAAGAGAGGGGTTTGGGCTATTCAGTGTATTGTGATACTTCACGGGAATGTTTGGGTTGTGTATTAATGCAAGAGGGGAAAATAGTAGCTTGTGGCTTATTTCAGTTGAAAACATATGAGAGGAACTACCTTACTCACGACCTAGAGTTAGCAGCAGTGATCTTTGCCTTGAAGATTTGGAGGCATTATTTGTATGGTGAGAAGTTTGAAGTATTTTCTGACCACAAGAGTTTGAAATATCTGTTTACAGAGAAAAACTTGAATCTAAGGCAGAGAAAGTGGATGAAGTTTATAGAAGATTATGACTTTGAGTTACATTATCATCTGGGAAAGGCCAATATTGTGGCCGATGCCTTGAGTAGGAAATCCATTGGTAGTGTAACTAATATTGTCATTTAGGAATGGAAGATGCTGGGTACTATTGGTGAGTTTGACCTACATCTTGGCGAGTCCGTTGAGTCTGTAGCCTTGTTTTTGATAGTTGCACAACCTACCCTTGTAAACTGAGTTATAGAAGCACAGAGGGATGGCCTTGAGGTAGAATCCCTCTGGGAAAAGATCTCTAGTGGAAAGGTAGAGAAGGGCTTGAACGTGTATTCTGACTTGAGTGTTAGATACCTTGATCGTTTATTTCTCCACCCTACTCCATTTGTTAAAAAGGTAGAGCTCACCTAGAGTTTCGTTTTTATCCGAATAGAGTTGGGTTTCGGCTTCATCCGAGTTTCATCCATGTTTATCTTGTCTTCTAGTTTTGAGGTAGGGATTCTCCACACTCTAGTATGGGTTTTACCTTAACTATTTGTTATTTTGAAAGATTATTGTGGTTTGGGGGTTTTTGTCAAAAACCTAGGGTTTGGAACAAAGATGTAAAAGAGGGGTTGTCAAGTAGTTTTAAGAAAAAGGTTGTGATTATGAATTTGGGGTTGATATATTTTGAATTGAGATATTTCTTGTATTGAAATAGATTTTCAAGAAGAAAGAGGTTTTTGTCCAAAAATGTGAATGTTTGAGATTGTGAAGAGAAAATGAAATTGCTATGGAAATTGTGGAATTGAAATGATAATAATAATGATGGTGGAGTTGGATATATATTATCACTCTTATTTTGAGAGTTTGAAAAAGTGTATATTTAATGAAATTTATTTATCTGTTTAGAGATATCTATTTTGGACTATTGGTGGAGGATAGCTAAGAGTGTTGTAGAAATTGCAAGAGAATTAGGTGAACTACAACAAATGTCTCATCCATGTACATTGAATATTGTTGCTCATTTAATACATTGAACATGTATATGATTTTGAAGAAAATGGGTGAACGTTGGAAAGAGGTGTGTATCATCAAATTTAGTTGGCTTATGTGTCCAGGGTGAAAGTTCCAAAAAATGGGTGTATACATGGGTGCCGATTCCCGTTGACGAAATATCCATAAAATAGCAATATTAGTGCTTGTATAGACTACATTTACATGGGTGCCATTTGACGCTTTCCTGCGGATGAAATATCCGTGAAAGGTTGTATCGGTCTGAGATTTTCCCCTTGTTTTCTATTGTAAAAAGCATGACTTTGAGAATTGTGATATAGACTGGGCATGACGTTGTTTTTGGAAGGAAATATAAAATGTTTTGACGTGGGCATTGCATATGTATAAAACCTTATGGCTTTGTTAAGATTTATACATTGTGTTGTAGTATTTTTACTAGGCTTTGGCTCACCCTATACGGGAAAAATCATTTTTCAAGTGTTGGTGAAATGCCTCCACCAATGACTTAGCTTGGGAGGATTGTGGAGCTGAAGGCTCAGTGTTGTTATTTGTATTTAAATTTTGTTCAAACCTAGGGTTTTATATGTATTGAGCTTAAGACTCGCTTTTGATGTACCTAAGCATTGACTTAGAAAAATGTAACCCTTTAAGGCATATGATTATCTATTTAGCTTTCATTTCTTTTCACAATCTTGTAATAAATGCTGTATATTTAGGATGTACTGTTTATGAATGTATATCGTATGTATCACCTTTTGTATATCAAACTCTGATTAATGAAAGCTTATCATTTCGCTTATGTTGCTATTTATTGGTTATTATGAGATGGGTATATAGTATTTATTTCGGGGTGTTGTAACTTGGTATCAGAATGTATCAGGTTTGAATACTTTAGGTACGTGGGAAGTGGTTTTTACCATAATGGGTTTATCTCGCTTAATAGAGATGTTTGTATGTTTGTAATGCAATGTGATGACATGCTTATGTGATTATATAAGTATGTGATTTAATTCCTAAGATATTGATTGGGTCTACAGGTTTCTAGAAATCTTATTAGAAGAGTACTTGATCACTATTATTTCTAATTGGAACTCTGGCAATGTCGCAGGATGACCATTATGTAGGAAGAAATTTGTATGTGTTTATCTGAATATGTGCTTATGTGGAGTGAATTACTGTTGTCCACTAGATTAGAACGCGAGTGAGTTAGCTTCGGTACATTTGTAAATGTGCTAATCTCTTTTGTTACCTTCATTAGGATGTCAAGATGTGGTCGTGGTGGTGGTAGGCGTGGTAAGCCTAGAAGGCATGAGGTGCCTTTATCGGATGAAATTCCAACGCAAGAAGAAGAGGTTGGTCAGGCCAATGTGGCCGAGCCAGTTGGTCAGCAGGCTATGGGCGTCTTAGCCCGCGAGATGGCTAGAGCATTGTGGGAATCCATGGATATTCTCAGAGCTGAGAATCAAGTCCAGGCCCATATTTGTAACGCCCCGACTATTTACACGTCATCGATATTGTCTGCTTTGGGCTACGCCCACACGGATTTGTTCTTTCCAGTAGGTTACTCATCCTAGAACTACTCCAGCCTAAGCACGCTTAACTGGGGAGTTCTAATAAGGATTTCACCACTTGGGAAAAGGCCTCGATACTATATAAGGGTCTAGGTTTTTACTTTTATAGCCTAGGAACTCCCCCTCCATTCCCGATGTGGGACATCGGGGCCATACAATCCACTCCCCATAAGGCTGCACGTCCCCGTGCAGTAACCTGCCAGCTCGCAAGCCCGCCCACATGCACCGATAGACGCCAGGGGCCCATACTTGGTACTCCGGAGAGTCGGCTCTGATACCATTTGTAACGCCCTGACCCTTTACACGTCATCGATATTGTCCGCTTTGGGCCACGCCCACACAGATTTGTTCTTCCCAGTGGGTCACCCATCCTAGAACTACTCCAGCCTAAACACGCTTAACTGGGGAGTTCTAATAGGGATTTCACCACTTGGGAAAAGGCCTCGATGCTATATAAGGGTTCGGATTTTTACTTTGATAGCCCAGGAACTCCCCCTCCATTCCCGATGTGGGACACCGGGGCCTTACAATATTGCTGAGACGGGGCCATCTTTTCTGATGTGAGAGTTTTTTTTGGTCGAACCCTAATGAGTTTTTGGGCAATCCTAAAGAGCCTTTAAAAGCGGATAAATGGCTCAAACAAATGGTGAAGATGTTTGAGATGCTCGGCATCGAAGATGGTGATTTGAGAGTGACCTTGCCTTCCTTTCAACTAAAGGGAGATGCCGGGTAATAGTAAAAGTATGCGCGTGGGCACATTGGAGTAGCTTGAGAGGCTTTCTTCGGTGCCTTCCAGGAAAGTTAAGGGAGCAGTTCTCACAGCTCAAGTAGTTGAACACATCGGTGGCCGAGTTTGAGGCCGCATTTGCTAGTCTATCTAGGTTTGCATCAGAGTTAGTGGCAACAGGGAACGTTGCTGTGTGGAGTTTGAGAAGAGGTTAAGGACTGGGCTTTTTTTCAAGGTAGCCAGTTCAACGATTAGAGGTTATGGGTGACTTGTAGAGTCGGTGGTTTATCTTGAGGCCGTGATACAAATGGTGGAAGAATGGATAAGGGGCTCTAGGAAGAGAAATGATGCTCAAGGGGACAGTAAGAGGCAGATGGGTTCTAATCCACAGCAGTCCCATAGAGCTCAGTTGAGGTCCACTTTTCCAGTACTAAGTTTGGGTTCTGGGAGAGGTGGTCAGGGAGATTTCGCTTGCTTTAAGTGTGGTCAGTTGGGCCACAAGTCTCCAGCTTGCCCGCAAAGAGAAGGAGGGCAGCGGTCTGCATTGTCTTCGGTTCATTCTCAGAGCCAAAGTCAAGGGAGAGCGCAGCCACTCACTTGTTATCAATGTGGATAGACAGGGCACTTGAAGAGGTTTTGCCCTCAGTTGGGTGGCACACCTGGTGCGTCTAGTTCAAGGCAAATACAGAGCCACAAGCCTGCACAGTCAGTTCAAGCCTCAAGGGCCAATTAGGGAGCCTCTTCGGCTCAGTCAGTGCATCAGACATATGCTTCGAGGGGTAGCAGGTGGAGCAGAGAACTACAGGGCATATGTATGTTGTTACCGCACCAGACTTAGTACCAGTGCCTTTGGTAGTGAGAGGTACTTTCTTGTTATGCAATTCTATTGCTAATGTGTTGATTGATACGCGGTGTATCCCATTCATTTATCTTGTGTGCATTTGCATCGGCTTTGGGGTTAGAGTTGGCTCGGTTAGTATCTTCACTCAGTGTAGAGTCATCTATTAGTAGTGAGATTGTTTTGGAACAGAGGTGTTGGGGTTGTGACATAGAAGTTGTTGGTCGCCGACTTCCTTTTGCATTTGTGTTGATTAACATGCCGAGTTTTGACGCTATATTGGGTATGGACTGGTTATCATCGTATCAGGCTGTCATAGATTGTTACCATCAGAGGGTTACTATATATACCTTGATCGGTGATTGTTTTTATTTCATAGGGGACAGAGCTGATAAAGTCTTATCATTAATGTATGATCCACGTGGGCAGAATGATCTTAGTTGTCTTTTTTCCAATTTCTTGGGTAGTGAGTGTGATAAAGTCCGAGCTGAGTTGCCGAGAGTAGTTTGTGAATACCTGGATGTCTTTCCCGAGGATCTTGATAGTTTACCACCTCACTATGAGATTGAGTTCTCAATTGATTTAGTGCCTGGCACGACACCAATCTCCATGGCACCGTATAGATTTGCATCCGTTGAGTTGAGTGAGTTGAAGATTCAATTCCAAGAATTATTAGATAAGGGTTTTATCCGCCCTAGTACTTCGCCTTGGGGAGTATCAATTCTCTTTGCTAAGAAAAATGATGGTGCCTTACGGTTTTGTATTGATTACCAGAAGTTGAACTGGGTAATTATTAAGAACAAGTACCCAATGCCTCGTATAGATGATTTGTTTGATCAGTAGAAGGGGTCTTGTTGTTTCTCTAAGATAGACCTGAGATCGGGTTATCACCAGTTGAGGGTAAGGAAGGAAGATATCTAGAAGATGGCATTCCATACGCGGTATGGCCATTATGAGTTTCTAGTGATGCCTTTTGGGCTAACCAATGCACCCACCGTATTTATGGATTTGATGAATCGGATCTCTTGCGAATTCCTAGACTATTTTGTAGTGGTCTTTGTTGATGATATTTTGATTTACTCACCCTTTGAGGAGGAATTTGAAGAACACTTGCGGGTAGTACTTGAGTTACTTAGAGCCTACAAACTACATGCTAAATTTGGAAAATGTGAATTCTGGTTGAGTGAAGTAAAGTTCTTAGGCCACGTAGTATCCGGAGAAGGAGTGACTGTAGATTCATCTAAGATAGAAGCCGTACAAGATTGAGAACAACTTAAGAATGCCTTTGAGATCCGTAGTTTCTTGGGGTTGCCTGGGTATTACTATTGGTTTGTGAAAGATTTCTCTAGGTTAGCTTCACTATTGACTAGACTGATGAGGAAAGGAATTAAATTTGTGTGGAGTGAGACTTGTGAGAAGTCATTTCAAGAGCTTAAGGTGAGACTTATCACTGTTCCAGTTTTGATTATTTAATAGAGGGGTTTGGGCTATTCAGTGTATTGTGATACTTCACATGAATGTTTGGGTTGTGTATTAATGCAAGAGGGGAAAATAGTAGCTTGTGGCTTACTTCAGTTGAAAACATATGAGATGAACTACCTTACTCACGACCTAGAGTTAGCAGCAGTGATCTTTGCCTTGAAGATTTGGAGGCATTATTTGTATGGTGAGAAGTTTGAAGTATTTTCTGACCACAAGAGTTTGAAATATCTGTTTACACAGAAAAACTTGAATCTAAGGCAGAGAAAGTGGATGGAGTTTATAGAAGATTATGACTTTGAGTTACATTATCATCTGGGAAAGGCCAATATTGTGGCCGATGCCTTGAGTAGGAAATCCATTGGTAGTGTAACTAATATTGTCATTTAGGAATGGAAGATGCTGGGTACTATTGGTGAGTTTGACCTACATCTTGGCGAGTCCGTTGAGTCTGTAGCCTTGTTTTTGATAGTTGCACAACCTACCCTTGTAAACTGAGTTATAGAAGCACAGAGGGATGGCCTTGAGGTAGAATCCCTCTGGGAAAAGATCTCTAGTGGAAAGGTAGAGAAGGGCTTGAACGTGTATTCTGACTTGAGTGTTAGATACCTTGATCGTTTTTTCGTGCCGAAGTTTTACCGAGAGGAAGTACTCTGAGAGTTTCACCATTCATGCCTTGTGGTGCATCTAGGAGGCACAAAGATGTATCACAATCTTAGTCGTTAGTTTTGGTAGAGGGGAATGAAGAAGGATGTAGCCACGTTTGTGTCGAGGTGCCTTACTTGTTAACAAGTGAAGGCCAAGCATCAGAGGCTTGTAGATTTGTCGTAACCCTTGCCCATAGCCAAGTGAAAGTGCGACCATGTCACGATTGGTTTTGTTGTGGGTCTTCCGAGGTCTCAATGGGACAATGATGCCATTTGGGTGGTAGTTGATCGATTGACCAAGTCAGCGCACTTTATAGCTATGCGCACAAGTGACTCGGTAGATTTTCTAGCTAACCTTTACATTATGGACATTCTTGAACTCCATGGGGTCCCTGTGATGATTGTTTTGAATAGAGATCCGTGTTTCACAGCTCGGTTGAGACAAAACCTATAGAGTGCCTTGGGCATGAGATTGACTTTTAGCACAACGTATCATCCTCAGATTGACGGTCAGTTAGAGCGCACTATTCAAATTCTAGAGGATATGCTTCAAGGTTGTGTTCTTGACTTTAAGGGGTGTAGAAGAAGCACTTGCCCTTAGTGGAGTTTGCCTATGATAATAGCTTCTAGTCAAGTATTGGCATGGCGCTATTTGAGGCCTTGTATGGCCGACCGTATAGATCTCCTGTGTATTGGGCCGAGGTGGGCGATACACCTACGTTGTGTCTGGAGTTAGTCTGGGAAATGACAGAGAAAGTTACACTTATCCGTAAGAGGTTGGTTATAACCTAGAGTCGTCAAAAGAGCTATGCTGACTATAGGAAGAGACCGTTATCCTTTGAAGTAGGAGATCACGTCTTCTTGAAGATATCGCCTAGACGGGGTTTGATGAGGTTTGGGAAGAGTGAGAAGTTGTCTCCTAGATTTATTGGGCATTTTGAGGTCTTTGAATGGATTGGGGAGATAGCTTATCGTTTGGCCTTGCCGCCACAGCTTTTCGGGGTTCATGATTGTTTTATATTTGTATGTTTCGAAAGTATGACTCGGATCCATTGCATGTGTTGGATTGCACTGAGTTAGAGGTAGACGAGGATGCCTCATATGATGAGAGACCTGTTAGAGTTCTAGATATTTGAGACCAAGTCTTGCGAGACAAGACAATTCCTTTGGTAAAAGTATTGTGGCAACATCATGGAGTTGAGGAAGCAACTTTGGAATGTGAGTTAGAAGTCTGAGAAGTATCCAGACCTATTTGTTAAAGTTTGAGCATGTATTGAAACTTTTTTTATGTTGATTTAATATAAACATTGTATATGTTTTGGAAATGTGAATTGTACATTAAGTATTGAGAACTTGTTTATCATGTTGATCAGGTTGAATGACCGGTGGATGGGTCATGGTATTGGAATTGATTGATTATCATTATTGTAATCGGTGTAAATATGATTTTAAAGTTTAATTTATAATTTTAGGGACGAAATTCCTTAAGGCCCCGTTTGTTTTGAGATGTAAAGGATGGAATGGGATTAGGATGGAAGTGGGGCTATTTAGTGTTGTGTTTGTTTGTAGAGTTGGGGAAGGGATTAGGATAGATGAGAGGATTAAGATGGAGATTGGAAGGGGAATTGAGATGGAGGAGGTGGATGTGGTATTAGCAAAATAGTGAGGAGATTAGAAATTTTTTTATTTTTTTTTTATTTTTTACATATTGGGAATTTTTTTTTGAACATTAATGTTTAATTTTTTGTATTTGTTTTATTATTTTATATGAAAATAATTTAACAATTCCTACACTAACAAATATCATCAAAACAAACACAATTTTACTTAATTCCCTCACTAACAATCCCCTCACTATTAATCCCTCACTAACAATCCCTTCACTATTAATCCCCTCCATTCTACCTCTGAAAACAAATAGGGCCTAAGGGGGGAAGGTTATAGCGATTCTGGTTTAAGACCCGACCCATTTGATATTCTAAATTTGGGTTTCATGGTTTTGTATTGTTGTTCATGACTTATTACTCTTTTCCCCCCTTAAGTTTGGCTATTGGGATGTGTTGGTTACGTTTGGAATAGGTTGGTACCTTGTTTTTCAAAAACCTTGTTGCCTAGAATTTTGCTTCTACGCTCGAGTGTCTCTTCTTGCACTCGAGCGGTCTTTGTGAACTCTCAGTATTTTTGTAGGTCTGCAAAACTACTGGGACTTGTCATTCTTCGCTCGAGTGGCCTTTTTGCGCTCGAGCATTGGCCTTCTGTCTATAAAACTATTAGGAGAGTGTATTCTACACTCGAGTGTCACTCTTGCGCTCGAGTGGTGACACCGTTTTCATTGTGTCTCTACGCTTGAACATCACTTCCTGCACTCGAGCAGTAATTATTTTTGTATCTAGAAGCTCGAGCGTCACTTCTTGCACTCGAGCCGATTGCGCGTTTATCAGTCCGAAAAAAGTCACGTTTTACATCCCTTTTTCATATCTCCCTCTCTTTAAAACTCATATTCTCTCTACAAATACACCAAGATCTACCTATTCTCCACCCTACTCCCTTTGTTAAAAAGGTAGAGCTCACTTAGAGCTTCATTTTCATCCGAATAGAGTTGGATTTCGGTTTCATCTGAGTTTCATTTGTGTTTATCTCATCTTCTAACTTTAAGGTAGGGATTCTTCACACTCTAGTATGGGTTTTACCTTAGCTATTTGTTATTTTGAAAGATTATTGTGGTTTGGGGGTTTTTTTTTTTTTATCAAAAACATAGGGTTTTGAACAAAAATGTAAAAGTGGGGTTTTCAAATGGTTTTAAGAAAAAAGGTTGTGATTTTGAATTTGGGGTTGATATATGTTGAATTGAGATATTTCTTGCATTGAAATGGATTTTCAAAGAGAAAGGGGTTTTTACCCAAAAATGTGAATGTTTGAGATTGTGAAGAGAAAATGAAATTGATATGGAAATTGTGGAATTAAAATGATAATAATGATGAGGGTGGAGTTGGATATGTATTATCACTCATATTTTGAGATTTTAGAAAAGTGTATCTTTAATGAAATTTATTTATCTATTTAGAGATATCTGTTTTGGGCTATCGGTGGAGGATAACTATGAGTGTTGTAGAAATTGCATGAGAATAAGGTGAACTAAAACAAATTTCTCATCCATGTGCATTGAACATTGTTGCTCATCTAATACATTGAACATGTATATGATTTTCAGAAAAAAGAGTGAACGTTGGAAAGAGGTGTGTATCACCAAATTAAGCTAGCCTGTGTGTCTAGAATGAAAGTCTCGAAAAACGCATGTATACATGGGTGTCGATTCCCACGGATGCAATATCCGTAAAATGGCAATAGTAGTGCTGGTATAGACTACGTTTACATGCATGCTGTTTGACGGTTTTCCACGGACGAAATATCCGTAAAAGGTTACGTCTAAGATTTCCCCCTTGTTTTCTATTGTAAAAAGCTTGAATTTGAGAATTGTGACATAGAATGGGCATAGCATTGTTTTTGGAATAAAACCTTATGGCTTTGTTAAGATTTATGCATTGTGTTATAGTATTTCTACTGGGCTTTGGCTCACCCCATGTGGGAAAAATCATTTTTAGGTGTTGGTGAAATGTCTCCACCAAGGACTTATCTTGGGAGGACTGTGGAGCTGAAGGCTCAATGTTATTATTGTATTTAAATTTTGTGCAAGCCTAAGACTTTATATGTATTGAGCTTAAGACTTACTTTTGATGTACCCAAGCATTGACTTGGAAAGATGTAAACTAAGGCTTATGATTATCTTTTTAACTTTCATTTCTTTTCACAATCTTGTAATACATTCTGTAGATTCAGGATGTACTCTTTATGAATGTATATTGCATGTATCACCTTTTGTATATCAAACTTTGATTAATGAAAGCTTATTATTTTGCTTATGTTGCTATTTATTGGTTATTATGATATGGGTATATTGTATTTATTTCGAGACGTTATAGGGTCGGGTCGGGTTGGGCTAGCTTACTCGTGCAAAATCTCAGCCTAGGCCCAAGCCTAGTCTCGGAGGTACTTGGTCCTCAAGCAGGCTGGTGGGTCGGGCCTGGGCTTGACCATTTTAAAAAAAAAAAATTTCCACCAAAATTGCTTGAAAATGATATTGGGCCTTGGGCGGGCCAAGCTTGAATTGGGTTAGGCCACAAAACATATGGGCTAGGCCCAGACCCAAGGTCATGGGCTAGGCTCGGGTTCGGGCTTGGCTGGGCTAGGCTACGGGCTAGTGGGCCGATTTTACACCCCTAAGTGGTGGTAATAAGGCGGTGATGATGGTGATGGTAAGGTAGAGGTAGTTGTGGCGATGATGGTAGGATAGTTATGATAGTAATACTATGATGATGGATTTAATTGGTAGTTATAGTGGTAGGTAATGGTTGTGGCGATGACGGTGGTGGTAAGTTGCTTGTTGTGGCAACGGTAGTGATTGTAACGATGTTGTTGGTTGTGGTAATAGTGATGGTGGTAGTTGTGGCAATGATAGTAGTAGTGGTGGTGGTAGTAATGATGGTAGACTAGCAATGACTGTGGTGATAGGTGGTGCTAGTAGGCAGTAATGGTGGCAAAAAGTGGATAGTGGTAATAGGTCGTAGTAGTAGGGTAGTTGTGGTGATGGTAAGATGCTTATGGTAATAATAGTAGGATGGTGGATGTTGTGGTGGTGGTGGTGGTAGTGATGGTGGTGATGATGGTGTCAAAAAAATTGACATTACTGAACCAATCAAAATTTTAATTCTCGGTATGTTTCATAATATATGGTCTATTTTGATTTTGAAAAATTCTATATCGATATAAACCGAATCGACCGAAATATTATATTTAATGTTTTATATTTCAATTATTTGAGTATTAGAATATAAGTAATAAAAAAAAATAAATTTTGTAATAAAAATTAAAGAGAAAAGCATTTATCGAATGACTTTTACTCTTTTGCTTCATTTATACTCAATGTAATTTTTATAAAATCTTTCAAAATCTCATGAGAATCGTTACTTTACACAAATCGATAAAACCAAACCGTATTGTACAGCTTGTTTTGGTTTCCCAACTAACAAAATAAAAAAAATAAAAAAATTGATTTAGTGCTAAATTGTCTCTCAATCCTAGTTGAACCGAACCATTTACCTATCCTTAGTGGTAGGTGTGGTAGGCAACAGTGGTAGGGAGTAGTGGTGGTGACAAAAGTGGATGGTAGTAATAACAACACTCGTTTTGGAATAATTTCATTAGAAATGTTTATTCTTTAGATTGAAGAAAGGATTATGTATTTAAAATAAATTATATTTAGATTAATAATATTATGACATATGTGAATATTGATTTCATTATAATTTTAGTAACATAATTTAAAGAAAAATTTAAATTTGAAATTTTATTTTATCATTCAATAAATGATGCGTTATGTCGTATGTGAATATTGATTTCATTCTAATTTTAGTAACATAATTTAAAGAAAAATTTAAATTTAAAATTTTATTTTATAATTTAATAAAGAATTCATAATTTAAGGAATAAATATTGCTTTCATTCTAATTATAATAATAACATAATTTAGGAAATAATCCATATTTAAATTTTTATTTTAAGAATATAAAATTAATTTATAAACTTATCATATGGTGGCACATATTAACAAAAATAAAAAATAATAAAAATAAAAAAATGAGAGAAAAGATTTTCAACTTTCAAGATTAATAAGATGACAACGTTTTATAATTATGATAGCATATGGATTATATAATTGTATAATCAAAATTTCAATTATAAGTTTAATCTTATATACAAGTAAAATTTTAATTTTTTTTGCCTTGTTAAAACTCGTGAACATGCTTGAACTCGAGTCAAACTTAAGCAAACTCGATTGTAACTTGATTAGTTAAATTTTTATTGAGTTTGAACTCGTTTAATTTTTATTGAGCTCAAACTAGCTCGATTCGACTTGATTATGAGATTATACTTATCCAATTGAATTTATTTTTTATATGTATGATGTACTTAATAAATTCTATAATATGGACAACTCAATCAAAATATGATCCGAATAAACCACACAAAATGTGACAGCACGGATGCTATCAGAACACCCACCCCAAATCCCCCCAAATGAAGCCTTACAAGTCAGAGTATAGACATGTGTAATTATTAACAATTTTAAAATTTAAAAAATAAAATAAAAATTGCTTTTGAGTAGATATAAACTAGCATAATTACTCGTGCTATGCACGAGTATAAATAAATAATCAAAAATTAATTTTTAAAATTAAATAATAATCTAAAAAAATTATCTACAATATTCAACAAAAATGATTTAGAATCAATTAAATTTTATTCATTTTTGTCACAGATACAAACTAGAGAAAATTTTTATTCTGGTATTAATTATGTGCTCTAAGTTCTTAATAAAAAATTACATGATATAATTTAATTGGAAAAATTAAAGAATAAATTAAAAAAAATTATATTTATGATAAAATATAAATATATTTTGTTTTATAAGTTTCGTAATTTCAATTTACCATATAATAATAGTAAATTACATTTGTTAATATACTAATTTTTTGTTATTTTGTAAAGCCTAAAAATTTGTCTACTCAAATTTGTAAAGTGTCATGTGTCATAACTTTTACCTGAAAATGGATTAGGATTGACTTATGGTGTTGGAGTAAACATTAGAAGTAACCTATGAGCTACTCGACTCAATATTTATGCTAATATGACTTTCACCTAATCATTAAAAATTGTCTTTATCGATTTGTGACCGGTATGAGTTAGTTTGAGGATTCTAATATCGGATTAAATATTTAAAATTAGCCTAGAAAATCTAATTTGAGTCGATTTTTTTTCTTCAATAATTCTTGGTTTACGCTATAAGACATCATTTTTTTTAATAATTCAATATCATCATCAAAAAAAAAAAAAAAGATATCAATCAATAAAAACAAATTATAAATATTAAGAGAATTATATCTGAACAAATTTTAACATAAAATTTTTACTTTAAAACTTTAAAACCTACACATTTTCTTTGACTCTATAATTAATTTTTGAGATAGCAATTAAAATAAATTTCAATTATTATTATATGGTGAGACATGTGTGATAAGAGGTTATAGTATTGTGGCTTGCTTTTCGCGCTCATCGGAGGGGTTTAGTCTTCTCAAATACGATAACTCTACAATTCAGACTCCTGTGGTTCTGAATCTGGTTTCACAAATGCAATGTGAAACGGAAAAACACAAATGAGAGTCTAAATTAGGCAAATCTTTGGAAAATCGATTTACAATTAGAAATACAAAAAATAGATTGCATTGTCAAATTTCAGAGTCGCCACCTAAATATTTTTGAAAAATTTAATAAACTCGTGATTCGTGCCAAAGGCCACTTGTCCGTCATAACCAAAGTGTCTCGGCTCGAGAATTTAGGTATGAGAGGGAAATGTCATGAATTGAGCACCCCACTCACTTGATCAAAGATCGACCTCTACTAATCATGATGTAATTTTTTTTTATACATTATATGCTCTTGTTTCGATTATTAATGCTAATTTACTATGTAAGGCACACAAGTATAGATTAAGTCACCCATTTTAGAATGCTTTGATTTCATGTTTGTTTGCAAAGAGTTTTTGATATGTGCCATTTGAAAAAGCGAGCCCATATATACATTAATCAAAGTCATCCCAACGTAAGCGAAATAGTTTTCATCCACCGGCATTCAAAGAGATATATCAAATGAGTACTTAGCCTCATGGTAAATATACTTGATATGACAACACAAACATACATGCAATATGCTAAAGCAATAAATGCTCACCTAGTACTCAACAGAGGCAAGCCGAAATAGAAGATAATAGTTAGAAAAATGCATGCTCTAATATGCAAGTGACTAATGCAACACATACAAAATGCAACTACTAGGTTTGGTTTATTAAAATGACATATGGCTCAACTCAAAGCATGTGATAGCGCACATATTTAAATAAGTAGGAAATGACAATAATGTTAGAGCGATGAACCGAACCCAATGCATGCAAAAATGAATATAAGTCTTGGTAATGATATGAAACGAGAATATGATGCTACATGCAACCATCGTAAGTAAGTAAATAAAAGGGAGAAAGAATGGGGGTTAGAAGACATATATAATATTACAAGTGTACCCTCATACAGAAGGGTCTGAATGAATATCCTAATTAGCTAATTATTACAACACCAAATAAATGAATAAACTAATTTAACTAATTATTACAATTTCTAATTAAGCTAACTAAGTAATTACAACACAATAATATTAAAGCATTAATTATTACAATTTCTAAATTTAAATTTATAAATGGATTAATTAATTTTCCTTTTAAAATGTGTAAATCAAGGCATAATAAGATTTTATTTTAAATTTTAAAACTGATTAATTAACTTTTCTTTTCAAATTTCTAAATTTAAATTTATGAATGGATTAATTAACTTTTCTTTTGAAATGTGTATAGCGTTTCTGGTTTGGACCCGACCTATTTGATTTTTTGGATCCGGGTTTCATTGTCATATATAGTTATTCATGTCTTGTTTCCCCTTATATCTCTTTGAGTTTGGCTTTTGGGAAGTGTTGATTTCGTTTGGAACATGTTGGTACCTTGTTTTTTTCAAACTTTTGTTGCCCAGATTTTTGTTCCTTCGCTCGAGTGAAGCTTTTTGCGCTCGAGCGATCTTTGTCAAGCTCCAATACTTTTGCAGGTCTGCAAAAATACTGGGAGTTAGTATTCTTCGCTCGAGCTTCTCGTGCTCGCTCAAGCGACGACCTTTGTCTGCAAAATTACCCGGAGTTTGTATTCTGCACTCGAGTGGTAAAACTTATTGTGTCTAGTCGTTTGAGCGACACATCTTGCGCTTGAACGAACTGTGCGTATATCAGTTCATAAATAGTCCATTTTAAGTCACTTTTTCATTTCTCTCTCTCTCTCAAAACATTCCAAAAACCCTAGATTTAGACGCTCTCTCTCTAACACATACATTCTCTCTACAAAAACACCAAGATCTAGTGATTTTTTCACCCTACTCCCTTTATTAAAAAGGTAGAACACTCCGTGGGCTCTCTTTTCATCCGAACAAAAGTGGATTTCGGCTTCTTTGAGGTTTCACCACTCCCTCTTGGTCTTCTTGCTTCAAGGTACAGATTGTCCACATTGTAGTATGGGTTTTGCCTTTGCTATTTGTTATTTCAAAAGATTATAGTGGTTTGGGGGTTTGGGAAAAAACCTAGGGTTTGAAATCAAAATGTAAAAGAAGGGTTTTCAAATGGCTTTTTGAAAGATGGTGTGATTATGAATTTGGGATTGATATGTGTTAAAATGAGATATTTCTTGCATTGAAATGGATTTTTTTTCAAAGAGAAATGGGTTTTGCCCTAAAATGTAAATGTTGAGATTGTAAAGAGAATATGGAATTGATATTGAAAATTTTGAAATTAAAATGATGATAATGATGAGGGTGGAGTTGGATATACATTATCACTCCCATTTGAGATTTTGGGAAAAGTGTATCGTTAATGGAAATTTATTTATCTGTTAGAGATATTTATTTTGAGCTATCGATAGAGGATAGCTAAGATTGTTGTAGAAATTGCATGAGGATTATTTACTAGTTATGAGATGGGTATATTGTGTTTATTTCAAGACGTTACAACTTGGTATCAGATCATACCGAGTTTGAATAATTTGGGTATGTGGGAAGCTGTTCTTACCACAATGGGTTTATCTCACTTGATACAGATGTTTGTATTTGTAATGCTATGTGATAGCATACTTATGTGATTATATGGGTATGAGATTTAATTCTAAGATATTGATTGGGTCTACGGGTTTCTAGAAGTCCTATTAGAAGAGCACTTGATCACTGTTGTTTCTAATTGGAACTCTGGCAATGCCGCAAGATGACCATTATCTAGGAAGGAAATTCGTATGTATTTATGTGTTTATGTAGAGTGAATTACTGTTGTCCATCGCATTAGGACGCGAGTGAGTTAGCTTTGGCACATTTGTAAATGTGCTAATCTCTTTTGTTACCTTCATTAGGATGTCAAGACGTAGATATGGTGGTGGTAGGTAGGGTAGGCCTAGAAGACATGAGGTGCCTTTACCGGATGAGATTCCAGCGCAAGAGAAAGGGGTTGGTCAGGCCAATGTGGCCGAACCAGTTAGTCAGCAGGCCATGGGCGCTTTCGCCCGCGAGATGGCCGAGGCTTTGAGGGAATCCATGGACATTCTCAGGATTGAGAATAAAGTCTAGGCTGAAGTTGTTGCAGCAGGCCATCATTCTTAAAGAGGGAATTCTTTCGGTCTAACCCAGATGAGTTTTTGGGCGATCCCAAAATGCCTTTGAAAGCAAATAAATGGCTCAAACAAATGGTGAAGACGTTTTAGATCCTTGGCATCGAAGATGGTGGTTTAAGAGTGGCCTTGGCATCTTTCCAGCTGAAGGGAGATGCGGATCAATGGTGGAAGTATGCGCATGAGCACATTGGAGTAATTTGGGAGGATTTTGTCGATGCCTTTCAAGAGAAGTTCTTACCTCCCATTGTTAGGGAGAAGTCGAGAGACAATTTTTCTAAACTCAAGTAGTTGAACACACCGGTGACCAAGTTTGAGGCTGCATTTACTAGTTTGTCGAGGTTTGCACCGGAACTCGTGGTAATTAAAGAGCGTCATTATATAGAGTTTGAAAAGAGATTGAGCACTGGGCTAATGTTCAAAGTGGTTGGGTCAATGATCAGAGATTATGGATGCCTTGTGGAGGTAGATGCTCATCTTAAGACCATGATGCAAATAGAGGAGGAGCGGATGAGGGGCTCTAAGAGGAGTCAGGATGTTTTGGGGGACAGTAAAAGGCAGAGGGGTTCTACCCCACATCAGTTCTACAGAGCTCAGTCGAGGTTCACTTTTCCAGTACTGGATTTTGGTTTTGGGAGAAGTGGTCAGAAATATTTTACTTTCTTTAAGTGTGGCCAGTTGGGCCATAAGTCTCCAGATTGCACGCAAAGGGGAGGGCAGCAGTCTACATTGTCTTTGGCTCGTTCTTAGAGCCAAACTCAGGGGAGAGGGCAGGCGCCTATTTGTTATCAGTGTAGGCAGTCAGGGCATATGAAGAGGTTTTGCCCTCAGTCAGGTGGCACACCTAGAGCGTCTGGCTCGAGGCAAACACAGAGCCATCAGCTTATACACTCAACATAGGCTTCGAGGGCCAATTAGAGAGCCTCTTCGGCTTAGTCAATACATTAGATGTATGCTCTGAGGGGTGAACAGGTGGAGTAGAGACCTTCAGGGAGGTGTATGTTATTACCATGCTAGACTTAGTGCCAACGCCTTCAGTTGTGAGAGGTACTTTCTTGTTATGCAATTCTATTATCAATTGATACGGGGTGTATCACATTCATTCATCTTGTCTGTATTTGCATCGACATTGGGGTTAGAGTTGGCTCGGTTAGCATCTCCACTCAGTGTAGAGTCACCTATTGGTGGTGAGATTATTTTGGAACAAGGGTATCGGGGTTGTGAGATAGAGGTTGCTAGTTGCCAACTTCCTTTTATATTTGTGTTGATTGACATGTCGAGTTTTGATGCTATATTAGGTATGGACTGGTTGTCATTGTATTGGGCTATCATAAATTATTACCGTCAAAGGGTTACTATATGTACCTTGAGCGGTGATTGTTTTTATTTCATGGAGGATAGAGCCGATAGAGCTTTGTCAATAGTATGTGATCTGTAAGGTCAAAGTGAGCTTAGTTGTCTTCTTACAAACTTCTTGGGTAGTGAGTGTGACGAAGTCTGAGTTGATTTGCCAAGGGTAGTTTGTGAATACCCAGACGTTTTTTCTGAGGATCTCATTAGTTTGCCACCTCATCGTGAGATTGAGTTCTCTATTTATTTAGTGCCTAGCACGAAATGGATTTCTATGGTACCATATAGATTTGCACCAACTGAGTTAAGTGAGTTGAAGATTCAACTCCAGGGATTGTTAGATAATGGTTTTATCCGCCCTAGTACGTCGCCTTGGGGAGCACCGACCCTTTTTGCTAAGAGGAAGAATGGTGCCTTGCGGCTTTGTATTGATTATCGGAAGTTGAACTGGGTAACTGTTAAGAACAAGTATCTAATGCCACGCATAGATGATTTGTTTGACCAGTTGAAGGGGTCTTGTTACTTCTCTAAGATAAACTTGAGATTGGGTTATCACTAGCTGAGGGTAAGGGAGGAAGATATCCAGAATATGGCATTTCATACGCGGTATGGCCATTATGAGTTTCTAGTAAAGCCTTTTGGGCTAACTAATGCACCAGCTGTGTTCATGGATAGAATGAATCGAATATTCTGTGAGTTCTTAGATCACTTCGTAATTGTCTTTGTCGATGACATTCTGATTTACTCACCCTCATATGAGGAACACGAGGAGCACTTACGAGTTGTGCTTGAGTTGCTTAGAGCCCACAAATTATATGTTAAGTATGGGAAGTGTGAATTCTGGTTGAGAGAAGTAAAGTTCTTAGGCCATGTCGTATCCGAAGGAGGAGTAACTGTAGATTCATCCAAGATAGAAGTAGTACAAGATTGGAAACAACCTAAGAATACATTTGAGATTCGAAGTTTCTTAGGATTGGTTGGGTATTACTGTCAGTTTGTGAAGGACTTCTTTAAGTTAACGTCACCTTTGACTAGACTAATGAGAAAGGGAATCAAGTTTACGTGGAATGAGACTTGTGAGAAGTCTTTTCAAGAGCTTATGGTTAGACTTACCACTGCTCCAATGTTGATTATTGTGGAGAGGGGTTTGGGCTATTTTGTATATTGTGATGCTTCACGGGAAGGTTTGGATTGTGTTTTGATGCAAGAGGGAAATGTAATAGCTTTTGGCTCACATTAGTTGAAAATGCATGAGAGGAACTATCCTACCCATGACTTAGAACTAGCAGCGATGATCTTTGCCTTGAAGATTTGTAGGCATTACCTATATGGTGAGAGTTTTGAGGTGTTTTCTAATCATAAGAGTCTGAAGTACCTGTTTTCACAGAAAGATTTGAATTTGAGGCAAAAAGAGGTGGATAGAGTTTATGGAGGGTTATGATTTTGAGTTATACTATGATCCGAAAAAAGGCCAATGTAGTGGCTGATGCCTTGAGTAGGAAATCCATTAGCAGCATAACTTGCATTGCCATTCAAGAATGGGAGATGTTAGGTACAATTAGTGAGTTTGACTTGCATCTTGGTGAGCTTGTTGAGTTTGCAGCTTTGTTTTCGGTAGTTGCACAACCTATGTGATGACCGGTGTAGACACCCCATTTTTGACCGACCTTAAGACTCAGACATCACCAGTTGAGCGCTTGGTGATACTGCATATCGTGCTCGTCTAGAAGTTTTAGAGTCTCGGCTGCGAGCCTTGCCTCCGGGCTTCCGGACTCTTTTGTGCTTTGCCTCGGTTTGCGAACCAGGCTCGGTTTTCTCTGTTTCTTTTCCTGAGTGGAGGGAGAGGTCCCGTAGACCATCTCTCAGTGGCCGTGGGCTACATTTTGTGGCTGTAGGCCATTTTTCCCATTTCGGAGCCCGGTTCCTGGTTTTCGGAGCCGTCAGGCTGTGTGCCTCGGTTCAGGACCGCTTAACCATCTCCTATTGCTCCGATTTTTGGCATGCATCTTATTTACTCCCTTTTGAGGGACACTGAGGTCTGAGAGACCCACTTCGTGGTCGAACACCACTCCCGGTGCCTAACAGCCAGTTTTCGGGGCCTCGGGCTGCGCGTTTCGGCCCCCGAACCTTCATTTTGCATCGGTTTGGGCTCATTTTTGGTGGAGACCTTATTTTCACTATTAGAAAGCTTTTAGGAGGGTGGGAGGCCAGCAATTTTTCTGAAAAGCCAACTTCTTTTTGGTCAAAAGTGGTTCAGCATGAATCCGGGAAGGAGAAAAATCTGCGTGGCTTCACCGAAACGGGCGTAACTCTTTGCACAAGAGGAATTAAGATATGAGGCCACCACCATTGGAAAGCTTACTTCCGGGGCTTCATTTTTCACTCAAGAATATCCCAAGTCCAAGTCCGGGGGGGGAGATGTGGTTGGTTGAAGTCTGGTTGGACCGAATCTGCGCGGCTTCACGGAAAAGGGCATAACTTTTTATACAGGAGGAATTTTAATGCAAGGTTTGCGCCATTGGAAAGCTAACTTCTGGGGCTTCATCCTAGGGGGTGGCCGGACACTTACCTGGTGGTTGAAATTTTTCTCCCTTTTAAACTGTCCGGCCATGATCCTCTCAATTTGCACTTTACAGCTGTATAGCTGTTTCCCCCATAAAATATCTCAATCCGGGGGATATTTTGTGGGGGAAGACTTGCCTCCTTTTCCCCCACATTTTCCCCTCCTTGTCTCTCCCTTTTTGGTCCTTATAACCAGCTGCAAGCATTGGTCTTGAGGGTGAGAAAAATTGGTCTTCAAGCTTGTATACAAAAATCCTCCTCCATTTCTCTCATTTCCTTGAAAACCTCCAAGTCCTACACCACCATTTCTTCTACACCACCAACCCCCACCCTTCCATCCTCCATTCCAGAAGTTTGAAGGTGTTCTCCAAGGTCTAAGGGTGCTACAAACTCAAGCCAAGAGTTGCTAAAGGCTTGTCTTCAAGGGTGAGTTGCATTTTCCCATTTTTGGTCCATTTCTTGTATCTTTTGTAAGCCATACATGCTTATTGTTTTGAGCTTTGGCCCTAACTTAAAGTGGCCTTATTTTGAGCTCTTTTTCACTTTTTCTTAAGGGCTCAACCCTATTTGAGCCCCCCATCTTTCACTTGCTTCAATATCCTTCTTGAATGCCATTTTCTTGCATGATATTTTTAGCTTGTGTATGACCTGTTTTGGAGCATGATGTAAACTATAAGTAGGCTTATTTTGAGCCCCTCTTCAACATTGAAGAAGGGCTCATCACCGTTTGGGACCTCCATGTACCACTTGTCATTATATCCATCTTTGGTCCCCATTTTTGCATGACTTGGCAGCCTATTGTGCTTCCATTTTTGGTCATTTTACAGAGCTAGAAAAAGTCTTATTTTGGTCCATTATTCATGTTTCATTAAGGGTCTTTGGCCGTTTGTGGAATATTTTGTAGACTTTGTGTTATAGCCACTTTTGAGCCTCATTTTGCATTGCATTTCTAGCATGTTTGTATACTGTTTTGGGGTTTTTACAGTTCTGAAAAACATCATATTTTGG
>NW_021029941.1:0-81728 GCF_004153795.1 Camellia sinensis | reverse complement strand
TTTTGACCCTTGGCCGGCCGGCCATGGGAGGTAGCCGGCCGGCCACCTGCAACCTAGATAGCTGGCCGGTTATGCTCCTTGCATCAAATACAGTGCAGCTGTATATTCTTTTTTCCCCCAGATTGTGTATCCGAGGGGGTGCATTTTTGGGGGGAAACTTGGTTGTTTTCCCTCCATTTTTCCCCCCCTTTTCCCCCCTTCTCTTGCCTATATAACCAGCCTCCCAGCTCTGGTTTAGGGATTGGAAAAATTGCCTAAGAGCTTTGCATACATACACCTTCCCCTCCCTCTCTTCCAAGCTCCAAACCTTATGTGAGTGTGGCTGAGGCTCTCTCATGTTAGTGTAAGCCCATATCATATTTCCATGTCATTTGCATTGTGTATGTCATTTTCTCGGTTTGCGTGCCCGTGTGCACGCATTTCGAGGCATCTCCTTTTTACAGCATAGTGCATACTAGGTTGTATCTTAGATCGCATTCATGCATTTCCTCGGTTTGCGTGCCCGTGTGTACGTATTTCGAGACATCTCATTTTTATAGCATTGTGCATACTAGGCTGTATCTTAGTTGCATTCATGCATGTCACGCATATTGCATCGTGTTCGGGATAGGAGTTAGCCCAGGCACGGGAAACGAGGTACGTTTCGTACTCCGAGTGACGGAACGTATCTCAATTCCCCAGTCACCGACACTCCGGATCATCCATGATAGAGCTAGGTTCTTGTTGTGTTTACACGTGCATTCATTCTATATTGAGTTGCACATTTCGACTCCTCGGCCATCATGCATCGGTATGCGTGATTGGTGGCACGAGGATCGAGGCATGCATATATCTGTGAAAATACATTGCTATGCCCCTTTCCTGCTCTCTGTTGCAGCAAATGAAGAATCAGCAAACTTTCAGAGTTTGGCGCGCTTTCCAAGAAAAATCACAAAACAGAGGCTAATTGGGGCATCCCAATGGATTTCTGCTCTAGGCAGCCTATACATGCATCATTCATCAGGAGCAAGGCAGTCCCTGGCTTGCACGCCAGTTTTACAGTTTTCTTATTTAATTTGTTAATTAATTAGGAATTTGTATTATTTGGACTGTAATATTCGGGACTGTAATTATTTATTCGGGACTGTATTATTCGGACCCTCTGCGCGAGGGCACAACTGTAATAAGTGTGCGTGTGTGTGTTGTATGTCTTCCAACCCCACGTCTTTCTCCCTTTTATTTATCCGCTTATGATGGCTAGATTAAGGCATTTTTTCAATTAGCATACAGTATGACAGCATGTTTGCATTCATCTGTTTTGCATGCACCGGGCTCGGCGCATCATACTAACTGCATTGTATTTTTCAATTCCAAATTGAATACATGATAGTTGTAGCATATCATATGCCATGTTTAGAATAGCCGAGCCTGCTATAGTTGCATTTTGCATGTGTTGCATTAGGCATTTCTGTATACTTAGGGTCATGCATGATTTCTAATGTAGTTTCTATTTTGGCTTGGAGTACTCGGTAAGTCTATGCTTTAGCATCCTTGCATGCGTGTGAGTGCTGCCATGAATAGCATGCTTACCATGAGGCTATTTGCTTATGTGATATATCTGCCTGAATGCCTGTGGGTGAAGGTTAGGTTATTTGGATTGGAATAAATCATCAACTATTTGTTTTAAGCCCACTAGATAGTGGCAAAACCATCTTTTATAAGCCCACCCGAGGGTGGCAAAATCTGCATTTTTTTTAACCTACTTGCGAGTAGCAAACCACCTTTCAAACAAGCAAACATGAGATGTTTTGTTCCAATCCAGGCGACCTGGTCTATACTTGTATGCTGTGCGCATCACATAGTAACCTAGGCTAATAACCGGAATAAGAACACACAATGTTTTCAAAAATAGATATCATGGTTAGTAGAGGCCGATCTTTGATCGGGCGAGCGGGGGTGCTCACGAAGTGACCTTCCCCAATCGTACCCAAGTTCCCGAGCCGAGGCAACTTTGGTGATGACGGACACGTGGCCTTTGGCACCGAGTCAGGGTTTCCTAAATTTCCCAAAATAAAATATTTAGGTGGCGACTCTGTATCTGGCAAAGCAGTCCATGTTTGGCACTTCTTTCAAAAATCTGTTTTCTCAAAACGATTTGCCAGATTTGGACTCTTTGGTTCAGATTTAGAACCGTGAGTACAAATCGAGTCCGAGCTGTAGCGAGGTCCCCCGCGGGCTTGTTACAACCGGGTGTATTTATTCGCTTTGTTCTCCTTTTGTTTTCATTGTGTTGTAGTGTCCAGAAGTTTTGGTTCTCAAACAAAAGTTCTTGTTCTCATTTATTCGGTGTCGAATTTCACTTGTTTCGGAGAGTGTGAGGTTAGGTCCAAAGTGCCTAGAGTGGAGTTGAGAAAATTCTGGGTTGCTGGGCCTAGGCCGCACGTGCGGGGTAGGGCGAGTTATGGAAGGTTGCACACTACTTAAAAGGCAGGTGTAGAGTGAAGTGTGGGAAGGGACCACCGCACGTGCAGGGGTGAAGGCCGCACGTGCAGGGGAGGCACTCCGCACATGTGAGATTCTGGGCAGTCTGAGAACTCTGTTTTTTCTCTCTTTTGGGGCTGAATGTATCTCATTTTTTTTTGTACATCCCTCTCTCTCTAAAAACACTTTTGTTCCTCATTCTCTTTAAAAACCCTCATCAAACACTAAAAATCTTTGATTTCTTGCAATCCAATGGGTCTAGATTCATCATCTCTCTCAAATCTTAGAGATCAAAGCTAGAACTTCACATTGTGTGGTGGAAATCGAAAATCCCTTATCTTTGGCTTTAGGGTTTATCTCTTTTCTTCATCAAACCTTGAGGTAGGGACTTGTTTGATTTATATATACATATTTTGCAATGATGATGTGTTTTAAGGGTTTCTTTTGAAGTTATTTTATCTCTTTTGATTTTGTAATACAAAAATGTAGAGATTTCAAAAGTGGGTTTTAAATCTCAACCCTTTGATCCTTGAGGGTTTCATTTTCAATAACCTAAGAAAGATGATTTTGAAGAGATTTCACCAAGGAAATGGGATGATGTTTCGATTTTGATGAAGAACCCTAGAAATTTGGGGGTTTTGGGATATGTGGGAAAAACCTATGGGTTTTCTTTCTTTTCTTATGTTAAATGAATGAATGAGTGTAGATTTCATATTATGTTTTCCAAAATGGAAATCTTTTTGATGTATGAGGATTGAGAATTTATTTTAAAATTATTGTTGAATGCATGAGCATGTATAGTTTTCAGATGACAAATTGTTGAGTACTATGGATTATGAGAATTGTAATCTTGGAAAATTGACGTTCGAAAAATTACATAAAGTCTTAAAGAGACTAAAATGCTAAGAATTGTGCATGATGAGAAATTATTGCTATGTGTTGATAGCATATGGTTATTTTGTGAAATGACATTGGAGAGAGGAAAAATGGAGGAAGATTATGAGACATAAACTATTGCATTACATACTCATTCAATTTATTATGATTGTTATGGATCTTGAATTGAGTTTGGAAACGCTTACATTGAGAAAAGAATATTGTAAATGAAATCATGGAAATGTTATGGGGTAAATACGTTGGTAAGTCCGGTTAAGTGGTGTAGATGAACTTAATAAGTTGGCCTGAGTGTCCGGGGTCAAAGACCGAAAACACGCGTGGAGGAGGTACCACTTCCCTTCCGATTAGCAACCGGTAAAGTGGGGTTATTCGTAGTGCTTGTTGAGCCTACTAGCAGACACCAACCTAGGGATTACCTGAGTCATATTTACCGCCTCTATTGATTAAAATTGGAAGTTTCAGAATTGTTGAGATTGCAAATTGTTATTGAAAGCATGGTAATTTTCAAAAAGAGCATGTGATGAAATTTTCTCTAAACTAGGATTTCATGGCATTTGCATCTGCATTTAATGGTAGAAGTTTGCATAACTGTATATATTTTGTTAAGGATTCTCTACTGGGCTTTATGCTCAACCCTATGGGATTTTGGTACAGGAAAGGACGTGGTGAACCCGCCAAATTAGGGCGTGGAAATATATATTGAGAGCACAAGGCTCTTTGTTGTGATTGTAAATTTTTTTGTAAGCCAAGGGCTAATCATGTATGGGCCCGAGAGAGTATTTTGTGTAACCGGGCTTGTGCCTTGGAACTTGTTAGCCCTTGAGGGCATTTATTCGTTTTGGTTTGATGATTTTACATGCTATAGATTCATGTACTAGTTTTCAATGAATGTATAACCGCATGTTAGATTACTTTTGTATAAACATTTGAGTTATGTAATGGAGTATGTTGGGTTTATTTCCAGTATCTCTTGTGAGCCGTGTTTATTATTATGTTTAAATAGTATGTATATTTTTGGGGCGTTACAACCTACACTTGTGAGTCGAGTTATAGAAGCACAGAGGGTGACATTGAGGTAGAATCCCTTTAGGAGAATATCTCCAATGGGAAGGTAAAAAGAGGCATGAGCGTGTATTTCAACTCGAGTGTTAGGTACCTTGACCGTTTCTTCGTGCCGAAGACTTGTCGAGAGGAAGTACCCTGAGAGTTTCACCATTCATGCCTTACGGTGCATCCGAGGGGTACAAAGATATATCATGACCTTAGTCGACAGTTTGGTGGAAGGGAATGAAGAATGATGTAGCCGTGTTTGTGTCAAGGTGCTTTACTTGTCAACAAGTGAAGGCCGAGTATCAGAGGCCTGCGAGTTTGTTGTAACCCTTGCTTATAACCAAGTGGAAGTGAAAACACATCACAATGGATTTTGTTCTGGTTCTGTCAAGGACTCAATGGGGTAATGACGCCATTTGGGTGGTGGTTAACTGATTGACCAAGTTTGTGCACTTTGTACCTCTATGCAAGAGTGACTCGGTAGATTATCTAGCCGACCCTTACATTAGGGACATTGTTCGACTTCATAGGGTCCTTGTAACTATTGTTTAGGATAGAGATCCGCGTTTTACGACTCAGTTATGGCAGAGCCTACACAATGCCTTGGGTACTAAGTTGACTTTTAGTACCTTCTATCATTCTTAGACTAATGAGCAGTCCAAGCGTACTATTCAAATCCTTAAGGATATGCTTCGAGATTATGTCTTTGACTTTAAGGGGTCGTGAGAGAGACACTTTCTCTTAATGGAGTTTGCCTATAACAATAGCTTTCTGTCGAGCATTGGCATGGCCCCATTTGAGGCCTTATATGGCCGACTGTGTAGATCTCTTGTGTGTTGGACCAAGGTTGGTGATGCACCAATGTTGGGTCTAGAGTTAGTTTGGGAAACAACAGAGAAAATTGCACTTATCCGTAAGAGGTTGGTTACGGCTCAGAGTCGTCAAAGGAGCTATGCTGGCTGTAGGAGGAGACTATTGTCCTTTGAGGTGGAAGATCATGTCTTCTTGAAGATATCACCTAGATGGGGTTTGATGAGGGTTTGAAAGAGTGAGAAGTTGTCTCCTAGGTTTATTGGGCCTTTTGAGATCCTAGAGCAGATTGGGGAGGTAGCTTATCGTTTGGCTTTGCTGTCACAACTTTCTAGTGTTCATGACGTGTTTCATATTTGTATGCTTCGAAAGTATGAGCCATATCCTTCACACGTGTTGGATTGGATTAAGTTAGAGGTTGACGGGGATGCCTCGTATGAGGAGAGACCAGTTAGAGTTTTAGATACTCGAGACCAAGTCTTGCGAGGCACGACGATCCCGTTGGTAAAAGTGTTGTGGTGATACCACGGGGTTGAGGAGGCCACTTGGGAGCGTGAGGCAGAAGTCCGTGAGAGATATTAGGATTTACTTATTGATGTTTGAACATGTATTGAAAACTTTGTTATGATTAGTAAGATATGAAAACATTGTATATGTTTTGGAAATGTGAATTGTATATTCAATATTGAAAATTTGTTTATCATGTTGATGAGAATGGATGATCGGTAGGTGGGTCATAGTGTTGGGTTTGAATTACTCTCATTGTGATAGTTGGTTTAAGCTTGATTTCAAATGTTTGGTTTAAATTTCAGGAACGAAATTCTTTAAGGGGGGGAGGTTATAGCACTTCCACTTATATCTCTTTGAGTTTGGCTTTTGGGATGTATTGATTTCGTTTGGAACAGGTTGGTAGCTCCTTTTTTTTTTTTTCAAACTTTTGTTGGCCAGATTTTTGTTCCTTTACTTGAACGAAGCTTCTTGCGCTTGAGCGGTCTTTGTCAATCTCCAGTACTTTTGCAGGTTTGCAAAAATACTAGGCATTAGTATTCTTCACTCGAGCGAAACTTTTTGCACTCGAGCGACGACCTCTGTCTGTAAAACTACTGGGAGTTTGTATTTTGCGCTCTAGCGATAAAACTTATTGTGTCTGGTCGCTCAAGCGATACATCTTGCGCTCGAGAACTGTGCGTATATCAATTCGTAAATAGTCCATTTTAAGTCAAATTTTCATTTCTCTCTCTCTCAAAACATTCCAAAACACTAATATCTCTCACTCTTCTAAAACTTACATTCTCTCTACGAAAACACCAAGATCTAGTGATTTCTTCACCTTACTCCCTTTGTTAAAAAGGCAGAACACTCCGTGGGTTCTCTTTTCATCCGAACAAAAGTGGATTTCGACTTCTTTGAGGTTTCTTCACTCTCTCCTTGGTCTTCTAGCTTCAAAAGTGGATTTCGACTTCTTTGAGGTTTCTTCACTCTCTCCTTGGTCTTCTAGCTTCAAGGTAGAGATTCTCCACACTCTGGTATGGGTTTTTCCTTTTCTATTTGTTTTTTCAAAAGATTACAGTGGTTTTGGGGTTTTGGCAAGAACCTAGGGTTTGAAATCAAAATGTAAAAGAGGGGTTTTCAAATAGTTTCTTGAAAAATGGTGTGATTATGAATTTGGGATTGATATATGTTGAAATGATATATTTCTTGTATTGAAATGAATTTTTTTCAAAGAGAAATGGGTTTTTCCTAAAATGTAAATGTTGAGATTGTAAAGAGAGCATGGAATTGATATTAGAAATTGTGAAATTAAAATGATGATAACAATGAGGGTGGAGTTGAATATGTATTATCACTTTCCTTTGAAATTTTGAAAAAATTGTATCGTTAATGGAAATTTATTTATCTGTTAGAGATATTTGTTTTGGGCTATCGGTGGGGAATAACTAAAATTGTTGTAAAAATTACATGAGGATTAGGTGAATTAAAACTAAATTCTCATCCATTTTGTATTAAGTATTGTTACATACTGATTAATACATTGAAAATGTATGTGATTTGAGAAAAATGGGTGAAGTTGGGAAGAAGGTGTGTAACATCAAAGTTAAGTTGACATGTGTGTCTAGGGTAAAAGTCTTAAAAACCGCGCTTATACATGGGTGCCGATCCTGTGGATGAAATATCCATAAAATGGCATTAGTAGTGTTTGTATAGATTACGTTTACATGGGTCCCGTTTGACGATTTTCCACGGACGAAATATCCGTGAAAGGGTGTACTTGTTGAGATTCCCTAGAGTTGTACTTCACTACCCTATTTACTATTGAAAAAAAGATGATTTGATGCATTGTGATATAAACTTGGCATGACATGATTTTGAAAGGAAATGTAAAACGTTTTGGCATGCGCATTGCATATACATTATTATGGCTTTGTCAAGATTTGTACATTGTATTGTAGTATTTTTACTAGGCTTTGGCTCACCCTATGTAGAAAAATTATTTTCAGGTGCTGGTGATATGCCTCCACTAATGAGTTAGCTTGGGAGAACTGTGGAGCTGAAAGCTCATCGTTGTTTTTTTGTACATGTCTAGAGCTTTATCTGTATTGAGCTTAAGACTTACTTTTGATGTACCCAAGCACTGACTTGGAAAGATGTAAGCCATTAGGGTACATGGTTATCTATTTAGCTTTCCTTTCTTTTTACTATCTTGTAACACATGTTGTAGATTCAGGATGTATCATTTATGAATGTATATTGCATGTGTCATCTTTTATAAATCAAACTCTGATTAATGAAAGTTTATCATTTCATTCATGTTGCTACTTATTAGTTGTTATGAGATGGGTATATTGTGTTTATTTTGGGGCGTTACAATGTGTAAATGAAGGCACAATAAATTTTTTTTTAAATAATTCAATGAAAGTTAGCCAATAGAATGTTTTTTTAATTATTTAAGAAATAAGAATTTTAGAAAAATAATATGAAAATTTTGAGTTTTACAAGGTTTTTCTCATTAAAAATTCTCTTTTCTTTAATATATAGTATAAATAGATAGGTAATACTTTATTGTTAATATTGGTATCTCACGATTCTTGCCATAATGAGTAGTGATATAATTAGTAATTTATAAAGTGTTTTGTACCACAAACTTTACTGCGATTTTAAGAACACAAAAAAAATTCATATATTTGAATTATTGAATCAAACTGGGGTTCAGATGTGAGTCCACTTTTCTTTTTTCATTGTAATTTAAGTAATATTATAAATACAAATTTCAAACATGGAATGGAATATAAATGTCACAAGAGATAAGTCTCATACGTAGGATCTACCTTATTCTGTATGTAACTTCTGTACACACAGACTTGTTATATTTGATTATGTGAAACAGTTTTGTGCACTTAATACTAACATAAAAGGATATTTATAGCATTTTTTTTCATTTTATTTATTTATTTATTATTATAGTTAATGTAAATATTGCTATGTTTATATTTATTGAAAGAAAATGTAGACAAAAATTCATTTATGTATATACTACCATCACTATTTTTTGTAGGCAACAAGGTTACATACTTTTTTCTTGCAATCACAATTTCATCTCTTTGAATCTCTTTGAACATGGATGCAAAGCCATTTCTTGGGCTACTAATACTGCATCTGCTTTCCTCTTACATTCTCTCATCTACTGTCTCTTTTTTTTTTTTTTTTTTTTTTTTTTTTTTGTCATAAATTAAAAACAAGATGACAAAACTCTTATCTACTGTTATTCCTACATCAAGTAAGCTATTTTTCTCGACCATGATATGAACTAATCTTGTTTCTTTTTCTTGTCACTACAAGAAAACACACTTTTAGCGACTAAATTTTTAGTCGCCAAAAGTCCTTTTTTAGTCGTCAAAAATCGAATTTTCACTTTCCCCGACTAAATATTTTAGTCGCCGGTTTTGTCGCGACTACATGGTCGCCAATACCTTTGGCGACTAAAAAAGTGTTAGTCGGCAATATACATGTCTTCAGCGACCAAAAAATTTGTCGCCAATAGTCAATTCCATTTTTGGAAATTATACATTTAGCGACTAGTTTTAGTCGCCAATAGTGAATTTTTTTTTTATTTATACATTTGCCGACTATTTTTTTCGTTGACAATAGTCAATCTTTTGGCGACCACAGAGTTTAGTCGCCAAAAGCATATTTGAAAAAAAAAAAAGATTACCCTCTGTGCCTGAGGCCTCCCACGTTTCAAACCGAAGACCTCTAGGTTCCAAAGCTTTACAACACACTCCCCCCACTATGCCACTAGACCATCACATGAATATAATTGCAACATATATTATTTATATATTACTTTGACCGGTATTAATACAAAACTATATATATAAATATAATTATATATATTCAATATAATTTATGTAAAAAATAAATTGTTTACTAAAAAAAAATTGACATCACTTTTGGCGACTAAATCCATTATTTAGTCGCCAATTCTATAATTTTGGGCTACTAATTAATTTTCCGTCACTAAAGAAATATGTTCCGCCTAAAAACTACCCCTTTTGGCGACTAAACCTATTTTTAGTCGCCAAAAACGTCTCCTTTTGGCTACTAAAGTGAATTTTAGTCGCCAATTGACAGTTTTTAGCTACTAATTTTTTTTAGTAGCCAAAAAGCCTGACTTTCAGCGACCAAACTGTTTTTAGTCGGCAAAACACATAGATCGGCGGCCAAACTGTTAAATGTTTTTAGTCGCCAAAAACCTTAACCTTTGGCTACTAAAAATTTTTTAGTCGCTAAAACCCCTATATTCGGCGACTAAACTGACTTTTAGTCGCTAAAACCCTTATATTTGGCGACTAAAGTCTTTTAGTCGGCAAAAGTGACCAATCTTGGCGACTAATTCCATTTTAGTCGCCAATTCTACTACTTTCAGCGACGAAAAATCCAGTTTTAGTTGCCAAATCTGCTTTTTGTTGTAGTGTGTTATGTTTTTCCTAATATTTTCATATATATATATATGGGATAGACTCCCCTCCATATATTCATTTCTCCATACCTCTCTATACCCCTCCGGGGAGCTCTAATTCGGATTTGCACCGATGATCTGAACCGTTTATCTCATAAGTTTCGTAATAAAGGTCATCTATGCAAACAATAAGCTTCATTGAAAAATTATGAACACAGGAACAAAAACATTTTATTTTATAAAATGAACGGTTTAAGTTTACAGTTACATTTGACATTTATTTTATAAAACAAAATGTAATTTTTTCTAAAGTTTATAATTTGCCGGTGAAGTTTATTTTTTGTATGGATGACTTTTATTACAAAATTTACAAGATATACGGTTCAAATTATCGGTGCGGGTCTGAATTGAGACCTACAAGAGGGGTATTGAGAGATACGGAGAGATGAAGGTATGGAGGAGAGTTTATCCCTATCATATCTACTAATATTATAAAAGTGTGGATAGTCTGCCGCATTTTTTTCTTTTTTTTAAATCCCAATTTTACCCTCTTAAATTTGCTATATATATTTTCTAAAAGTAATGAAGAGTCCTATGTAAATCAACTATCTCTTTATTTTTGGAGTTGAACACTTAAAAATTATATATCTCATTTTAAGAGTTCTATATAAATATAAATAAATTGTCTCCTTTCTTATAAAATGATAAAAAAAAAAAGTCGTCTCCCTATTTTTTACATTGATGATGATTGAAGAAGAAAAAATAATCACACTTTCTTATTTCTTGTGTTTGTTTCTATACTAATATATATAATATTTACAATTGTTTATTATGGATCAAATCACTGTGAATGGTTTTGGTTGAATTTTAAAGTTGTAAGCATTCGTTCAAATCTAGACAAAGGAAAGCACATACATTTTTAAAACAGAGATTTGTGCTGCATGTCAAGATTTCGCAGGTTATCTTCATACACTTTCTTTTTCTTTAAATTATATTTTATAAACTGTAATATTTTACATGGTACTTTAATAACGAAAGATATGATATCAAAATTCTAAACAAGAACCACTTTTGTTGATTTTACTTTTTAAATCTATTTTTTAATTTTTGATTTTTATATTTTTTCAGTTTTTGTGATTAAAAATACTAGAAATTCTTCATATTTTATATGTAGATTATACTTTTATATGAAAATCTAATATCAAATAATCTAATTAGAATTAACAAGTTATACTTTTATATGAAAATCTAATATCAAATATCAAATAATCTAATTAGAATTAACAAGTAAAATATTGGTAAAAAAATTTATAAATTTAAACATGTAGGTGCCGTTTGGTAACACTTACGTTTTCTGTTTTCTGTTTATATTTACAAAAATTTAAAAAACTCAAATAAAAACTTGTTTGGTAAAATTTCTGATTTATAAATAAGTGGACTCAGTTTATAAATTTGGCCAAAAAATGAAAACACAAAAAATGTGTTTCCATTTTAAGTTTTCAGTTTTTTTTTTTTACCACCCAACACTAGTCACCATCCGCCACAATTTTCCACCACCGCCTTCCGCCACCACCACCCACCACCCAACCTCCACCACCACCTGCCACCACCACTCACTAGCCACCCGCCACCACCACCCACTAGCCACCCACCACCCACCTGCCACACACTCGCCACCACCATCCACCCCTCGCCACCGACCACACTGCACCAGCACCTGCCACCACCACCCACCATCCGCCACCACCACCATCCAGCCACTGCCACCCACTCGCCACCACCTTCCACCCCTTGCCACCACCACCCACCTGCCATCCACCCGCCCACACCGCCACTACTATCCACCGCCTACCACCACCCACCCGCACCTACTTGCCGCCACCCACTCACCAGCCGCCTGCCACCCACTCGCTACCACCCACCACTTACTACCACCCCACCCACTCGCTACCACTTACCCCCGCCACCGTCACTCACCCATTCACCACCACCACCACCACCCGCCACCACCTACACCATCACCACCACCACCTGCCACCAGCCACCTGCCACCCACCACTCACCACTCGCCGCCGCCACCACCCCCCACTGTTACCACCTATCACTCGCCACCGTCACCCACCCACCCACCACCACCACCCGCTACCTACAGCCACTACCAATCCTGCCATCAGCCACCACCTGCCACCACCACCTACCACCACGCCACCACCACCACTACCACCCACTTGCTACCACCCACCACCCGCCACCCGTCACCCACCCACCCACCACACCACCACCACCCGCCCTACCTACCCGCCACCACCACCCGCCATCTGCCATCCACCGCCACCATTCACCCCAAACCCGCCACGCCACGCCACCGCCACCGCCACCGCCCACTCACTACCACCCACCACCCACCCACCCACCCACCCACCCACCACCCACCGTCATCACTTTCCACTACCGTCTTTCGCCGCCACTTGCTATTTCTCACTCTTTTTTATATTTTTAAATTTTTTTAAACCTTTTGTCAATTACCAAACGTGTTTGTAGTTTAGTTTTTCTAAAAATAAATAAAAAATAAACAAAAACCAGTTATAAAATTTTTATAAATATAAACTGAAATGTAAATGTTACAAACACACCCTACTATTTGTTATTCTTAATTTTTTTTGTTATTATTATTATTAATATTTTTTCAAAAAGAATGCATAACAAATTATTTTCTAAGTGTGTTTAGATTAAGTGAATCTAATCTAAAAGTAAAATTAAAAAGTTATTAAATAAGTGAATTTAAAAGAAAATAAAAGGGTTATTAAAATAAATAAATAAACAGTGTCAAAGACAAAAAAAATAAGAAATCAAAAAATTCAAAACAAAATTTTGAAAAAACAAACCAAACTGTAAATTTTTTTTTTTAAATCTTTCTTCACTAATCTCTAATTTTACACAAAATTCTTTTCAATTTTTATGTGAATTTAATAATCTAATTGAGAAATGATATATACACAGAAAAATGTAACACTAAACATCTACATTATAATCAACTATTTAATTATGAATAATTAACTTCCCATTGTTACATGTATTATATTGTTACAAAAGATTTTACATATTACCTTTATTATATCTTATACATGTCAATGTCTACATATATATATATATATGTAAATTTATATGTTGCTGTATTCATACATTGTAGATACTTTAATTTTCTAACATGTATCACTTTAGTAATAAAGTTATATTTGTTAAAAAAAAATTGTGGAATTGTATATTATTCTCCTATCAACTTATATTCAATACATATATACATACATGTCATACAAATAATTATCCACAACAAACATTTTCAATAACAAATCAAGACTTTGCAAAACACCTCCATCACGACAATAATTATACTTTTTTTCCTTCATGGAAAAAAATCACATTATTGAGGAAAAATGTATTTTGAAATTCATAACAATATGATATCGCATCAAACTCTTACTCATCAAAATATTTTTATTACAATGAGTTATAATGGTAAGCAATAAGACAATAAAAAGACAATGAAATAAAAACTACAGAAGATCTATTGTGTAACGCCCCGAAATAATTAACGTTGGCCCATTACATAACAATGCTATCATAGATCAACTATCTCATAACTTCCATTCATTTTATTTTTGATTGTTACAAAAGATGACATATGCGATATACATTTACAAATTCTAGATTCTGAGTCTATAGCATATGGCACGGATACAAGTGTAAAAGGAAAATAAAATCAAATAAGGGAAAGGTCCTAATGGCTTATAACTTTCCAAGACAATGTTTAGTTATAACAAAATGAGTTTAAACTCAATACAAGTAAAGCCCGAGGCTTGAACAAAATTATTCACATCAAGACACCAAAAGGGAGCCTTAAGCTTTGAGTCCTCCTAAGTTAAGTCCTTGGCGGAGGCATATCATCAGCACCTGAAAGATTATTTTCCACACAAGGTGAGCCAAAATCCAGTAGGAATAATCAAAATAGTATATAAATCTTAGCAAAATCATGAGGTAAATGCACATGCATGCTATAGCTCGCCTTTTTCACACCCCATTTTGGAAGTTTGAAAGAAAGGCCTACAGTTCGGACTCCTATGGTTTTGAATCTAATCTCACAAGTGTAATGTGAAATTGATAAATACCAAAGAGTCCAAATTCGACAAATCGTTTGGAAAATTGATTTTGAATAAAAAATGCCAAAATTAGAATGCTTTGCCAAATATAGAGTCGTAACCTAAATATTTTATTTCAAGAAAATTTAGGAAACCCATGACTCGTGCCAAAGGCCACGTGTCCGTCATCACCAAAGTTGCCTCGGCTCGGGAACTTGGGTACGAGAGGGGAAGGTCATGAATTAAGCACCCCCGCTCGCCCGATCAAAGATCGGTCTCTACTAATCATGATATGATTTTTATCAACATTATGTGCTCTTATTCCAGTTATTAGGCTAGCATTACTATGTGATGCGCGCAAGCAAGTATAGACTAGTTTGCTCAAATTGGAACAATTCAATTCATGTTTGTTTTGGAAAAGGGTTTGAATTTGCCACCTCAAGTGGGCTTAAATTTTGCGAATTTGGCACCAAACAAAATGGGCTTAAAGCTGCGGATTTGCCACTCAACAAAGTAGGCTTAAAATGTACATTCGTTGAATCGTTCCAATTCAAACAACAAGCCTTCATCCACAGGCATTCAAGCAGTTTATCAAGTAAGCATTTAGCCTCATGGCAAGCATGCTAGTCATGGCAATCACTTACACTCATGCAAGTATGATAAAGCACTAAAAACTTACCTAGTACTCCAAGCTAAGATAAACAAAAAGAGTTTAGAAAAATGCATGAGTCCTAACTATACAAGATGTCTAATGCAACATATGCGAAGAATGCAATTAATAGGCTCGGCTACTAATATAACATTTTCAACGATTTCATAGCATGCGTTTAAACACGTATTCAAAGAAAGTATTGAAATGACAATGTAATTTGAATGATGCGTCGAGCCTCGGTGTATGCAATACAAGATGAACGGATGCAAGCATAAGGTATGCTAATTGAAACGTATTGCTCCTAAACTAACCATCGAAAGTGGTTAAGTAAAAGGGAGGAATATGTGGGGTTGGAAGATATACACATTATTACAACATTTTGCTCCCGCGAAGGAGAGTCCAAATAAATAACTAAGCTAACTAGCAACTAATTAAAGTTAAGCTAATTAAGCTAATTATTACAAACCAAATTGAATAACTAGTTAAACTAATTAACTAATTATTACAACACTTGAATGAACTAACTAGAAAGCTAACTAATTAAGTTACAACACAAATGTAAGCAAACTAAGTAATTAAAGTCTCTAACTACTCTGCCACTACTCCGCCTCAGGGAATGGAAGATGTGCATGCGCATGCTTGGATATCCCCCGAAAAGACCTCCGTTTTGCTCCTGAAAGCCTCTGTTTGCAGAGTTGAACACTTCCAGAACAAATCTGCCCATCTTACCAAAATTCTGCTAAGATTTACGTCAGTGGCCAGCCGGCCACTGGGAAAGACTGTCGACTATAGAAGTGGCCTGCCGACCCCCTGCCAGCCATGGATGGTGGTCTCCCAGCCACTAATGCACTGGTTCATCATGCTGTAACAGAGGACCAACAGAGCAAAGAAAGGGTATTTCCAAGGATTGTCTGCACAATTCACCCCTCCTTTTCATGAACAAATCCAAGGAGTTGTGAACTTAAGCCACAAACCACCAACTCAAGCAATTTCATTGCATGATGACTTGTGATTCAAGAGGTGCAAATTCAATAAATGCAAAATGAGACACAAACCTCCTCACTTTCATGAAAGATCAAGGGAAGAAGTTGACCTTGGAGACTTGGATCATTTCATCACTAACAAGTATGAAATGGTCCAAGTTCCATGTGTTCAATTAAGGTTCGATTGAAACAATGAAATTATTATCTTGTACCATTTTAGTCCCAAGTTTTAATTACTCAATTTTAAATTACCAACCATCCTTTAATTCATTAAGCCCAATAATGAATTTAAGTCCTCTAATGAAGTGAAGTACCAAACCAAGAGCTAACTTAAGACATGAAAGAGATGTCATGCCGTTGATAATGAACCCCTAAAAGGGATTAAATCATTAAGCATAACAACCTCAATCTCATGCTTAAAAGAATAAGAGGCTTGAAACAACTCTCAAAGCAAAACAAAAGCCAAGAAAGGAGGGAGGTTGCAGAAATTATTAGTGCTGAAAATAAGTAAGAAAAGCATAAATAAATGCTATCATTCAAAGGAGATGGTGTCTAAGACCTAAAACACCAAGCACACAAGGACTATTACACTACAAGCACGCAAAACAAACTCAAACACAACAAACACTTAAAAACAGTCTTAAAACAGGTCTGGAGCAACCCTAAAACATGTTGGAATTAGACTAACAAAAGCTAGAATAATTGGCTAAAACATAAAGCATGCTAGGCTAGTAAACAAAACACAAGGAGAGGAGGCTACCCCCTCCATTTTTGAACTTCAAAACATGTTTTTAGCAACTGAAATAACTCTGAAAAACAATGTTTGAAAGCTTAGAAAAAGATAGTAAAGAGTGGGAAACACAAGGGCAAAGGCCTCCAAAACAAGGTACAAAGAAGGGTGAGCCACCCCTCAACCTTTATTGGCTTTAAATCATAAGTTTCAGCCCAAAAATATAGAGTTCATATAGCCTAAAAAAAGCCCAAAAATAGTACAAAAATGTGCTGGAATGAAAGCTAAAACATGGAACAATTTAACCTAGTAAACAAGCCAAAGGAGGGGTGGTTAACCCTTTCATTTTTAGGACTTCAAAACCACTTTTTTAGCCTTTAAAAACCTCTGAAAATCAATGGTAAAAAGCTCAAAAAAAGTTGATAAAAGAATGGGAAACACAAGTGGAAAATCTTAGAGAACAAGGTTCAAAGAAGGGTGATTAACCCCTCTACCTTTAATAGCCTTAAACCACAAGCTTCAGCCCATAAAAATAGGTTTTAAAGAGCTTAAAAATAGCAAGAAAAGATAGAAAAGAAGGGGTGTAAAGATGGTACAAAGGCAAGAGAAGGTATACCTCTTGGAGAGGAATGAACCCTTAAGTCATAAACCGCCAATTTTACACTCTCAAGTTCTTGAAGAGCTCAAACTCAAGCTCAAATCATCTCAGCAAGAAGTTCTCTAGGTTTGGTTTGGTGTGTTTCGGCATAGGCTATGCAAGTTGCAAAAGAGAGGGAGGATTGTAGAGAGAGAGGATTTTTTCAAAAATATTTTCACTTCTAAATGTTTTCTAACCTTGAAAGCAAGAAGATAGGTCTTCTATATATAGAAATATATGAGCTTTGGTCAAAAATATCTGAAAAAGAACAGCTGAAGCAGTGTGGAAACAGCTGGAGGAAAATATTTGGTTTTTACACTGATGGCCGGCAAACAAAAAATGATGGTTTTCTGGCTACAAATGGTGGTTGCTAGCCACTTGTCGGCCATGCCTCCAGGCCCGACTTCAAATGGGTATAACTCTTTCATCCGGACTCGGTTTTAGGTCATTCTTGAGTCTAAATTGAAGCCCCAGAAATCTACTTTCTAGTGGTGATAGGATGAAATCTAAATTCTAAGTGTGGAAAGAGATACGACTATTTTAGAAAAGGTTTCTCAGTTTTGTCTTAATCAGATTGATGCCTAACTTCAAACAACCATGTCTCCCTCATCCAGACTCGACTTTAGGAGATTCCTGGGTCTAAAATAAAGCTCCAAAAGTCCACTTTCTAATGGTGGTGGCCTCACAACTAAAGTCCAAGTACACAAAAGGATAGGCCTAATTTAGTGAGGCTACCTAATTCTGTCTTAACGATTTCAAGCCCAACTTCTTCCCCAACTAGTTTTCTTCCCTCCACTCTTATTTTCTTCAACTCTAAACCTATAAATAAGAGGTTTAAAAGATTTTTCAAAGAGTTCACATCTCTTCCATTTATTTCCACTTTGTCCTTGCTCAGTTTACCGAAAAGTGCAACATTTAATGAAATATGAGCCTCACCCTCTTTGACAGAGCTTGAAGTCATGAAATGACGTGAGTGAATGTCAAAGCCCGAAGATGACCCATTTTGAGAAGACCGTAAGACTTGGGCAAACAAACAAAATGCAGATGCAGTTGGTTGAACCCGAGGGTTACCTACGTATCCCTTTGCAAGGAATCAAACCAGCGCAGTTCAGGGGCAGGATGCTAAATGATACACAATATAACCAAACAATGTAAATGATATATAATGTAACGAAATAATCAAACCACAAGCAGTGCTTACCGCACGAATATCATTAAAGGATAGAGATGCAAATCAAACTACGTTTTATATAGAAAAGAGATGGGCACAACTGAACGACGTCTAACACAGGCTAAGTGCCTACATTCTCAATACTGGCCTCAGCGCAACATGGATGCTTACACATAATAGAACCATGTTTCAACGTGAAAAGGGTGCGAGCACATGTAAAACTATGTTTTTTGCAGAAAGAGAAAGAGTACGAGTAATTGAGTGGGGGATGATATAAGTGATGAACGATCTACTTAGGAAAGATAATGATCTTAAATGCTGAATATAACAAAACAAAGTATGATACAATGGATGCAATGGATGAAGTGAGAACTATGTCTTACCTAGAAAGGGCATAGACACAAAACAAACCACGTCTAACACAAAAAAGGTGTCGAAACCCTCAGACCACAATTCTTGCAGAATAGGCGCGTACACATGCAAAGCTATGTTTCAACAAGGGAAATGCATGAGCACATGCCAAACTAAGCTTAACATGAAAAGGATGCAAGCGAGAAAATGGATAATGATGTAATGAATACGATGAATAATGTAGCAGATGCATGCAATAAATGCTATATGTAATGTAATGAATAGTTAGTTGGGAAGTGAAAGTACCTTTACAGGGGCAATTGGCGATGACTCACCTCATCCTGCTAGGGATCTTTCGTTTCTTCTTGGTTGCACTTCCAAACCACAGGTACTACTTTTCTCCTTGGCTATGTTCGCAACTTTCCCTATTCTCCAACAGGGTGATAGACTAGGTTGGTTCAGTATCCAGAATTGGGGCGCATATAAGCTACCTCAACCTATGGGGCTCCCATATAGATTTCAAGCCGAGGATACACCCCTGGGTATTTAAACCAGACTTTAGTCTCAGAAATCCCGAACATTTGCGATCTAGGCCTTGGCTATTCGAACTCTAGTTTCCACCGTTTCAGTTGATCTCCTAGGAACTCACTACAAATACAAGCAGGTGGCTATACTAGACCACCAGAAGTCGTTCAAGCATGACAAACACCAAAGGAATTGCACCTTTAGAGGAATTAAGGTCTCCTAGACTAGGTGCATGCACAAGATAGTGCAAATGAGGTGAATGAATGCACAAAATAGTGCTATACAAGATGCAATGCACAAGATAGTGCGAAGTAAGATGAAATGCACAAGATAGTGTGATGAAATGTGTATTGCACAAGACAGTGCCATACAAGGCACAAGATAGTGCGATCTAAGATGAAATGCACAAGATAGTGCGATGTAAGGTGAAATGCACAAGATAGTGCTATGTAATGCACAAGATAGTGCGATGTAAGATGAAATGCACAAGATAGTGCGATGTAAGGTGAAATGCACAAGACAATGCGAATGTAATGAATGCACAAGTTAATGTTATATAAGGAAAAATGCACAAGATAATGCTATGCAATGCACAAAATAGCGTGATGTAAGATGAAATGCACAAGACAATGATATGTAATGCACAAGATAGTGCGATGTAAGATGAAATGCATAAGACAGTGCTATGCAGGTTGAATGCACAAAATAATGCAATGGTGCACAAAATAGTGTGATACAAAGTGAATAGAATAGTGTGATACAAAGTGCACAAAATAGTGCGATGAAGGGTGCACAAGATAGTGCGATGTATGATGAGATTGTGCGGTGGATGCACGAAATGAGATTATTGTGCGATAGATTACACAGAATGAACAAGTGAACAAGATTACAAATCAATACAGTGACAACGCATGTTCCATGCAAGATAAACAACTAATGCATGATGTTAATTGAAAGAATGTTCTGTGCAAGAGACGAGCATATTTTATGCAAAATTGAAAGCATGTTCTATGCATGATTGAAAGCATATTCTATGCAAAATTAAAAGCATATTCTATGCATGATTCATAAACGATGCAAGGCACGCGTGCAACATGAGTATATGTGAAAATGCATATTCTATGAAATAGAAGAGAACAAAATATGTAATTTTGACAGAACGACAGATCGAACAAAAGATGTTGTTCGGCGATAACCTTTGATTTACCCATCGGAGACTTTGTAACATGCTCAAAAGGATACATCTTGTTCATATTGGCATCTGCAAGCCGCTTTGATCGCCATTCTGACTTGAAGCAGGCTTGAACTTGGGGTCGAGGTACACTTATACTCCAGAGAAATGGCGAGGCCTGAGAAGGTGCACCTGGAACGCAGTTTTGAAATTTGCTGAAGTTGAAACACACTAAGATGCTCCAAATTTTCCCTCTTTTCTTTTGCTTTGCAGTTTGGAACCTATGTAGCTTCAGATAGGTCCTGGTTCTATTGCTCTCGCTCTTGACATGGGTTGAACCCTACAGTTTATAAAAGAAATAATTATGTTTTGCAAATCAAGTTGGGAATGGCATGGCACTCTGAGCACAAAACAATTTATTTTGGAAATTTCTTAACCGGGTATTGAGCCTACGACTGACCACAGTCAAAACGAATCAACAAAGGAAAAACAAAGGTAGAACAATCGAAACACATCTACTACACTCAAAATAACTCAAAACAAAAATCGAGGCAAACAAAAACAACAAACACAACACTTGGATGTTTTCCACCAGTGGGATACCTCTCGGTTCATGGGGAGCCTATTGCTTCACCAAGTATTGTTTCCTACCCTTTCTTATTTGTGATTCTCACATAACTTTGGCACTCAATCTCTTTTTCTTTGAAAAGCTCCTTCCTTACTTTTTCTTTCAGCACACATCTCTCTATTTTTTAATCTCTTTTATTTTTTATGCCTTTCCAGGTGTGGTAGGTGGATAAGCTGAAAGTTGTGGGTTCTTGCCCGTAGCATTTGCTGGATTCTCCTTCTTTCACTCACAACTAGTGAGCTTTCCCATAGAGGGGTTGTAGTGCGATTGGACGTGCAGCAAACCTGCAATAGACGTCACTTGGCAATGCCCTTGGCTTCACTTGACCGAGATGAGTTGCAACATGTCCTGCGGGCCAGGTATACAATTGATTGGTTTCATACATTGCATTTTCTAATTCCCCATTCCGGTTTAGACGCCAATTTGGGTGCGATCGTCCGGATGAGGGAATCGAATATCCAACTCCATTTCCAATTCGTGCTTCACACTTGGCTTGATACCTCATTGCTTGGAGGATGAGAGATTTTTGGCCTCCCTACTGCCAACTTCAATTGTGCCTTTTCTAGCTGGTATAGTGCCCTTTCTGGCGAGTATGGTGCCCCTTCTGGCAAGTATGGTGCCATTTCTGGCAAGTATGTTGACAACGGGGAAAAGACAGAAAACCTGACTCAACTGTGTCCCTAGTTCATCATTTTGACCATTTTTTTTGTTTTGGTTTTCTACTAAAACAATTTTGACCAATATGAGAGTTAGATTAACATGCTTATTTGACTTCCTATTTTAAAATCATGTAAGTTAGGCTATGAGCATTGAAAATTTTCCTTTTTTGGGTCCAAGAAATGGTCCAGTTTAAAAAAAAATGGAATAATTTCTGAGAAAATTAGTCAACTCATTAAAAATCCTCAAAACTATTTTTGCAAATGGCCACTGTTCATTTGATGTGGATTTAACTCTTGAGATGCACAACCTCAGATCTGAACTTGATTTGTCTTGCAGTTGAATCTTTTAACGGAATAGGACAACCGAATTTGAACAAAGATGAGCACGAAGATGAGCCAATTTGGACATGGAGAGGATAGTCGAGTTTGAACAAGGATAAGCCAATCAAAGTGGATGAGCCCAGCAGACTGAAAATGATTGGGACCGAACTTCAAGATGAAGTTGCCTACATATCCCAAAGATGGGAATCAGGCCGTACGTAGTTCCGGGGTTTAAGACGCACTCAGGTATTCAGGTATTAACACTCTCTTTTTATGCTCTAACTTTTTCCAAAGTCGCCCTTTCGTGTTTTTAACCTTGTGAGCTCTGTTTTTCTTTTCTTTTTGTTTCTTTCCCTTTTCTTTTCTTTTCTTCTTCTTCTTCTTCTTTTTTTTCTTTTCTTTTCTTTCTTTTCATTTTTTTTCATTTTTGTTCTTTTTCTTTTTCTCTACTCTAACTTTTGCCTAGGTCGCCCTTCTGGGTTTTCGGTCCAGCGAGCCTCTCAAGAATAAAAAAGTTTAACTTGTCCATGTTGAATGGTAGTAGGATCTTTAGCCATCTGAATCCATGAGAATGGCTGCTGTTGCTGACTAAATAGTCTTGACGATGTAAGAGCCCATCCAATTGGGGTCTGAATTTGCCCCTAGTGTTGTGGATATAAACTCGATTGTCCTTCAGCAAAACTTTTCTTTTCTTTATTCAAGGAATTTTGGCTTTCTTGCCAATCTCCATTGGTTTGCGGAATGACCCATATTTTGACTCTTTGAGCACATCTGACATTTTTGCCCCTAGTTCTAGTGTTGCTTCCAATCCGACCATAGAAGCCTTATATTATGATTGATTGTTTGAACATTCTAAGTCAAGGTTCAAAGTTTGAAAGCAAAAGGGGTCAAGTGTCGAGGCTGAGAGTGATCCTATGATGTACAATCTCCAGAGTGATTCCACGCATGTCTTCGTAGGACCACGCAAAATATTTTTTGAAATCTTTTAGTAAAGTGACTAGTCGCTCATGCTCCTTTGAAGACAATGTAGAACTAATCTGGATCAAGCCAGGATCCTTCTCAGTACTCACATTAACAAACATGATCTCATTCATTAAGGGCTTAGCATGTCTCTCTTTCTGTTAATTGATTAAGTTTTTGTAAATCCCGAGGAATTCCTCCCACTTTGTTTTCATCACAGTGTTAGAAAAGTTTTGAAAAACTTAGGTCAATGCAATGATTCTAAGGCACAGAAAAGGCACAATTTTGCTCAATTACTACCATCCCATTCAGAACTTCTTGCTCAACTGGTTCAATGGTAGAAACAGACTCAAAAGAAAGAGTGGAAAAGACAAACACAAAATAAGAAAGTGACGTCCAAGGTAACACCTCGAAATCACCTGACTTTAACACAATAGGACTGACTCGATACAACATGACAGACTCAATACAACACAACATAACGGACTCAATACCCAAGTTAGAAAGTACAATAAACAACATTTTCAAATTGCTCAAAACAATGCATGCCATCCACCACATCTGGAGTAAAATGAGCGCCATCAGCAGGTGGTTCATCCCTCGATCACATAGTCACATTATTCCCCCAGTTCATTGATCCAGTGCCGATAGACTTTGTAGGGCCTGGTGCAACGATGACCTCATTATCAATTAGATCTTGAACTTTATGGCAAAGGCGAAGGCGAAGGCGAAGGCAAAAGCAACTGTCAGTGTCATAGCCGATTTGTTGATGGAAGACACAATACTTAGTAGCATTATACATGGATGGAAGAGGATCAGGAAGAGGCCAGGGGTCATGAGGTTGAGGATTTGGAGAGCTTTGGACAAGGTCATGCAAAGGGGATTGAAGGTGCAGTTTCCAGTCCTGCCAGGCTTGACAGAGGGCTTGGTAGGTGTTGACTGGGTTTGATGATCTTTTACAGGTGTAGGATTGGAGCTGAAAGGGGCGTTTCTGGTTCGACAGCCTTTTTCATGGTTTGCCCCTTGATTTGAAATGCTCCCAACCTTAGTAACAAAAGTGTCATCCACAATTTTTGCAACAACCGCCAACACTTGCTGCTTGTTCAGCCCTTTGACCTTAAATGCCTTAATAGGCCACTAAAGCTGTTCATAAGGATCAATACTAGCCCCATCCTTGTTCTTGCCCTTAGCCTCCACTTTGCCAAGGGATTGGGTCATTATATCGAAACAGAGCCCAGTTGTTGACATGTTCTCACCTAGAGTTGAGATAGCTTCAGGTTGGCCATTTCCTATTGCAGCTCGCCCCAAGATTGGGGGGCCTTTTGGTGTGAAATTTCTGGCATGTGATGTGGTGGATGATGGAGCCAAAATCCCAAAGGCTAAATCTGCCACAATTCTTTGAAGATATTCAATCATGCTCACTAGCTTAGAAGTAGTGGGTTCATGGGTTTGAGATGATTGGGGTTCAAGTGCATCCATCATACACAAGTCCGTACTTTCTAGAATGAACACCTCAGGCTTGGGTAAATGGGCTGGGGTGCCATGACCGCGTTGCTGATGATACATGCAGTATTTGGTGGAGTTATGTCTGGCAGGGAGTGGGTTAGGAAGAGGTTGGGGATCAAGGGCTTTGAGATACCCCTTTTCCATAGTCACTTTTAGTGTATTGGTTAGGCTTATATAGAGGGGCGTGAAAGTTTTTCCTTGAGCTCGGGTTGGGCCGGCTGTTTGTGGATTGGTATTGGCAAAAGGGTTGGCAGTTTTGGGATTAGTGGTGACGATATTTACTTCTTAGCATTTCGCAGCTGTGCTACCCTTGGAACTGCGAACAACATTCCTCCTCATAGGTTCATTACCCTCTACAATGATCCCTTGCCTAATGGCATCCTCGATTTGAACCCCAATTTCATGGAGGTCCTTAAAGTTGAATAGCGGGAGGGCTATCATTTTCTGTAATAGCCTTTCATGCAGATTTCTAACAATGATACAGACTTGCTTTTTTTCTAGAGGCCTGCTTGCCATCATAGCCGCCTTTTCCCTCTATCGAATAACAAACTCTAAAAAGCCCTCCTTCAGTTCCTGACGCGTTGTCTCAAGATCACGAGTTGTGACTTGGATCTGCGTGTTATAGGAATATTGGGCAACAAAGGATTCGGCCAACTCCTGCCAGTTTTGTTTCACAGAGTCCTCCAATTTAGCATACCAAATGGCAGCTATTCTAGACATGGTTCGGCTGAATAGTGACAACTTCTGTAATCGGGTCAAACCCATTGGTCGTAGGATATCAAAAAACAGACGCAAATGTACCATTGGATCTCCAAAGCCATCGAAGTTGTCAATATGCGGCATCTTGAATCGCTCTGGTAGGGTAACTGCCGATTCAGTGTGCCCATCCTCTATGTCTGGAATAGAGTTGACCCCATGTGCCTTTTTGAACAGCTTTTCCAGCTTGTTGACTTTGAGCGAGGTTGGATCAACCTCGAGTTCGAACGGTGCCTCCGTTTGATACATCAGGGCTCTAGAAGTTTGTGTTGGGATGGGTTTTGCTTGGACTGGGAAAATAAGAACACCTTCGGTTTGTGGATCTTGAGCAGTGGCAGCATTAGCTCTGGTACCGGGCATAGGGATAACTGCAATGGGTACATGTGATGCAGAGGCTACTCCTAGCTGCGGTTGCTATTGCTGTAGGCTAGTTATAACCTCGGCTTAATGGGTTGCGTCATGCCGAAGGGAGTCAATTGTTTGTTGCAGATGGAGTATAATCTCTCCAAATTTGTCGGAGGCTGAGCCATGATAGGGGTAGATGCCCGGGATGAGCTGAACGAAGGTAATCTAACTGGTGAATGCTGGAACAGTGGAACATGTGAGCCCTGTCTGGCCCTTTTTTGCCTTGCCACAGGCAAAGGAAACACTGGTTGCTCCTGAACTAAATCGCTGACCTGACCTGACAAAGTCTATCAACATGAGTCCATAATACCCAGGGGATATCGAAGCCTTTTGAAGCTATGGTTCCAGGACTACCTTGTAAAAGAGAAAACAGATAGCATCTCAGCCCAATTTCACTAGAATAGATATGATCACAGCTGAATGAATGTACTCTCTACTGAAATCTGCCTTATAAACTAAATACCACATTTTGCAACTGATATATACATCTCTGTACAGTTTCATTATAAAGCACATACTAGTTAATTGAGAGCCAAAACACCCCTATAAGGGGGGTAGGGTTACCCTATCCTAGTTTCATTAGGAGCTAGGGTTCATTATTCAAACAATGTGGTTTCATGCAATCTTATATTCGGGTGAGCATCCTGTCCTAGTTTAGAATAGTCTCTACGGCTTTCGATACACAACTAGGCCAAATGGTCAAAAAGGGTACCTCAGCAAGACTACCTAATATACTTCTCACACCTAACACCGAGAAGTGAAAGGAGGATCAAATTGTACGATGGTAGTCCAGATCCAAGGGTTGCGTTCCCATCGTGGCAGAGCCCGCAACCGGTCAGCCTTTTGGCACGATTTTCAAGCAAGCCTCCTGCAAACCGTCTAGAAATAGCAGATGACAAACACAGTGACTTAGGCGCACCAATGCAAATGCAAATGCAAAGAACATATAAGTGTAGATGAAATTTCATATCATGAATTTCAAGTCCAGTTTTCTAAATCCCCAGCAGAGTAACCAGAAACTGTAGCTCGCCTTTATCGCGCCCCCTTTCGGAAGTTTGAAAGAAAGCCCTAAAGTTCGGACTCCCACAGTTTTGAATCTAATCTCACAAGTGCAATATGAAATTGATAAACACCAAAGAGTCTAAATCTGGCAAATCGTTTGGAAAATTGATTTTGAATAAAAAAAATGTCAAAATTGGACTGCTTTGCCAGATACAGAGTCGCCACCTAAATATTTTATTTTGGAGAAATTTAGGAAACCCATGACTCGTGCCAAAGGCCACATGTCCGTCATCACTAAAGTTGTCTCGGCTCGAGAACTTGGGTATGAGAGGGGAAGGTCATGAATTGAGCTCCCCCGCTCGCTCGATCAAAGATTGGTCTCTACTAATTATGATATGATTTTTATCAACATTATTTGCTCTTATTCCAGTTATTAGGCTAGCATTACTATGTGATGCGTGCAAGCAAGTATAGACTAGTTTGCTCAAATTGGAACAATTCAATTCATGTTTGTTTTGGAAAAGGATTTGAATTTGCCACCTCAAGTGGGCTTAAAGTTTGTGAATTTGCTACCAAACAAAGTGGGCTTAAAGCTGTGAATTTGCCACTTAACAAAGTGGGCTTAAAACGTACATTCGTGAATCGTTCCAATTCAAACAACAAGTCTTCATCCACAGGCATTCAAACAGTTTATCAAGTAAGCATTTAGCCTCATGGCAAGCATGCTAGTCATGGCAATCACTTATACTCATCCAAGTATGCTAAAGTACTAAACACTTGCCTAGTACTCCAAGCTAAGGTAAACAAAAAGATTTTAGAAAAGTGCATGATTCCTAACTATACAAGATGTCTAATGCAACACATGCGAAGAATGCAATTAATAGGCTCGACTACTAATATGACATTTTCAACGATTTGATAGCATGTGTTTAAACACGTAGTCAAAGAAATTATTGAAACGACAATGTAGTTTGAATGATGCGCTAAGCCTTGATGCATGCAATACAAGATGAATGGATGCAAGCACAATGTATGTTAATTGAAACGTGATGCTCCTAAACTAACCATCGAAAACGGTTAAGTAAAAGGGAGGAAGATGTGGGGTTGGAAGACACACACATTATTACAACTTTTTGCTCTCGCGAAGGAGAGTCCAAATGAATAATTAAGCTAACTAGCAACTAATTAAAGCTAAGCTAAGTTAATTAAGCTAATTATTACAAACTAAAATGAATAACTAGTTAAACTAATTAGCTAATTATTACAACACTTGAATGAACTAACTAGTAAGCTAACTAATTAAGTTACAACACAAATGTAAGCAAACTAAGTAATTAAAGTCTCTAACTACTCTGCCACTACTCCGCCTCGGGGGATGGAAGATGTGCATGCGCATGCTTGGATATCACTCGAAACGACCTCCGTTATGCTCCTGAAAGCCTCTATTTGCAGAGTTGAACACTTTTAGAACAAATCTGCCCATCTTACAAAAATTCTGCTGAGATTTACATCAGTGGCCAGCCGGCCACTGGCAAACATTGCCGGCTAGGTGTCGGCCATGGAAGTGGCCTGCCGGCCATGGATAGTGGTCTCCCAGCCACTAATGCACTCTTTCATCATGCTGTAACAGAGGACAAACAGAGCAAAGAAAGGGTATTTCCAAGGATTGTCTGCACAATTCACCTCTCATTTTCATGAACAAATCCAAGGAGTTGTAAACTTAAGCCACAAACTACCAACTCAAGCAATTTCATTGCATGATGACTTGTTCTTCAAGAGGTGCAAATTCAATAAATGCAAAATGAGACACAAACCTCCTCCCTTTCATGAAAGATCAAGGGAAGAAGTTGACCTTGGAGACTTGGATCATTTCATCACTAACAAGTATGAAATGGTCCAAGTTCCATGTGTTCAACTAAGTTTCGATTGAACACAACAAAATTATTATCTTGTACCATTTTAGTCCCAAGTTTTAATTACTCAATTTTAAATTACTAACCATCCTTTAATTCATTAAGTCCAATAATGAATTCAAGTCCTCTAATGGAGTGAAGTACCAAACTAGGAGTTTACTTAAGACATGAAAGAGATGTCATGCCATTGATAATGAACCCCTAAAAGGGATTAAACCATTAAGCATGACAACCTCAATCTCATGCTTAAAAGAACAAGAGGCTTGAAACAACTCTCAAAGCAAAATAAAAGCCAAGAAAGGAGGGAGGTTGTAGAAATTATTAGTGTTGAAAATAAGTGAGAAAAGCATAAATAAATGCTATCAATCAAAGGAGATGGTGTCTAAGCCCTAAAACACCAAGCTCATGAGGACTATTACACTACAAGCATGCAAAACAAAACTCAAACACAACAAATAGTTAAAAGCAGTCTTAAAAAAGGTCTGAAACAGTCCTAAAACATGTTGGACTTAGACTAATAAAAGCTAGAATAATAGGCTAAAACTTAGAGCATGCTGGGCTAGTAAACAAAACACAAGGAGAGGAGGCTACCCCCTTCAGTTTTTAACTTCAAAACATGTTTTTAGCCACTGAAATAACTCTGAAAAATAGTGTTTAAAAGCTTAGAAAAAGATAGTAAAAGAGTGGGAAACACAAAGGCAAAGGCCTCCAAAACAAGGTACAAAGAAAGATGAACCACCCCTCAACCCTTATTGGCTTTAAACCACAAGTTTCAGCCCAAAAATATAGAGTTTATACAGCCCAAAAACAGCACAAAAATGTGCTGGAATGAAAGCTAAAACATGGAACAATTTAAGCTAGTAAACAAGGCAAATTAGGGGTGGTTAACCCCTCAATTTTAGGACTTCAAAACCATTTTTTTAACCTCTGAAAACCTCTAAAAATTTTTGGTAAAAAGATCAAAAAAAAGTTGATAAAAGAATGGGAAGCACAAGTGGAAAGGCTTAGAGAATAGTGTTCAAAGAAGGGAAATTAACCCCTCTACCTTTAATAGTCTTAAACCACAAGCTTTAGCCCATAAAAATAGGTTTTAAAGAGCTTAAAAACAGCAAGAAAAGATAAAAAAGAAGGGGTGTAAAGATGGTGCAAAGGCAAGATAAGGTATACGTCTTAGAGAGGAATGAACCCTTAAGTCATAAACCACCAATTTCACGCTCTCAAGTGCTTTAATAGCTCAAACTCAAGCTCAAATCATCTAAGCAAGATGTCCTCTTGGTTTGGTTTGGTGTGTTAAGGCATAGGCTCTACAAGCTGCAAAAGAGAGAGAGAATTGTAGAGATAGAGGATTGTAGAGAGGATTTTTCCAAAAATATTTCCACTCCTAAATGTTTTCTAACCTTGAAAGCAAGAAGATTGGTCTTCTATATATACTGGAGCAGTGTGGAAACAACTAAAGGAAAATATCTGGTTTTTACACTAATAACTGGTAGGCTAGCAGTGGTGGCCAGCCGACCATCACTGGTGGCCGGCAGGCAAAAAATGGCGGTTTGCCGGCTACAAATGGTGGCTGCTGGCCACCTGCCAGCCATGCCTCTAGGCCCGACTTTAAATGGGCATAACTCCTTCATCCGAACTCGGTTTTAGATCATTCTTGAGTCTAAATTGAAGCCCCGAAAGTCTACTTTCCAGTGGTAGCAGTCTCAAATCTAAATTCTAAGTGTGGAAAGAGATATGCCTATTTTAGTGAAGGTTTCTCAGTTTTATAATCGGATTGATGCCTAACTTCAAATAGCCATATCTCCCTTATCTGGACTCGGCTTTAGGAGATTCTTGGGTCTAAAATGAAGCTCCGAAAGTCCACTTTCCAATGGTGCTAGTCTCACAACTAAAGTCCAAGTGTACAAAAGGATAGGCTTGATTTAGTGAGGCTACCCAGTTCTCTCTTAATAGATTCAAGCCCAACTTCTTCCCGAACTAGTTTTCTTCCTATACTCTTATTGTCTTCAACTCCAAACCTATAAATAAGAGGTTTAAAAGATTTTTCAAAAAGTTCACCTCTCTTCCATTTATTTCCACTTTGTCCTTGCTCGGTTTATCTAAAAGTGCAACATTCAATGAAATGCAAGCCTCGGAACAACGTAAAAACTTTTTCAAAAATATTTTGAAAGAGAGGGTTTTAAGGTCTAAAATAATTTTGGTCAAAATAGTTTTGGTCCAAAATAGGGTGTAAGGTTGGGATTTAGAGCTCTCTTTGCTGAAGAAATTGAACATTTGCATAGCATAACTTTCATCATCAAGGGATCAATTAGTGGCACCCAAGTCATAAGGGCGGTCAAAAATGCGGTGTCTACACATGCTCTTTTTCAAATGTTCCTCGTTTTCCATATCAAAACAATATAATGCAAGATTATAATCCAGTTCATGAAAATAAGCATTTTAATATAGAAAGCAGGGCAGTGGATACAAAACATTGAGAATCTCTAGGTACGTATCTGCCAGTAGGCTATATAATCACTACCAAAGCCATTTTACTGATACTAACTGGAAGGATCGGCACCTTATCACATGGGCTTCTGGATTTTCACCAATGACACACAGGCCAATATTATAACCACAACTACATTCCCTAACTAGATTCACCAATGTATTCACCCATTTTCTCAAAACGATATATTTAAAATGTTTAATGTATAATTATGCATAATGCACAATGGATAAGAAATTAGTTTTGATTCAATCTAATCCTCATGCAATGTCTATAACAATCAAGACAATCCTCCACCGATAGCCTAAAATAAATATTTCTATACAATAGATAATTTCAAATCAACAGATACATTTTTGTCAAAATACAATGGGAGTGATACTACATATCCAACTCCACCACCATCAGACATTTTTCCCTTAAGCTCAATATTGACCCAAAGGTCCAAATATTATCAACAACACCAATATTCTCATCTCTAGGCTCAAATACACATGTATAGGATCAAAATACAAAACCCCTCTTTTATATATTTTGAAACCCTAACTCCCAAAATCACCCAACTCAACATTATATCAAAAAGACCAATAGTTTATGTCAAGGATCATAGAAATGAGTAGTTATCCCTACCTCAAATTTGGAGCTCAAAGGAAGAAGATGTAGAAATCTCGAAGTGCTCCAAATCAAGAACTTTTGGATCAAAAGATAGCCCACAACAAACTCCACACTTTTTACAAAGAGACTAAGGTGGGAGATCACTCTAACTAGATCAATACCTAGAGAAAAGTTGGGTTTCTAGTGAGAGGAGCTCTCCAATGGAGTTTTTCGAAAAGTAAGAGAGAGAAAGGATGTTGAAAAGTGATTTAAAATGACCCAGCTGCGATCTGATATACGTACGACCCGCTCGAGCGGAGAATAGGACGCTCGAGCGTCAAGACACAACTGCAAAACACACCCGGTCGAGCGCAAAAGGAAGCCCGCTCGAGCGTAGATTACACTCGTCCAGTACTTTTACAGACAAAGAACACCCGCTCGAGCGCAAGGATACCCGATCGAGCGTAAGGAAATCCGTTCTAGCATGAAAAACACATCTGCAGAACTTTTGCAGACGGACAAACTACTGAAGGTGTGCAAACTCCGCTCGAGCGTAAGAAGACCCGCTCGAGCGGATCACTAAAAATCTGGGCAACAAGAATTGGGACAAAAGCTCAATCAACCTGTTTGAAACATGCCCAAGACAATTCTAAACTCAAATGCAAGGAGTTAGAGGACGAAAATGAAATAGAGACAACAACAACTATCAACGGAACCGAGTCCGGAATACAGTAAACAAGAGAGGGAAAACCGGGATCGCTATACACATCCACCAACCATGGCATTTTGTAACACTCCAACTTTTATTACTCGAGGAATATTAGCATATACTTTAATCGGTCAATTCAATAATGATAAAAATACTGAATAATAAAGAAATCAATAATTTACAATGTTCCCTCCCGTATGCATTTAATGAATTACGATACATGCTCGTAGGTTTACATTATTAAATATAGATAAATGAAAATAAGCAAAAGATAATCCTTTTTACAACACATTGGCATTCCGTCCACTATTAATAGGCCCTATGGCCAACAAATATAAGATTTCAAGTTTTGGGCACTCTTTACTCCATATCTAAAAAATGATTAGCAACATGGGATGAACACAAAGGTCCATCAGAGATCCCAAAGATACTAAACAATAACAACATATAGATAACTATGATCATGAATGCTCTAATATATACATATAGGTAATGAGACATTTCATACTTCAAAATATACTTACATAAGTACAAATTTTCAAACGATCCTCTTTAACATAACAAGAAATAAAAACTAGTTATTACTTTTTAAAAAATTTCATTTGCATTTAAGAAAATCTCAACCATTCATTGTATTGCCACGATCTCCTAAGATCGATCTAAACAATATACTCATCCTACATTCCAACTCATTACGGCTACAAGGACAATTACTATATATTATGGTCTTAAGCACAAGTATACAATGAACATTCACAAATACATGTATGTATATGCAACAATAGACGCGTCAACACGCATTACCATATTATACCGATCACAAGCACGGAAAGCCAATTATGCATCATTTTTCATCACAATACAAGTATGAAGATAAACTACATGTAATTAATACATAACGGACCTCCGACTTCGTCAAGCCATAACCACCATAACCCACTTTACCGAGCATGAGCCGGAGGGGAGACAAACCCATTTCAAAGTGCCAAACTTTACCGGTCCTTATGCCCCAGAGGGGAGATGAACCCGTTCACACTTTACCGGGTGCGAATCGAAGGGAAGAGGAACCCATGTTAAAGTGCCAAACTTTATTGGGCGCAAATCTGGAGGGGTAAAGGAACCCCTATCAATTCGCACCTTCATTTAACTCAACAATTGGCACATTATTCCAAATTTTACAAATTATTCAAAAATGTCAATACCATCCTCTATCGATGGCTAAGGACATAGCCTCATAAACAACAAGGACCAAGTCCATGAATTTGTTTTTGTTTTTGTACTTAAGCTTGACGTAAACTTATGTGTATATGTATATATAAAGGGTTGTTCTGTTCATTTAAGTCTTCATAGCTCATTGGACGTTATAATTTATTATTTAAGGCTTCTGCTAGCCCCTAGTATTGTATTACTGTTAAGCAAGCCTTTGGTAATCTCATATTACTGGCCAATCACCTCACCTACCCTTGCGGGGCGGGGTTCGGGTCGTGACAGAGTGGTATCAGAGCACGAGTTATACCGCGCACACACGTTCAAATGAGCTATAGGATTTCCTAGAAAAGAAATTAGGGTATTACATCAACATGTGTGTGTGTGTGGAATTATTATGTGCATACCTAATGTAAATGTGAATGTGAGAATTGTATTTCCTATGTTTGTTATTACCATGTTTTATATAGACCAATGGAGAGAACAAGAAATGCAGATGAGCCAGAATCTTTAGATGCAAGAATAGATCGATTAGAAAGAATGGTTGAATTATTAATAGAATCTCTGAGACAACAACAAAATCAATAACTCCTTCATCCTCCTCCTCTGCCACTAGTGCAAGTTAAGCCCAACAACAATGATGATATAATAACTCTAACACAAAAGTTTAACAAAATGAAGCCACCAACCTTCCAGGGAGGTATTGAGCCTTTGAAAGCCGAGGCGTGGATCTTAGAAACTTAAAAGTTATTTGAAGTTTTTCCGTGCTCTGAGGCACTAAAAGTTTTACTGGCAACTTTAACTTTACAAGAAGAAGCAAGGCGATGATGGATGCTTATTCGTGAGAACAATGGTTCTATGACATGGGCTCAATTTAAAGAAGCTTTTTATGAGAAATATTTTCCTTAGTGTGTCCGTGACCGTAAAGTGCCTAAATTTGAACAGCTAAATATGAAGCTAAATTCACGGAACCTACTCAGTACGCTCCACACATAGTAGATTCTAACTATAAGAAAGCCATGAAATTTGAGAGTGGGCTCCATGTTGAAGTACTTGATTGGGTCCATGTTCTCAAATTGACCAAATATGTGGATGTTTTTGATAGAGCTCTTATGTTTGAGGCAAACATTGTAGCTTTAAAAGAGGCCAGGACACCAGTGACTGATTGGAAGGGTAAAAGACAGGGTTCAATTTCAAGAAGGGCTAGAGCAACTCACAAAACAAGAAACAGAATACGGGGTCGTCAAACAGTCCCAGTCAAGGGAATAATTCTATACCGCCTTGTCTAGAATGTGGTAAAAGACATAAAGGTGTTTGTTACAAGATTTCAGGAGCATGCTTTAGGTGTGGCAAAATTGGCCACATAGTCAAAGATCGTCCTCTCTTACCCCAAGGCACTAATAGATCCTTCGCAAGTTGTGCGGCATCAGTCGCATCAACCGCTACACCAAAACCCACTTCTAAAGCTACAGGGAGAGAAACTTTAAGGCAAGGCCGGGTTTTCGCACTAGCATCGGGAGATATGCAGAATGCTGAGGTAGTAGTGTCAGGTATAGTCCCCATTTGTGCTCAAAATGCTTATATTTTGATTGATTTGGGGTCTACACACTTATTTGTATTTCATTCTTTTTTGAGAAAATTAACTAGACCACTGGAACCCATGAACTATTTATTAGCTGTATCTTCACCAACTGAGGGGGTCCATGACTTGTGCATATATGTATCCTGCATGTGAGATTGTTGTTGGAGAAGTGAATTTATATGTTCATTTGTTTCCTCTGAATATTGCTCATTTTGATGTAATCTTGGAGCTGGATTGGCTAACGAAATATCATGCCACTATTGATTACATAACCAAACAAGTCGTATTCCGACCACCTAGATTGCCTGAATTTACGTTTGATGGAATTGGTGTTGTACCTCTCCCATACTTAATTTCCTCTATGAAAGCATGCAAATTGATTAGAAAAGGTTGTAGGGGATATTTGTAATGTGTATTAAATGTGCCAACTATTGATAAAACTAATGTGGACAATATTCCTATGGTCAGAGAGTTCCCAGATGTTTTTCTAGATGACTTGCCGGGGAATTTGATTGACAGAGAAATTGAGTTCACTATTGAGATAGTACCAGGTACACAACCGATTTCCAAACCTCCGTATAGAATGTCAGCTACCGAATTGAAAGAATTGAAGATTTAATTACAAGAGTTGTTGGACAAAATGTTTATCAGACCTAGCACCTCACCATGGGGCGTTTCAATCCTATTTGTGAAAAAGAAAAATGGTTCATTGAGGCTTTGCATTAATTACCATGAATTGAACAAGGTGACTGTGAAGAACAAGTATCCATTATCTCGTATCGATGATTTATTCGATTAGTTGCAAGGGGCTCAAGTCTTTTCCAAAATTGATTTATTCGAATGGAATGAACAGAGAGAGTTAGCTTTTCAAGAACTGAAGACTCGACTTGTAACTGCACCGATCCTCACCTTACCCTTAAGTACAAATGCTTTTACTATTTTTAGTGATACATCTTATAAAAGTTTGGGGTGTGTATTGATGTAGAATGGGAAAGTGATAGCCTATGCTTCCGGACAACTGAGATCGCACGAAAAGAATTATCCGACCCACGATTTGGAACTTGCAGCAGTGGTTTTTGCATTGAAAATTTGGCGCCACTACTTAGATGGGGCAACGTGTGAATTTTATATGGATCACAAAAGTTTAAAGTATTTCTTTACTCAGAAAGAGCTGAATATGAGACAATGGAGATGGCTAGAACTGATAAAAGACTATGAATTGCAAATTTTGTATCATCGAGGGAAAGCTAACACCGTTGTTGATGCGCTTAGTTGGAAATCAATTGGGAACTTAGCTTGTTTACTTACCGGACAAATAACATTGTTACATGATCTAGAATGATTTGAAGTTGATGTCGTTTTGTGAAAACAAAGCAGGATTTTGGCTGCTATTTCTGCTCAACCAGCACTATTAGAAGAAATCAAAGAAAAAAAACAAGAAGATGAGTTCTTGAAGAAAGTCGTAGATGAAAGAGAATCCAAATTGAGGCTGTACTTTGCTTTCAAAAATGATACGCTAAAATTCTGTAGAAGGCTATGTGTCCCGAATGATGTTGAATTGAAGAAGGGAGTTATGCAAGAAGTACATAGTTCAAAGTTTGCCATCCATTCGGGGAATACAAAAATGTATTAAGACTTAAAGAAAAATTTTTGGTGGCCACGAATGAAGAAAAAAATTACTGAATATGTGTCTAAGTGTCTACAATGCCAACAAGTCAAAGCCGACCATCAATGACCTGCGAGATTGCTTTAACCACTACCAAAACTGGAGTGGAAATGAGAGCATATCACCCTGGATTTTGTTGTGGGAATACCTTGCTCTCGTAGAGGTATGGACTCAATTTGGATTATTGTCGACCGTTTGACTAAATCTACTCATTTCTTACCTGAGAAAACATTTTATAACGCGGATAAGTTGGCTATAATTTATATTAATGAGATTGTGAGAATGCATGGAGATCCGAAATTCACTTTGAAATTTTGGCAGAGTTTACAAGAGGCATTGGGAATTGAATTAAGATTGAGCATTGCATATCATTCACAAACCGATGGGCAGTCAGAAAGGACAATACAAACTCTGGAGGATATGTTGCGTCTGTGTGTATTGGATTTTTAAGGAAACTGGAAAACTCATTTGCCTTTAGCCGAATTTGCTTACAACAACAGCTTCCATTCAAGCATTGGAATGGCAACTTACGAGGTGTTATATGGTAGAAAATGTCGGTCACCAATTTGTTAGGCAGAACTTGGAGATAGACCTTTGTTTGGACCCAAAATTGTACAAGAAACGACTAAAAATGTGAAATTGATCCATCAACAGTTAAAAATAGCACAAAGCCAATAGAAAAGTTATGCAGATGTTTGAAGACGAGATAGAGAATATGAAGTAGGTAATCATATTTTTATCAAAGTGATGCTAATGAAAACGCAAACTCACTTTGGAAAGAAAGGTAAGTTAGCACCTTGTTATATTGGACCATATGAGATCATTGAGAAAATTAATCCAGTGGCGTATCGGGTAGCTCTCCCTCCTGATACGAAGCATGTGCATAATCTCTTCCATGTTTCAATATTGTGGGGTTATCTCCGGGATTCTTCTCATGTTATTGAGCCTACCCATGTTCTTTTGAGTGATGACTATACCTATGAAGCCCATTCAAATTGTAAATCGACGGATCAAAAACTTAAGGAACAAGGACATTCTGTTAGTGAAAGTAGATTAACAAAATCACGGTGGGTTTTATGCAACTTGGGAAAGAGAAGACGATATGAAGAAAAGATATCCTGAGCTCTTTCCATTGGATCATGTGTTCTTTTCGGAGGAATGTAATTAAGTTTGGAGGACCAAACGTCCTAAGGGGAGAGAATGTAATAACCACCTTCTTGATTAATTAAGTTAATCATATGATTTGCATTGATTATGTGTTATATGCTATTATATGCCATGTATGAAATGAAATATGATATTATGAACATATATGGTTAGGATACGGATTGAACTTGTATGAATTAGTAAACCATAAGATTGAAATTAAATATTTGGATAGGAAATTAGAGCCTAATTCACATTAGTATGATTAAGTTAATTTAATTTAAATTAGATTATGATGAGAATTGATTTAAGTTAAGTGAATTTAATATAAGCTAAGTCAATGTAATATAATAGGAAAATATTAGTGAATTGATTATACTACCTAAACCTATTTATCAATTAAGTCAGAAAAGATGAGTCAGTGGGTTTTGTTGGAAGAGATATGACTTGAGAGAGAGAGAGAGAGAGAGAGAGAGAGAGAGAGAGAGAGAGAGAGAGAGAGAACTCAAGAAGAAACAAGAGAAAGGAGATGGCCAAGAAATAATTAAGACAAAACTCTATAATTCCACCAACTAAGGTAAGAGTTCTTCTCTAATTTCTTGAATTTGAGATGTGGCACCCATAAATCTATGGAATCTAAGTTTAATTAAGAAGAAATCAAGCTTAATTAGTAGTTTTATGAAGTAGAATATATGGGTGAACAAGATAAGGAAGAAATTGTAATAACTAACTCAAGAACAGGGCATGCATGGCATACTTTCATGAGATTCATGTTTTCTTGACCGATTTTCAAGTATTGAGGAGGGAACTCCCTGAATTTTCAAGATTGGTACTCAAACTTGTGTATTTTATGCTGCCATACTTCCACTCTAAACTTTGATCTTTTAGGTGGGAATTGGGTGTTGTTTATGAAGTTATAATCTTCGGTTGAAGTTAGAAATATGGAATTCAAGTTGTTTTAAAGGGGTTTGGGCCCTAATATGCATGCAATTGAAGTTAGATTTTGAAAAGCTTGAGTTCCAAATGTAAAACAGGTTTTCGGACTAAATTTTACCCAGGCTGAACGCGCGGCCTGAGTCCCCGCACGTGTGGCCAAACCTCCCATGTTCTAGTTTTGCTACTGCTTTAATTGCACGTGTGGGGTGCACATGTGGTGGTGGTTTCGCATGTGCGACCAGTGCTCCTGTACATGCGGTTTTCAAGGCGGTTCTGGTTTTGTTTTCTTTCCATTTTTTGGACTTCTGGGCCTCCATTTGCATGGTTTTCACGTGTTTCTCACATTTATATATATAGCATGAACATAAAAGATATTAAAGAACGAATAGAAATAACCGAACGAACAAGTGACGAATGAACCGAATAGGTTTAAAAACTGACTCAATGAATTGAACATGTTTTAAGATGTTGTGCTTGAATGTGTTTATATAGGTTAGATGTCATATCGTTCTGACGTGATTCAGGGAGTCAATTGTGAGTAACAACCTTGTTAAGGTATGTTTGACTATAAGTATTTTCTGACTTATACTGTACTATATTTCTGAAATGATACTTTCTATTTCAATGAATGATTGTCCTATTTGTGAAATGTATTTGTGGCATCCTTAGCTACTGTTACTGTTACTACTACTGCTATAGAGATCTCTGTCAGTTCCAAATCTTGGAACTACTATTTACTGTATTGATGGCCATTATATATAACTGTTTGGTCTTCTAAGACCTATTGTACTTCTCTGCTAATGGATGTACCACGTATAAGTGCTATTATTGCAATATGATTCTGAAATGAGAAACTGATTCACTGATGATAATTGACTGCTTTCAATATTGTAAGGACATCACTTATAATCTCTTTATAGAGTTGTTATTCACTGCGCTCTAGCTCACTGTTTTATGTATATATGTAGGTGATCAAGCTCAAGATTGGAGGTAATGGCGTCGACCTAATCTATGTTTTTTCAAGCCAATTCTCGTGCCTCGCTGCGATGTTCCAAATAGTCAAGCTCCATGGCTTTTGGGTGATTTAGAGTTCACTCTTCTGTCTTAGCATCTAAATGGTTTGAGTGATACCTTTACAAGTGATATATGTGACTTTGACTATTGGTGGGTCTGATTTTTGTTATTGGGATTAAGTCCCTATGTTTTTTTTTTTTTTTAATGTTTTTGTACTTATTTTTTTTTTTTTTTTTTTTTTTTTTTTTTTTTAATGTTTTTGTACTTAAGCTTGACGGGGACTAATGTGTATATAAAGTATTATGGTTGGACTCATGCTTATACGTAAATATCTACAGAGGGTTGTTTTGTTCATTTAAGTCTTCACAGCTCATTGGACATTATATTTTATTAATTATAGGCTTCCGCTAGTCCCAATTATTGTATTACTGTTAAGTCAACCCTTGGTAATCTCGGATTATTGGCGGTCACTTCTCTAATCCGATGGGGTGGGGGTTGGGTCGTGACAAGGTTTACCAAAAATTTTCAAATAAATAACCCTTTTAAAAAGGTAAATAACTAAGCTAAAAATCATAAAAAGAGTCAAAGAAATCCCTACTTCCAAGTAGATGGCAAGCTAGGGCAATGGGTAGAATTTGATGGAGTCAAAAACACTAAACATTCCGATTAAAATGAAGCCTTCGATGTTGTGACGATCCCACCACGTATAATGACTAGCACTTAATTAATTAAGGATTTTAATTTTAACTGCCAATTATTCTAATTTAATATGGGATTCATGAAAATTATGGATATTGATTCGTATATGATTCTATTAAGGATTTATTTTGGAATTAAAAATTAAAAGCCTAAATGGCTCAAGATAGTACAAATGGTGAATTGAATTATTTTAATTTTGAGTATCGGACCATATGGAAGTTCAATTAAATATTCGATTTAGATTATAAATTGAGATTTGATTAATTGGGTCCGAATTGAAGTTAATTAAGTTATACGAATTAGGAATTAAGATTGTTATGAATTAAATTTATGAAATGTTCAATTGGAAAGGTAATTTATTGAGGCGATTTTTGGGTTTGATTTGAAATTGAAGATCTTAATGATGTGAGAAACCAAAATTGAGGATGGTAATAAATTTAATTTGATAATTGGAATCTTTTGGGAGTTTGACTAAAAATTTGATTCAAATTCGTAATTAATATAATTAATTGGGCCTTAATTAAAGCTACTTCGACTAATTAAATTATTTGCGATTTGAAATTTGTTATAATTAATTAAAGTATGTGCTAATCAGGTGTTAATTATAATTAGCTAAGACTAGGTAGTGTTTCATTAAATTAATATATACAATTAACAGTTAACTTAATTCTACTTAAACTAATCAAAATATGTATGTATATTTAAGAGGGGTTGATGTTTTAGAAAGTTTGAGGAAAGTGGGTGTCTTCAATCTCATCTCCATTGGAAGGAAATAAAAAAAAAAAAAAAGGAAAGTGGAAGCTCTGTTTTTCATTTAGCTGTAGCTGAGAGAGAGAGAGAGATGCTGGAAAGTACTTAAAAAAAAAAAGAGAGAGAGAGAGAGAAGACGGGAAAGAAAAGTTCAAGAAAATTGAAAGGAAAACTCAAGTTTTTGAAGGAACCCAAGAAGAATTAGAAGGGATTCAACTAAATATCCTGAAATTAAAACTAAAGGTATGAAATTTATGTTAATTTGTGTAGAATCTTTACATTACACTTGAAATTAAAGGTGAAATTGAAATCAATAGCAAGAAGATGATGAAAAATTGACTTAAGTGTAAAATTATGGAAATTAATTTGGAATTGGGTTCTAAACATGAAATGAGTTACATGCATGTGGATGATTATGGAAAATAAATTTAGAAATTAATTATTTTGGGTATAATTTTATAGTCTTGCATAAGATTAAGCCTCATTGTTACATGCATGAGTAAATTGATACTCTAATTACAACATGCATCATGGATTATGAAAAATCTTAATTAATTCAATTTCACATTTTGAAGAGAAAAGGGAAAAACTTTAGAAAGATCAAGTTTATGGAAATTTGGAGTTAATTTTAAAGTTATACAAAGTTTTGATTTTATTATGAAAATTAGGAATTTGTTTGATTTTGATTTTTAATCCATGCATGAAATTTAATTTAAAAGTGTTGTTCAACTCAAATATATTTTGGAATATCTATGATCATAAATTAAGTACTTGGTTCAAGATGGAGTTAATAAGTTTAAATTCTAAGAAATTGATTTTGCTATAAAGACAATGAATTAAATTTAAGTTGGACAAATTAGGTAATGAATTATAATTTTACTTTGAGAATAAAAAATTAGTTTGATTTTGATTTAATTTCATACATGCAAATATTTTTGAAAGGGCCTTATAGATTCAATTTTAAGTTTCATAAAAACAAAGAAAGAATTGAAAGATGATTTTTAAACATGAAATCCAAGGTTTAAATTTGAATTAAAATCATGGAATTTTAAAGTATAAGTGGAATTAACTTTAAATATATGTAATTGAGAATGTTTTTTCATATTCGAGTGAGTCACGCATGAATTTGGAGCTTTGGTAATGTGTTTTGAAGTTTAAACACCATTCTGGAAAAATCCAGAATTCATCATCATCACTCGAAACCAAGGGGTCCGCTCGAGCAACCAATGTTGTGCTCGAGTGAAGAGTCCTGTTTCAGAAAATCTTGAAAAGTAGTTTCATATTTTGATTTCCATTCTCGTTCATTTCCAAGTATTCTTAGGCAAGAATTATGACTCAACAAGATTAATAAACTACCAATCAACATAAATTAATTGTTTAAAAGATAAGTCATTCACTTAGTAATAATTGATTAAGAAGACAAGTAAGAAATTGATTTATTTAGAAAAGAATAATTAAGTAATGTAAGAATATGTGAAATGAAAACTTGATTCATTTGAATAAGAAAAAATAAGCGTAATAGAACTTCAGACTACTTAAACAGAAAAAGACAAGAAAAATAAAGTTTGATTAAAGAATTAATATTGTGTTTCAATGTGTATATGTTATGGGTTTGTGTAGGTCACGCACTATCATTTGCATGATCTGTCTGATTTGTCTGCATTATCTGATCTGCTAGCAGAGCCATCTGTGAGTAATAACTCTGTAAAGTTATGTTCAACTTTAATTAATTTCTGATGCTATGAAATGATTAGTTTTCTAAAATGCGATGTTTTGCATGAATGAATGATTGTCCAAATTTCTAAAATGTATTCGTGGCATCCTTAGCACAAGGCCCTTACCCATGGGTAATAATATCGTGGTCTGCAAGTACAAGGCCTTTGCTCGGGGATAGCGATACCATGCCTTTTTAAGCAAGGCCCTTGCCCGGGGGTAATAATACCATGGTCTCTGTAGACGTCCCCGAACGTCCTGGGAAGGAATCCCATTTTGTTCATTGGATTCACTACAGTTCAGGACTCAATGTCACGGTTCTTAATTTGATCTCGCAGTGTGTAATGCAAGACTGATAAATCACCAAAGAGTCCAAATCCGGCAAATCGTTTTGGAAAACAAATTTTTAAGAAAGAAGTACCAAACATGGACTGCTTTGCCAGATACAGAGTTGCCACCTAAATATTTTGTTTTGGGGGGATTTAGGAAACCCTGACTCGTTGCCTAAGACCACATGTCCGTCATCACCAAAGTTGCCTCGGCTCGGGAACTTGGGTACGATTGGGGAAGGTCAGCTATGAGCACCCCCGCTCACCCGATCCGAAAATCGGCCTGTACTAAGCATGATATCTAGTTTTGAAAACATTATGCGTTCTTATTCCGGTTAATTAGCAAGAATTACTATGTGATGCGCACAGCAAAACAAGTATAGACTAGGTCGCCTAATTTGGAACAAAGTATCGAATATCCGTTTATTTGGAAATGGTTTGAAGTTTGCTACTCGCAAGTAGGCTAAAATACGAATTTCAATGAATTATCTTAATTCAAGTAACCCAACCTTTACCCACGGGCATCTAGGCAGTTATATCACATAAGCACATGGCCTCATGGTAAACATGCTATCATGGCAATACTTACACTCATGCAGTATGCTAAAGCATAAACGCTTACCTAGTACTCCGAGCCAAAACAAGGAACATGTTAGTAATCAAATGTATGATCCAAGTCCATGTTAAGATGGCTAATGCATCACATACAAAATGCAAGTAGGATAGGCTCGGCTAATCTAAGGATGGCATGTGAAATGCAATAACTCGATACACGTATTCAATTTGGAATTTGAAATACTATGTAGTTAGTATGATGCGCCGAGCCCGGTGCATGCAATACAGATAAATGATGCAAACATGCATACCATAAGGATGCTAATTGAAACATGCCCTAGAACTAACCATCATAAGCGGTTAAGTAAAAGGGAGAAATAAATACTGGTTAGAAGACATGCATCACACACACGCACGCTTATTACAAAATTTCCCTCTCTCGGAGGGTCCAAATGAATAATACAAAATAATTAACTAACAAACTAACTAAATATCACAGACCCTTAAGTAATTAAACAAATTAATTAAATTACTGAAAGCAGTAAAACAGCCTCGGGAAGAGGGACGAATGCAGGCACGCTTGGCTCCGCTCGAAAATCCACCGCCATGCTCATGTTGCCTCTGTTTACACTGCTTTGCACCTCTGAGAACTGCACAAGTCTCAAGGTTACTTCTGAACTACCCCCTGAGCACCGTGGGAGGTCACGACCAAGAGGAAACACCACCGGCCAAGAAATTATGGTCATCGACCAAAAATTAGATCACCGGCACTATTTTGGTAGTCGGCTGGCACTGAAAGTTGCCGACCGGCCATCTCCTCCTGCAGAACACTGGTTGACAGCAGCAGAGGACAGACAGAGCATGACAAAGCATTTACATTGCAATATATGCACAAACACCCTCCTTATCATGTTATGAAGTCAAAGGAGTGTGGTCCTCGACCTTCGGGCCATCAATCACGCGTTTCGATGCATGATGGCCAAAGAGGCCAAGTGTGCAGTTTCAATATTATAAGAAATGCGCACAAGACAAATAAGAGGCCTCCAACCTCCATCATGTTTGATTCAAGAGGCAAGAGATGCATGCATGCAAGCAAGACTAATGCAACATGATCATGTTAGGGCGACGAGCATGCCAAACGCAATGCAACCTAGACAAGCATGCAATAATATGTGACAACATATCAAGCATATGACAAGATGCAAGCTAACAAGCATGCAAAATGCAACTTAAGCATGTAAGCATGCAAGCATGCAAGATGCAACATGGACAACATGTTAATAAGCTTATGACCTAAACAATGCAACCATACATGGCATGCAACAAAAGGTAAAGTAGAGCAAGCATGCGACAGCATGCAAGACATGCATGCAACAACATGCGAGGATGGTCTTAAACCAATATGGACAGCTCTCAAATAGGTCCAAATCAGCGGCCAAAGTAAGCCTAAAACATGCAATGGCCAAAGCTAAAACAAGCTAAAACAAAAGGGGCAAGGCATGAGGCATACAAGGCCACCAAAGAGGTGTTACACTACACCTAAGACAACCAAACATGACATGATTTAGGCGACCAAAATTAGAGATATGACATGCTAAAATGATCCCAAAAACCCACTTAGATGGCATCCCAAATGCCTAGACATGATGGTATACACAATGACACATCCATGAGGCATACAACCCTAACTCTTTAAAGCATTAAAGGAGTTATAAGTGAAAGCATACAAGCATAACATATGGACAGAACTAGCATTATAAGTGGTGCAAAACCATTGAAATGATCCAAATGGGGCATGCTGGAGGATTCAACACTCGAAGCTAACAAGCAAGATTACATGGTAGCTATACAAAGCAAGTCATGGACGACCAAAACAACCAAAATCAAAGCTTTAGCATGTTAAAACAAAGCTAGAAGCTTCATGAGATTGAGCAAAAACAAGTAAGCATAGTGGTCTAAATGCTAGGTGCAGGTTAAGGCAAAATCGAGGGATTACAAGACAAGTATACATAGCATGTATGGCACGTCTAAACCAACTTTGGACAGAGGTAAATCATGGCAAAATAACACCAAATATCAACTAAGACATGGCCAACATGAACTTAAACGAGGTGCTCACACATGAGGCAAATATGACAAGTGTTGAAGACAATAAGGAGAGGGGATGGCCCTCTCCTTCTTAGGACCTCAAAACAACATCCCCACCACTGAAATGCCTCTGGATTTCAGTGGTGAGAAGGCCAATACAAGGTGGTCCCGGAGCTCACAAAAAAGGCACAAAAATGAGACCAAACAAGGCCTAAGAGGGGGTAAACGACCCCAAACACCAAAGTTATCTTAAGCAACTAAGCACTTAAAAACCAAACTTTTATCAGTTATACACTAAGCTTAAAAACAGATGCAAGGTAGGTTAAAAACTTGTGGAAAAATGGGGAATAAAAGGGTAAGTTTCTCACCCTTGTTGACTTTCTTCAAGAACACCACTCCAGCACTTTTTCTGAGTTTAAATCAACCCAAGAACCCCAAGATCAGCCTCAAGGGACCTCAACTCCAAGGTATGGTGTAACACTAGGTGTCTTAGTGCAAAACTAAGAACAAAATCACCTTATACACACACAAATATGTAAAGAGAGGGAGATATAGAGATAGATAAATACAACTATTTCTCTAACCCTAATTCTGGAACTCTGGAACCCTCGAGGAGGGAGGAGAAGCTCCCTTTTTATAGAATTCCAATCTTGCAAAGCTTCCAAAATAAGCTAAGCAAGAGACAATGGAGGGAATGAATTGTGCGTGCCAGCTGTGCTAGCTGGCACTAAATATCTGCATAAAGCAGATGAACAGGGGTCGGCTGGAAGATATGGCCGATTGACCAACAAAAATGGCCGGCCGACCAAAAACAATGCTGACCGACCAAAATATTTGGCTAGTAGCAAGAAAACTAGGCCGGTGGCCTCAAGTAAAGGTCGGTGAGGTGTGGGGATGACCAACAAGCCATTCCCTGCCCTCAGAAGCAAAAACACAAGTGTTTGGTATACAACCAAGCACAAAACAAACAAGTCGAGAGGTCTTGAGGCAAGGCGCGCGACCAAAACCTCTGAGAACTCAAGACGAACATGAACAAGGATGATCATCGAGTGTTCAAATGATGACGTCCAAGTCTTAAGGACGATAAAAAATGGGGTGTCTACAGTTGCCCCTCTTTGACAGAACTCGAAAGTCATAATAATGACGGGAGTGAGTGTCAAAACCCGGAGACGACCCATTTTTGACAAGGCCGAAGACTTAGACAAGCATGCAAGATAGCAAGATATGTGCTCGAAGACAGGGGCAAGATGTAAGAACAATGCACAAAGCCGAACATAACTTATGATCATGTAAAGAAAGCTGTAACGAAGCAAATACATACAATGAATGCAACAATTTTAAGCAAGCCAAAAACCAAACTACACTACAATGCAGAAAGGATGTAAGAGAAATATGTAATTCTCGCTACGTTTGACGCGGAGAATACAATACCTGTGCGGTTCGTCTGGTCGTGCCAGCTTCAAATGAACCGTACATACAATATCGTTCCTGTCCGGCTCGTCTGGTCGTGCCAGCCTCAAATGAACCGTACATACAATATCGTGCCTAGAAAAGAAAGAGAACTTAACAGGTACAATATCGTTAGATACATGCATAGCAATGCAAGTGAAAAGTGCGTGACAACGCGAGTGAGAGGGTGCATGACAATGCGGGTGGAAGGGGTGCATAACAACGCAACCCGGGTGTGTGCATAACAATGCGATTTGAAACATGCATAATAATGCTACGAAGGCACAAACACATATAAGTAAAGTACACGCGACAACGTGTACAATGTGTGAAGGTAAGGAAAAGTATACACATGTAAGTAAAGCACATGCGACAACATGTACAATGTGTAAAGCGAAGAATAAAATGTACACATGTAAGTAAAGCACATGCGACAACATGTACAATGTGTAAGGCAATCGATAAGTATACACATGTAAGTAAAGCATGTGCGACAACGCATGCAATGTGTGAGGCAATTGTGAAGATAAGTATGAACACATGTAAGTAAAGCATGCGCGACAACGCATGCAATGTGTGTAAAGCAAGGAATAAAATATACACATGTAAGTAAAGCACATGCGACAACATATACAATGAATGAAAATAAAGGAACTTGAACACATATAAGTAAAGCACACACGACAACGTGAGCAATGTGTATGGCAAGAATGAACACATGTAAGTAAAGCATGCGCGCTAACGCAAGCAATGCATAACCTCCTGAAAATATGCATGAACACATATAAGTAAAGCACACGCGGAAACGCATGCAATGTGTAAAGCAAGCAAGGTATGAACACATATAAGTAAAGTACACGCGAAAATGCATACAATGTGTAACCACCTGGGGGGGATGCATAAACACATATAACCAAAGCACGCGCGGAAACGCATGCAATGTGTAAAGCAAGTAAGGTATGAACACATATAAGTAAAATACACGCGAAAACGCATACAATATGTAACCACCTGGGGGGGATGCATAAACGCATATAAGTAAAGCATGCGCGGAAACGCATGCAATGTGTAAAGCAAGCAAGGTATGAACACATGTAAGTAAAGTACACGTGAAAATGCATACAATGTGTAACCACCTGGGGGGGATGCATAAAAACATATAAGTAAAGCATACGCGGAAACTCATGCAATGTGTAAAGCAAGCAAGGTATGAACACATATAAGTAAAGTACACGCGAAAACGCATACAATGTGTAACCACCTGGGGGGGATGCATAAACACATATAAGTAAAGCACGCGCGGAAACGCATGCAATGTGTAAAGCAAGCAAGGTATAAACATATATAAGTAAAGTACACGTAAAAACGTATACAATGTGTAACCACCTGGGGGGGATGCATAAACACATATAAGTAAAGCATACGTGGAAACGCATGCAATGTGTAAAGCAAGCAAAATATACACATGTAAGTAAAGCATGCGCGGAAACGTATACAATGTGTATAGCAGGAACAATGCAAGTGAAACGTGTATGACAATGCGAGGTAAGAAATGCATGACAATGCATATACTGAAATGCAAGACAATGCAAAGTATGGAAATGTATGGCAATGCATGTACCGAAATGCATGACAATGCATGATATGGAAATGCGTGACAAGGCGTGATAAGGGAATGCATGACAATGCATGTATTGAAATGCATAACAATGCAAAGTAAGGAGATGCATGACAACGCATGATAAGGAAATGCATGACAATGCAAATGCGGTGTGCATAACAATGCACGATGAGAGAAATGCATGACAATGCATGTCATTGAAATGCATGACAATGCGAAATGAGACACGCATGATAATGCATGAACTGCATGACAATGCATGTAATTGAAATGCATGACAATGCATGTAATTTGAGATGCACGATAATGCAAATGAATTCAAAATGCGTGACAACGCACGTCTCTTGAAATGCATGGCAATGCAAATGACCTTAAATGCGTGACAACGCACGTTTGTTTTTTTTTTTTTTTGAAATGCATGACAATGCAAATGAACTCAAATGCGTGACAATGCACGTCTCTTTTTTTTTTTGAAATGCGTGACAATGCAAATGAACAGTGCATAACAATGCAAATTGTGTGTGTTACAATGCGCGTAGACGTGCATAACAATGCAACCTATGCATGTTTATCATAAACGAGGCAACACACATAATGCAACGCATTTAAATTGGTTATTGAACCTTACAAGATACCCAAGGATACGAAAAGGATACACCTTGTGCGTATTGAGCATCGCATACAGGAAACACGGCACGAGGTCGACACGAAGGCCGATCAAGGTTCAAAAGTGCATTTCCTTGTACTGCCTTGATAAATGGAGGTTGCAAACCACATGAATGACCCAACCAAGGGTGTGGAAGATGCACCGGCCACCGGGGAAGACCACCGGCCATCCACCGGCCACAAAATAAGGCCATCGGCCAACTTTTTGGCCGACCGGCTAACAATTTGGCCGACCGGCCAAAAATGCCTGTGTCGGGGCAGTTTTGTCAATTGGCCGCGGGTCTTTAAATATGAGGTTCTAAACCTCATATTTTCACTTTTTCCTAGCTCAAAAACTTCCCCCCTTTCTCTCTAGGTGATTTTCCTCATCTCGATCCCCGTCTTTCCTTGGTTTTCGGGCCCATTTTGTTATTTGATTCGCGAAATCCTTCCGATTTCGCACATTTTGAACTGAACATATCTTAGTTTCGGTGTAGTTTTCTTGATTTCCATCACCTAGGGTTTGTTTCTCCCAAGTTTTCCTCGGTCTTCATGCCCTTTTCTGTACTTCGACATTTTCTCCCATTTTTCACCCTCCCGGGGTTGACTTTTCACATTTTTGCCTGGTTTTCACACTTCCGGCCATTTTCACACTATCCTTGAGATGGCGGACGACATTCCAGGCGGTGGGGCTCTCTCGGAGTTGGACGTGGACCCTGAGGCTGAGCTCTTGCCTCTTCGTATCCGGCCGTTCGATCCGGCAACCTACAGGCCGGCGATACACGTGCTTCCTCCTGACAGCCTTCGCCACTTTCGGAGCCATGCACGAGGCGCGCCACCGGAGGTTCTGCTGCGCGAGCCATAGTCACATCTGTCCTATGGCGCTTCTGAGGTACACTCTTCCCTGTTTTATTTTCTGCAAAGTAAAATACATAACTGCAATAGTTGATTCTGTTCTTTAAATGTTTGGCCCGGATATACCGATACATCGCATGCTGTAGTTCACTGCGAGCACACCCGCACCTGATATCTGTTTGAATTTGAACATTTGTACACATGTTGTATTTTCCACTGAACCACTCAAACACACTGATACATCACATGCTGTAGTTCACTGCGAGCACATCCGCACCCGATATCTGTTTGAATCTGAACACGCGCACATACGCTGTATTTTCACTGAACCACTCAAACACACTGATACATCATATGTTGTAGTCCACTACGAGCACATCCGCACCCGATATCTATTTGAATCTGAACACGCGCACACACGTTGTGTTTTCACCAATTCTGAGTGCTTTCAACGTTGTATTTGTAACACTGCTTCGCAAATGTTTGTTTTGACCACAGGGGGATTCTCATGCCTTCCGGGGGTATGGGAATGTTGCCGCCAGAGCTTGGTACATGGAGCTGCCCGATGCGGTTCGTCGCATCGTTGACCGAGCTGGCTTTGGGACTTTTTTCATGGGACTCTCGCGCTTTACTGCGAGTAGGCCCCTCCTGCTGCTCTGGTGGAGAGATGGTGGGACACCACCGACTCTTTCTACCTTTCTGCCACCGAGGAGATGACGATGGCTCCTTTCGACTTCTCCATGCTCACAAGCATCGGAGTGGGGGGTGATCCGATCCCCTTTGATACAGACATAGACGAGTGGGACGCCGCTCAGATGTACCTGCTCGGCGCTCAGCCACTTTTCGCTCGGGCAGGGTTTGTGAGATATTCATGGTTCGAGGACCATTTTTGGATCCAGGCACCTACTACCCGGGAGGAGGAGGAGCAGTACGCTCGCGGTTTTATCATGTTTCTGCTAGGGACCACGCTTTTCGCCGACCGGGTGAACACCATCGCCCTCTATTTGTTGAGCGCGCTTGTGGATGTAACACAGATCCGTCGCTATGACTGGGGTGGCGCTGGCTTGGCCACTCTCTACGGGTAGATGAGTTCATCCTCCCGCCTCAGCGGACAGTTGCTCAGAGGTTACTGGCGAGCTTGGGAGGTACACATATTCCTTTTTCTGTCTTTTAAGTTCTGTTTTACATTATCTGTACTCTATACACTGCACATACTGCACAATACACTGCATATACTGCTTTCTGTTTTATCTGCGTACTACTTTATCTGATAAGCATGCTCATATCCGTTCTGTCATACTGTACAGTTATGGGTGTATGCCTACTTCCCGAGACTTGCCCTAGTGCTAGGCGAGGAGATGCCCCTTGGCATTCCATTCTCTCACCGCTTCGACGTGAGGTGTGAGCGGAGACCACGGGAATCCCTCATTTTCTTCTGCCGCTACTTTGATACCATCACCGCAGTCGAGGTATGTCAAACATTACAGTTCATTTTAAGCTTCGCTTTGCATCGTTCTTTCAATATCAGTAGGTAACAAACTACGTTTTATTTGCAGATTACTTGGCAGCCTTGGGTTGCATTACCTGATGCAGTTCGGGACCGGTATGCCGGTGCCCGACAGATGGTCCGATTTAGAGTTCTATTAGAGGGCCTTGTCTGCTGCGTTTGGTACTTTGGGGAGCGCTTCTTGCGGCAAACCTTGGGCGTGCCAAAGCAGCCGGTTCCAGCACCTTCTCCTACCCATGCGAGGGTCACTGAGAGATACACCTTAGCGGAGATGATGAGTTACACCATCGGCTGGAGCCATGAGCGCTTTGTAGACGAGGGCGACTATGCGGAGTTCGTCCAGACCTATATCATGCGGCCTCTAAGTAGTGCTCGTCGAGCTAAGAGGGGGAGGCTTGCGGCGCCAGTGGTTGGAGCAGGGGCACTGAGGGCACATAGGACAGCGGGGGTACCTCTGGCTTGAGACAGGAGTGGATCTCGAAGAGGGCATGGAGCCGGGTGGCCTGAGCTGCCTACTATGATGACATGCCGAGGGTAGGGTGGAGAGACTTACCAGATCCCCATCGCTCCCCCTCCACCTGATCACGAGCTAGTCGGATTCTGTTGCTTGCCTCCGGTATACGCTGCTGCATTTTGTATCTTGTACAGTCATTTCATTTCATTTTTCTTGATACTTTGCAGAATACTGATGTTTCTAACACTCTTGCAGACTTCTGCCGAGTACACTCGCCAGTCTTTGGAGTTGACTACCTCCGTGATGGGGATGCTACAGCGGAGCCTCGACCTGCTGGCTATCTATGGTATCCCAGTAAGCTCTTTCAACCACAATCTCAAATTGTGCATAATCTATTTCACACATAATTTGATGCATTGCACTGCTAACATGGCACTTGATACACGGCCCTCATGGCATTTGATACACTGTAACCCACAGACTGCTCATAGCATTGCTTACGACATTTATACACTGCACTCAGTCACTGTACTCTGTACTGACACACTGCTCATAGCATTCATACACAGCATTCTACACTGATATACTGCTCATAGCATTCATACATGGCATTCTGCACTGATATACTGCTCATAGCATTCATACACGGCATTTGGCACTAATATACTGCTCATAGCATTCATACACTGTACTCATACGCTGTATTCTGTATTCATACTCTGCTTTGTGTAGCATAACTGATGTATTTACCATTTGTCCTTTTTAGCCCCCATTCTAGATACTGGCTGCAGGAGGTGCTCCAGCAGGACCATTTGTATCTACTCGAGAAGGAGGGAGAGCAGGGCGAGGGACCGCAGTACACCCCCGCACCAAGGCGGGGCGTACGCATGTTGGGAGCAGCTCACGGGCATTGATTCCGAACGATGATGAGTCTGAGACAGAGGCAGAGGCTAAGTCATCGGAGGATGAGACTGGACATGATTCGGGCTCGAGCTCAGATGGTGGAGTCGGCGACGATGCTCCTGGACCTTCATCCAGGAAGAGGACGAGGACAGACTCTCATGCCTAAGACCGGTTGACATTGATCTAGACTTTTGCTGCTTTTCTTTCTTTTGCTTTATTTTCCATTTAGCTAGTAGTTTGAGCACTTTGTACTACTTGAGGCAGGTTTTACTTTCCCAAAACTATGTATTTGAAAGGATGATGGAATGAAACAAGCTTTTTGCTGAAAAAGTGTTGCATTTGTACATCATATTACATCACATCACATCGTATCATACCATATCACATGACAATGTAATCGGATGGAACATGCATGTACTACCAGGTCAGGTAGACCAACGTAACAAAATTAACTCAATAAGCAAAAATGAGACCTTAACAAGTTTACAACTCGATAAGCAGAGAGCAACAACTCGATAAGCAAAATTGCGACAACTTGGTAATCAAATAAGTAACAACTTAATAAGCAAATGAGTAACAACTTGACAAGCAAATGAGCGACAACTCGATAAGCAACATGAGTAACAACTCGATAAGCAAATGAACAACAACTAGATAAGCAAATTGAAGTAATACAGGTGTGAATTTGCAAAATCAACACCGAAAGGCACTGGAAATGGAACTAATCACGAGTTCTCAATATGTTCAACATATAGAGTGTTCGTTTTGAACACACCGCTTGCAACACAGTACTCTGTTCATTTTGGTCATATGGCCCATGCAGGACACTGCTGATTCTGAATACACAGCCCATTCTGAATATTGCTCATTCTGAACTCATAGCCCATAACATTGTATTCGGTTTATTCGGCATATAGCTAATTCTGAACAAACAGTTTGATCTGAACAGACGGGATGCAAAGACGGGATTGGCAGAAGTTGAAACATACTCAGATGCTCCAAATGTGGAGAATGGCACAGCACTCTGAGTACAAAGCTGTTCATTTGGAAAATTGAGAAATGAATTCTCAATCGGGTATTGAGCCTACTACTGAACATAGCGAAAAAGAACTCAACAACAGAAAACAAAAGGTATACAACCTAAAGACAAACACAGACACTTGAAACGACTCAAGACAAGAATCGAGACAAACAAAAGACACGACGTTCGGATGTGTTACAAAAGCAAGAGGCCAGTTTCTCCAGGTATTGTTTCCCACCCTTTCTCATTTGTGATTCTCACATCACTCGGCCCTCATGCTCTTTTTTCTCTGAAAAAAGTCCTTTTCCTCACTTTTTCTCTCAGCGCACATCTCTCTATTCTTCAATCTCTCATTTTTTTATCCCTCCCCTGGGTGGTTTGATGAATAAACAAAAGGTTGTGGGTTCATGCCCAACACTATTAGCTCGCGACTATCTCCTCCGGTGTCATTTAGTCAAGGCCCTGAAAGAGGGAATGGAGTAACTTGATCCACTCTAGTTCGTACTTCACACTTGGCTTGATACCTCGTTGCTCGGAGGATGTTGAGAGCTTTCGGCCCTTTGTTGTTAGCTTCAGCTGTGTACCTTTCTAGCAGGTAGAGTGCCCTTTCTGGTAAACGCATGGAAACGGGAGAAAAACAAGAAGCCTGATTCAACTGTGCCCCTAGTTTATCGTTTTGACCCTTTTTTGTTTTTGTTTTCTACTAAAACAATTTTGATCAATATAAAAGTTTGATTAACATGCTCGTCCAACTTTTTGACTTAAAATCATGCAAGTTAGGTTGTGAGCACTGAAATTTTTTCTTTCTAGGTCTAAGAAAATGGTCCGGTTTTGGAAAAAAGGAATAATTTTCAAGAAAATTAGTCAACCTCAGTAAAAATTCTTCAAAAACTATTTTTGCAAATGGCCGCTGCTCTACGAGCACGGAACTTACTCTTGAGATGTACGACCTCGAATCGGAAGCAATGGAAAATTGCCCCTTGTCTGAAGGACACTGCACGGCAACGACAAATTGCCCTTTGTTTGAATAGTACCGCAACACACTGTGTGGCAACGGAAAGTTGCCCCTTGTTTAAATGGTATTGCGGCGCATTGTAATCAGCCTTCAGAGTGACGATCACAACCAAACTCTCGGATACAGAGAAAACAAAGATGAGCAAAACCATTACATGGTGACAATCCAATTGGAAGTGTTTGTGGTTGGACTACAAGATGAAGTTGCCTACGTATCCCAAACATGGGAATCAAGCCTTACGTAGTTCCGAGTTAAGGTACACTCGGGTATTAACCTCTCCTTTTACGCTCTAACTTTTGCCAAGGCCACCCTTCTGGGTTTTCAACCTTGCGAACTTTGTTCTTCTTTTCTTTTCAACTCTTTTCATTTCTTTTTCTTCATTTCTTTTCTTTTTCTTCTTTTTTTTTTTGCATTTTTCTTTTTTTTTTTCTTTTTCTCCTTTTTCTTGCTATAACTTTTGCCTGGGTCGCCCTTCCGGGTTTTTGCCCCAGCGAGCCTCTCAAGGATAAAAGTGTAGCTTTGTCCATGTCAAATGGTTTTGAGATCTCGCAGCCGTCTGAATCCAGAAGAATGGTTGCTGTTTGCTGATGATGTCGGAGTCCATCCAATGGGGGCTGAATTTGCCCCTAGTGTTGTGGATGGGAACTCAGTTGTTCTCCGGCGATGTTTTCCTCTTTCCTCCCTTCTAGGATTTGGCATTCTCGCCGATCTTCATTTTGGACTCTTCGAGTGCATTATCTAATGTCTTTTGCCTCTTGTTCGAGAGGTGCTTCTGATCTGGCCATACAAGCCTCACATCGTGATTGACTGTTTAAACATTCTGAACGCAAGTTCAACTGTTTGAAAGCAAAAGGGGGTCGAGTCTCGAGGCTGAGAGCGATACTAAGCTGCACAATCTCAAGAGCGATTCCACACAGGTCTTCGTGGGACTGAGCAAAACAGTTTTTGAAAAATTTTAAGAAAGCGACTAATCGCTCGTGCTGAAGACAGTGTAGAACCAATCTGGATCAAGTCAGGATCCTTCTCAGTACTCACATTAACAAACATGATCTCAATCATTAAGGGCTTAGCACGCCTCTCTTTCTCTCAATTGATCAAATTTTGCAAAGCCCATGGAATTCTTTCCTCTTCGTTTTCATCACAATGTTCAAAAGGGTTTTGAAAAACTTAGGTCAATACAATGAGTTCAAAGCACAGAAAAGTAAGTGAAAAGCACTACCACTTCGTTCTGAACATTGTTGGCACAACAGGCTCAAAGTAGCAACAAGCACAAAGGCATGACAGCCATAGCTGTTTCAATCAGATTTCTTGGTTGCAACTGGCTCCACAGCAGAGACAGACTCAAAAGAAAGGAAAAGACAAGCACAAAAACGACAATGGTGTCCGAGGTAACAACTCCGGGATCACCCGACTCCTATACAACAAGACTGACTCGGTACAACAAGACAGACCTTTAGGCAAAAAGACTGACTCAAAACAAAGAGACAAACTCAAAACAAAACCACAAAACTGACTCAATACCCAAGTCAGAGTGTACAAAAGTCATCATTCGCAAAATGCTCAAAACAGTGCGTGCCAAACGCCATATCTGAAATAAACCGAGCACCGCCCGCAGGTGGGCCAACCCCTGATCACATACTTGCATTATTTTCGAAGTCTACAAACTCAGTGGTGACAGACTTTGCTGAGCTTGGCGGAAGGACAACCCCGCTGTCAAACAGATCCTGTACTTCGTGACGAAGACGGAAGCAGTTGTCGGTGGTGTGACCGGTCTGTTGGTGGTACGCACAGTACTGGGTAGCATCATGACCCGGTGGAAGATGAGCAGGGAGAGGCCGAGGCTCAAGGGCTTTAAGATGTCCCTTTTCAGCAAGGATTTGAAGCACCTTAGACAAAGGCAGGTAGAGGGCATGAAAAACCCTGCGCCCTCGGGGAAAGTACTTCGAAGTCTGTGGACCTTTGCTGGACGCACTAGCAAAAGGATCGGCAAGTACTGCCTTGGCTCTCTGATCTTTTCCAGATCCAGGATTAGGGTTGAGAGGAACGGTTCTGGTATGACGGTCCCTATCTCGATTTTCCCTTTGGCTTGAACTGCTCTCGGTCTGAGTGAGGAAGATGTCATCCACAGTCTTAGCCAAAACCGTGAGTACTTGTTGCTTATTCAACCCCCCGGCTTTCAAAGCCTCAACAGCTTGCTGGAGTTGTGCATAAGGATCCGCATCTGCCTTCATCTTGTTCTTTCCACTAGCCTCGACTTGGTGAAAGGTTTGGGTTGTTGCTTCAGTGCAAAGCCCCGTTGTCGTTGATACGTCATTGCCGGAGTTCGAGACAGCTTCAGGCTGGCTGAGCTCAATTACAGTTCGCCCCCGTAGCGAGGGCTCCTGCGGCATGAAATTCCCAACATACGATGTAGTTGGTGGCAGGGCTGACATTCCATAGGCTAAATCAGTCACGGATCTCTGGAGATCGCCAATCATTCCCATTAACTCAAACGTGGTGGGTTCACGAGTTTAAAACAACTGGGGTTCCCAGATCGGGCGCGCGGCAGGCGACCTGGGCGGGTGTGGTACCTCAACATCGGTCTCATCCTGCAAGATGATCCCTTGGTTTAATGTGGCTGCCATAACCACAATTTCCTCTGAATTTTGTGCCATCATAAATCCGCTGAATTGAACGGGGGTGATGTGACTGGTGACTTGACTGATCAGATATCTGCCTTGCTTCAGCGAAGGAGAACACTGGCTATTCTGAACTCAGATCTCTGAAACTCCCCCTCCTTCTGAAAGAGAAAACAAGCAGCAGCTCAGCCCAATTTTACCCAAACAATCGTTAGCACAACTGAACAACTGTATTTGATCACTGATCACTGTTCCCCAAAACTACTGCCCCAAAACTGAACCTGATACCCGCAGATACTACTAATTCTTAAAGCACTGACCCTGATGCCCGCAGGCCTGATGCCCAGACTTGCAAACTGATATGTGCATTCCTGTAGAGGTCAACTCAAAAAGCACATAACAAGCAAGTAAGAGCCAAAACACCCCTATGTTGGGGTAGGGTTTCCCTGTCCTATTTTGTCAGGAGCTAGGGTTTCACTATGCACACAGCGGTTTCAAACAACCTATAATCGGGTAAGCAACTTGTCCTAGCTTGGAATGGTCACTACAGATTTCGATATGCACTAGGTCGAATGGTAAAAAAAAGGGGTGCCCTGGTAAAAATCGGGGTTTGTGTTCCCATCGTGGTAGAGCCAGTAACCGGTCAGCCTTATGGCACGCTTCTCAGAGCGAGCCTCCGGCAAACCGTTCAGGAATAGCATATGGCAAACACGGTGTCCTAGGTGCACCAATGCACATGCAATGCAAAGAAACACATGAGTGTAGTCAAAACAAGATATCATGAGTTCGAGTCAAGTTCTCTAACTCCCCAGCTGAGTTGCCAGAAACTATAGACGTCCCCGAACATCCCGGGAGGGAATCCCGTTTTGTTCATTGGGCTCATTACAGTTCAGGACTCAATGTCACGGTTCTTAATCTGATCTCACAGTGTGCAATGCAAGACTGATAAATCACCAAAGAGTCCAAATCCGGCAAATCGTTTTGGAAAACAAATTTTTAAGAAAGAAGTGCCAAACATGGACTGCTTTGCCAGATGCAGAGTTGCCACCTAAATATTTTGTTTTGGGGGGATTTAGGAAACCCTGACTCGTTGCCTAAGACCACGTGTCCGTCATCACCAAAGTTGTCTCGGCTCGGGAACTTGGGTACGATTGGGGAAGGTCAGCTATGAGCACCCCCGCTCGCCCGATCCGAAAATCGGCCTGTACTAAGCATGATATCTAGTTTTGAAAACATTATGCGTTCTTATTCCGGTTAATTAGCTAGAATTACTATGTGATGCGCACAGCAAAACAAGTATAGACTAGGTCGCCTAATTTGGAACAAAGCATCGAATATCCGTTTATTTGGAAATGGTTTGAAGTTTGCTACTTGCAAGTAGGCTAAAATACGGATTTCAATGAATTATCTCAATTCAAGTAACCCAACCTTCACCTACGGACATCCAGGCAGTTATATCACATAAGCACATGGCCTCATGGTAAACATGCTATCATGGCAACACTTATACTCATGCAGTATGCTAAAGCATAAACGCTTACCTAGTACTCCGAGCCAAAACAAGGAACATGTTAGTAATCAAATGTATGATCCAAGTCCATGTTAAGATGACTAATGCATCGCATACATAATGCAAGTAGAATAGGCTCGGCTAATCTAAGGATGGCATGTGAAATGTAATAACTCGATACACGTATTCAATTTGGAATTTGAAATACTATGTAGTTAGTATGATGCGCCGAGCCCGGTGCATGCAATACAGATAAATGATGCAAACATGCATACCATAAGGATGCTAATTGAAACATGCCCTAGAACTAACCATCATAAGCGGTTAAGTAAAAGGGAGAAATAAATACTGGTTAGAAGACATGCATCACACACACGCACGCTTATTACAAAATTTCCCTCTCTCGGAGGGTCCAAATGAATAATACAAAATAATTAACTAACAAACTAACTAAATATCACAGACCCTTAAGTAATTAAACAAATTAATTAAATTACTGAAAGCAGTAAAACAGCCTCGGGAAGAGGGACGAATGCAGGCACGCTTGGCTCCGCTCGAAAATCCACCGCCATGCTCATGTTGCCTCTGTTTACACTGCTTTGCACCTCTGAGAACTGCACAAGTCTCAAGGTTACTTCTGAACTACCCCCTGAGCACCGTGGGAGGTCACCGACCAAGAGGAAACACCACTGGCCAAGAAATTATGGTCATCGACCAAAAATTAGATCACCGGCACTATTTTGGTAGTCGGCCGGCACTGAAAGTTGCCGACCGGCCATCTCTTCCTGCAGAACACTAGTTGACAGCAGCAGAGGACAGACAGAGCATGACAAAGCATTTACATTGCAATATATGCACAAACACCCTCCTTATCATGTTATGAACTCAAAGGAGTGTGGTCCTCGACCCTCGGGCCATCAATCACGTGTTTCGATGCATGATGGCCAAAGAGGCCAAGTGTGCAGTTTCAATGTCAAATGAAATGCACACAAGACAAATAAGAGGCCTCCAACCTCTATCATGTTTGATTCAAGAGGCAAGAGATGCATGCATGCAAGCAAGACTAATGCAACATGATCATGTTAGGGCAACGAGCATGCCAAATGCAATGCAACCTAGACAAGCATGCAATAATATGTGACAACATATCAAGCATATGACAAGATGCAAGCTAACAAGCATGCAAAATGCAACATGGACAACATGTCAATAAGCTTATGACCTAAACAATGCAAACATACATGGCATGCAACAAAAGGTAAAGTGGAGCAAGCATGACAACATGCAAGACATGCATGCAACAACATGCGAGGATGGTCTTAAACCAATATGGACAACTCTCAAATAGGTCCAAATCAGCGGCCAAAGTAAGCCTAAAACATGGAATGGCCAAAGCTAAAACAAGCTAAAACAAAAGGGGCAAGGCATGAGGCATACAAGGCCACCAAAGAGGTGTTACACTACACCTAAGACAACCAAACATGGCATGATTTAGGCGACCAAAATTAGAGATATGACATGCTAAAATTAGCCCAAAAACCCACTTAGATGGCATCCCAAATGCGTAGACGTGATGGCATACACAATGACACATCCATGATGCATACAACCCTAACTCTTTAAAGCATTAAAGGAGTTATAAGTGCAAGCATACAAGCATAACATATGGACTGAAATAGCATTATAAGTGGTGCCAAACCACTGAAATGATCCAAATAGAGCATGCTGGAGGATTCAACACTTGAAGCTAACAAGCAAGATTACATGGTAGCTATACAAAGCAAGTCATGGACAACCAAAATTAGAGCTTTAGCATGTTAAAACAAAGCAAGAAACTTCATGAGATTGAGCCAAAACAAGTAAGCATAGTGGTCTAAATGCTAGGTGCATGTTAAGGCAAAATTGAGGGATTACCAGACAATTATACATAGCATGTATGGCACGTCTAAACCAACTTTGGGCAAAGGTAAATCAGGGCAAAATAACACCAAATATCAACTAAGACATGGCCAACATGAACTTAAACAAGGTGCTCACACATGAGGCAAATATGACAAGTATTAAAGACAATAAGGAGAGGGGATGGCCCTCTCCTTCTTAGGACCTCAAAACACCATCCCCACCACTGAAATCCCTTTGGATTTTAGTGGTGAGAAGGCCAATACAAGCTGGTCTCGGAGCTCACAAAAAAGGCACAAAAATGAGGCCAAACAAGGCCTAAGAGGGGGGTAAACAACCCCAAACACCAAAGTGATCTTAAACAACTATTTTAAGCACTTAAAAACAGAACTTTTATTAGTTATAACTTAAGCTTAAAAACAGATGCAAGATAGACTAAAAGCTTGTACAAAAATGGGGAAACTAAAGCAAGAACACTCACCCTTGTAGACCTTCTTCAAGAACAATGATCCAGCAGGTTTTTTGAGTTCAAAGAAACCCAAGAACACCAAAATCAACCTCCAAGGACCTCAGCTCCAAGGAGATGGTGTAATGCTAGGTGTTTATGTGCAAAAGTATGAACAAAACAACCTTATGCACACACAAATATGTAAAGAGACGGAGACATAGAGATAGATAGATACAACTATTTCTAACCCTAATTCTCTAACCTCTGGAACCCTTGAGGAGGGAGGAGAAGCTCCCTCTTTATAGAATTCCAATCTTGCAAAGCTTCCAAAACAAGCTAAGCAAGAGACAAATCCCTCCATACACGTGTATGGAGGGGGTGAATTGTGCGTGCCAGCTGGCACTAAATATCTGCATAAAGCAGATGAACAAGGGTTGGCTAGAAAATATGGCCGATTGACCAACAAAAATGGCTGGCCGACACAAAACAATGTCGACCGACCAAAATATTTGGCCGGTAGCAAGAAAACTAGGCCGGTGGCTTCAAGCCAAGGCTGGTGAGGTGTAGGGATGACCAGCAAGCCATTCCCTACCCTCAGAAGCAAAAACACAAGTGTTTGGTATACAACCAAGCACAAAACAAACAAGTCGAGAGGTCTTGAGGCAAGGCGTGCGACCGAAACCTCCGAGAACTCAAGACGAACATGAACAAGGATGATCATCAAGTGTTCAAACAATGACGTCCAAGTCTTGAGAACGGTCAAAAATGGGGTGTCTACAGTCTCATGGCCCTTAACAATACCGTGGCTCAAGTATATTACGAGTTCCTGGTACCGGAGATTCCTTATGGAACTAACAAGCAAGATAACGCTAATGGATGTACCATGTATGATTAAGCATAAATTCTGATTTCCGTATGAAGTTTGAATAAGAATATGAATATGAACCTGTTTCTGATTTGAAATCTGAATATGCATAAAACTTTGTTTCTGATGAGAATCTATTTTCGATATAAATTCTGATTTCTGACTCTATGATGGACATCATTCATTAAAACCCTTTACTTTGTTATTATTCACTAGGCTCCAGCTCACTGTATTATTTATGTATGTAGGTGATCAGGCGTGTGACCAAGCATAGAGGCATCTTCCTGGAATCTATTTTTGTCAGCTAAGTTATGTGCTTCCCGTAGAGGTTCCGAATATGTCAAGTGGCTATGGCTATGTGATTTAAAGTTTAAGTTTTGTTTTCTTGTTTAGTTAAACAAGTCTTTGTGTATTTTGTAAATAGGGCTAAGTTCCTTTTTTGTCTAATTTGTATATATATGATGACATAAGGATGATGTGTATATATGTATAAGCTTAAAATTCTTCTGTCTCATATAAGTCTGCACAGCTCAATGGACCTTGTATATTTGTTATTTGCTTTCCCTGTCCCGTAATATTATGTTAATCTGTCTCAGAGGCCTTCGATAATCCAAGGATTACTGGCCGATTACGATGTTAAACCTATAAGGACGGGTTTGGGTCGCGACAGATGTGCTCTATCTTTTACTCCAAAGGGCGAAGGTGAGAAAACCAATGGCTTGAGTGTATATGGAGCTAAAAGTTCAAGAACTAGAGAGAGAGAGAGAGAAAGTAGATCTAGGGTTTAAGAATGTTTAGAGAGAGAAAAAGATGAAAAAGTGACTGAAAGAGACAATCTCGCAAACTGATATACGCACAGATTGCGCAAGTGCAAGAATGGTTGCTCGAGCGATGTACACAATAAGTGACACTACTCGAGCGACCAAAACCACCGTCGAGCACCCAAAGACCCCATTCCAGAAGTTTAGACCTGCAAAATTTTGCTCGAGCACAAGAAGTACCGCTCGAGCGAAGCTATCAAACTCTAAGAAGTTTTACAAACTATAAAAGACCGCTCGAGCACAAGAATTGTCGCTCGAGTGAATAGGCAAAATCCTAGGCAATAACACTTTGAAAATCTGACTCTCAAACCTGTTTCAAACACAACCAAAACTCGTAATAGCCAAACTCAATGAGCAATAAGACACAAAATGGGTTGAACGATAATTGTATACACGGTTTCTTGGATCTAAAAATAATAAATGGGTCGGGTCTAAACTAGAATCGTTGTAATATCCCCCCTTAAGGAATTTTGTCCATGAAATTTTAAAATCAGTTTATGTTTAAAAAAAAAAGAAAAAAAGAAATGATCTCCATAACATCTAGATTGCAACAAGTATACACCACCTCTTTCAACATCAACTATCACAACTTTACTTTCCCAAAACAAGTACAATGTTCATATATCATAACACTTACAAAATTTTCAACATAAGTTTCAAACATTAACAAATAGGTCCGAATAATTTTCATGGACTTCTGCCTCACGCTCCGAAGTCGCCTCCTCAACCCTATGGTGTCGCAATAACACCTTCACCAAAGGAACAGTCTTGCCTCGTAAGACTTGGTCTCGAGAGTCTAAAACCCATACCAGTCTCTCCTTGTACGAGACATCCTCATCTACCTCTAATTCGGTCCAATCTAACACGCGTGAAGGATCATGCTCATATTTTTGGAGTATACAGATATGGAACATGTTATGACCCCCGGACAGTTAGGACGACAAGGCCAGACGACAAGCTACCTCCCCGATCCGTTCTAAAATCTCGAAAGACCCAATAAATCAAGGAGACAACTTCCCACTCTTCCGAAACCTCTTCAAGCTCTGTCTCGGTGATATCTTCAAGATCACGTGATTTCCTATCTCAAAAGATAACGGTCTCTTTCTACGGTCAACAAAGCTCTTTTGGTGACTCTGAGCTGAAGCCAACCTCTTACGGAGAAGCGCGACTTTTTTAGTCATTTCCCAAACTAGTTCAAGACCTAACATAGGTGTGTCACCCACCTCGGCCCAATACACAGGAGATCTACACGGTCGACCATACAAGGCCTCAAACGGCGCCATACCAATACTCGCCTGAAAATTGTTATTACAGGCAAACTCCACTAAAGGTAAAGGCCTCTTCTGTGACCCCTTAAAGTCTTGAACATAACCACGAAGCATATTCTTTAAGATCTAAATGGTCCGCTCGGATTGCCGTTAGTTTAGGGATGATAAGCGGTGCTAAACGTCAATCTAGTGCCCAAGGCATCCTGAAGGCTCTACAATAACTGAGCCGTGAAATGAGGATCTCTATCTGAAACAACAGCCACAAGGACCCCATGAAGTTGAACTATATCCCTAACATAAAAGTCAACAAGATAGTCTACCGAGTCACTCGTATGCATAAATACAAAGTGTGCTAACTTAGTTAACCGGTCGACTATTACCCATACGGCATTATTACCCCATTGAGTCTTCAGAAGACCCATTACAAAATCCATAGTGACATGCTTCCACTTCCACTCGGCTATAGGTAGGGGTTACAATAAACCCGCTGGTCGTTGGTGCTCGGCCTTCACTTGTTGACAAGTAAGGCACCTCGAAACAAACAAGGCTACGTCTCTCTTCATCACCCTTTACTAAAATTGGCGGCTAAGGTCATGGTACATCTTTGTGCCTCCCGGGTGTACCGCAAGGCGTGAATGTTGAAATTCTCAGAGTATCTCCTCTCTACAAGATTCCAGGATGAAAAGACGGTCCAAATACCTCACACTAGAGTCAAAATACACATTCAAGCTCTTTTCTACATTCCCACTGGATATTTTCCCTCGAATAGCCTCTACCTCGAGATCACCTCTCTGTGCCTCTATAACTTGGCTTACGAGTGTAGGTTGTATAACTATAGTGAACAAAATAGCCGACTCAATGGACTCGCCAAGATGCAAGTCAAACTTGCCGATAACACCCAACATTGCCTATTCCCATATAGCAATACTAGCTACACTGCTTACTGACTTCTTACTCACACTACACCAAAATTGGGCTTTAGCGGCGATTTTTTACTGCCGTTAAAGGATGTAAAACCGCTGTTAAAGCCTTTAACGGCGGTAATTTAGGACCGCCGTTTATACTCGTGTCGGAAAAGGTACAACCGTCGTAAAAGGGTAAATTACCGTTGTTAAAAGTCGACCAAAAACGGCGGTTCTTTACCACCGTAAATAGGTTCAAATTTTTAAAAAAGTAATTCTCTCTTCTTGCACCCCCCAAGTCTCGAACCCTTGACCTCTAATCCACGCACGCCAACCACTCCACCATAGCCACTCTATATGACATATATTCCCTAAATAACTATTTAAACATTACTTTTGCTTTATTGTAGATGGTCATGTTCAACCTTTGGCCGCGCGTGGTCACCACTCGCCGGAGTTCCGCTAGAGCTCTGCCGATAAAGACCGTCATCATTAACGGCGGTAATGAAAGGGCTTTAGCAGCCGTTTCATTACCGCCGTTAAAAGAGGGCTTTAGTGACAGTTTTTTTAACGGCGGTTTCATTACCGTTGTTAAAGATACTTTAGCAGCGGTTTTTTTAACGGCAGTAACGAAACCGCCGTTAAAGATACATTAACGGCGGTATTAACGGTGGTTTCGTTACCGCCATTAATAGTATCTTTAACGGCAATAACGAAAACCACCGTTAATGCCCTGTTTTGGCGTAGTGTCAAAGTGTCGGCTACTACATTGGCCTTCTCCGGATGATAGTGCAAGTCAAAATCGTAATCCCCCATAAATTTCATCCACCTCCTTTGCCTCAAGTTCAAATCTTTCTATGAAAATAGATACTTCAAACTCTTGTGAACAGAAAACATCTCAAATTTCTCACAATATAAATAATGGCTCCAAATCTTTAAAGCAAAAATTAATCGCTACTAGTTCTAAGTCGTAGGTAAGATAGTTTCTCTCATAGGTTTTCAACTACCACAAACTGTGGGCTACTACCTTCCCCTCTTGCATCAACACACAACCCATACCTTCCCAAGATGTATCACAGTAAACTGAATAATCCAAATCCCTCTCCGCGATAATCAATATAGGAGCAGTGGTGAGTCTAACCTTAAGCTCTTGGAACGACTTTTCACAAGTCCCACTCTACACGAACTTAACCCCCTTCATCGTCAATTTAGTCAACGGTGAGGTCAATCTAGAGAAATCCTTCACAAAATGTCGGTAATACCTAGCTAAGCCCAAGAAACTCCGGATCTCGAAGGCATTCTTAGGTTGTTCCCAATCTTGCACCACCTCTATCTTAGAAAAGTCTACGGTCACTCCTTTTTCGAATACCACATGGCCTAAGAGCTTAACTTCTTTTAACCAAAATTTGCATTTCTTGAACTTAGGATACAAACCGTAAGCTTTAAGAAACTCAAGTACAATCCACAAGTGTTCCATGTATTCCTTCTCGAAGAGTGAGTAGATCAAAATGTCATCAACAAAGACAACTACAAAATGGTGTATGAACTCATGGAAGATTCAGTTTATCAAATCCATAAACAAAGCTGTAACATGCCTGGGGAGTACCAGTGTGCGTTAAACAGTTCAGACCCTCGGTCTCCTTGATCTAGTCTCACAAATGCAATATGAAACATAAATGAGAGTCCACATTTGAAAAAATTTAGAAAATTTATTGCAAAAAATATTTTGCCAGAAATGGACTGCGTCATCAGATCTCAAAGTCGCCACCTAATATTTTGGGAAATTAGGAAACCCATGACTCGTGCCAAGGCCACTGTTCGTCACAACCAAAGTTGTCTCGGTTTGGAACCTTAGGTATGAGAGGGGAAGGTCATTAATTGAGCACCCCCGCTCACCCGATAAAAAAATCGACCATTACTAAACCATGATATGAATTTTATTTACTTTCTATGCTCATATTTCAATTATTTAATAAATCTTAAAAATTACTATGTGAAGTATACAAGTATAGACTATGTCATTTATTTTGGAATAATTTGATTTCATGTATTTTGAAAGAGTTTTGAAAATGTACAACTCAAAGAAATTGAGTCTACAACCATGAAAATCAACATCATTCCAAATTAAGCGACACAACCTCCATCCACTGGCATTCATAGGGTCATATCACATAAGCAAATAGCCTCAGGGTGGAATACTTAAACATAATAAGAAAAAAACACACAAGCGGGATGTTAAAGCATAAAAACTTACATATTTACCGACATCCCACAAACAACTACAAAACAAAATTAGTAAAATATGCATGATCCTATATAGAAAATTCTAATGCAATACATACACAAGAATGTTTCTAAAGATCCGGCTTCTAAGATATGACATGTGAATCATCAGAAGAACATGACGTAGCACACATAATCACATAGGAATTGATTAAATCCACAAATGCAAACTTAGTCGAATCAAGATGCATGAAACATCAATGCAAAGCAAGGATATACTAAAAAAAATAAAAAAAAAATAAACATGATGCATATCCACAAATAAGGAAAGAAAGCAAAAAAACGGGACAGAAAGAAGTGGGGTGGGAAATTATTACAACGCTTTGAATAAATTATTACAGACAAAATGAGAGAGAGGGGAGGGAATATTGCAATAAAATAAAACAAAACCCCACAAAACACTGAAAATAAAAATAAACAAAATAAAAGCTTCATGTTCCTTGGAACCGTCAGTGGAAATTAGTCAACATTGGGAGATTACGCCAGTTCTTCGAAAGAAACCAACCGACCGGCCAACTAGGCCGAGCAAAACCTATCTTGTTGTGAAAGCAAGAAAAGGAACAAATAAGAAATATGTTGGTGGCTCAACTAACCACTACCAGTTAGCTTGCAGCATGACTAATATGAAACAAGAGCAAGCAAATAATAATAATAATAATAATAATAATAATAATAATAATAATAATAATAATAATAATTATGAGCTAAACATACCACTTGGATTATAACAACACACTATGAACTATAAAGTATGAAAATAAATATGAGATAAACAAACCACTTAGATTATAATAAAACACTATGAAATAAGAAGTAAGAAAATAAATATGAGATAAACAAACCACTTGAATTATAATAAAACACTATGAAATAAGAAGTAAGAAAATAAAAATGAGATAAACAAACTACTTGGATTATGACAAAACACTATGAAATATAAAGTAAGAAAATACATATGAGATAAACAAACCACTTGGATTATAACAAAACACTATGAAATATAATGTAAGAAAATAAATATGAGATAAACAAACCACTTGGATTATGACAAAACACTATGAAATATAAAGTAAGAAAATAAATATGAGATAAACAAACCACTTGGATTATAACAAAACACTTTGAAATAAGAAGCAAATAAATAAATAAATAAATATGAGACAAACAAACCACTTGAATTATAACAAAACACTATGAAATAAGAAGCAAAAAAATAAATATGAGATAGAAAATATAAAAAAATGAAAGACTTGAAATTCACATTCCAAAGAAATATTGAACTTTTTGATTTCCAAACTTCCTCTTAATCACCTTTAAGTTTAGGAAGTATTTTCTCAATGCTCAATTCGAAACTAGAATGGAACTCTGGGTACGTATGGTGGAAAAGTGACTAACTCTCTTATTTTTTCTCACTTTCAACAATACTCACTCTTTACATGATTTTCAATGCTTACCTTGCATGCCATTAGTCCATGTTATACCCCTTTCAAATGTGTTTGAGAGTTGTCCCATTTGTGCCCAAGTGTTGACCCTTAACATGTGCATGTGTGTATGTGTTTAGTCCCTTATTTTGGTCACTTTGGCCATTGTTTCAGTTTGTATGGAAGGTATGGGGTGTGTATGGAAGATATGAGTGTTTTTGGCTCAAAAACTCAATTTTTCTCTCTTTTTTCACCTTTTTTTCTTCAATTTCATGGTCTTCTGTCTCTCTTGCAATTTGATCGTTCTATACAGGCAATGAGGGAGAGTGAAGGTCAAAAAGAAGGTGACAAATTTTCAAGGTAGTTGCATGGGATACTCCTTTATAGATGTAAACAAAACCTCCTTTTGACATTAGAGAATGATTAGGTATGTATTTGGTGATATATGGGTCAGCCAATGGGGTAGGGGAGTGTCCTACACACAAAAAAAAAAAAAAAGCAAAAAAATATAACTTCTCTGCCTGCTGGTTTGAAATGGTCAAATATTATTTGAGGGGAAATATAACACAAAGCAAAGCTTTGGCAGAGTGGTTAAGGTGTTGAGTGTGGAGTCTTTGGTTTGGGGTTCAAACCCCTTCACCAGCATTCCTTATATTCATTTCTTTTTTTTTTTTTTTGGTAAGATAAGTCAGTGCCATATCATCAGTAATGACCAATCCAGTCATGCCATGTCAGCAAGACTGCCACGCCATCGTCACAGTCAACATTGACGGAATATTCTGTATATGGACGGAATATTCCCTGACTTAACAAAATATTCCCTCACATAATAGAATATTCCCTGAGTTTTGAAAATTACATTTTGGCCCAGAAGCTTCAAAGAATTATGCTGTAACCTAGATTTCGAGAGAATTTTTCAGTAAGGCCCTCGGAAGTGCAATGAAGGTTGATCCTAGCTAAGCGAACCATTCTGGATGCAACCGTGAGGTCAAGTTATGCCCTTGGAAAGGTAATTTATGGTTCTTTAGGGTTGGAAACAAGGCTCAAATTCTAAGTTGTCTTATTGAGGGTCCTGTAAGAAACACCTTCTTGTTTTGTCATCATAGGGTAATCAAAAGAAAGCGCCCAAGTCTTAGGCCCAGTCAAAATGGGGTATCTACAGTTGCCCATCTTTGACAAAGCTCAAAGTCATTTCTTGACGTGAGTGAATGTCAAAGCCTGAAGATGACCCTTTTGACAAGGCCGTAAGACTTGGGCAAACAAACAAGATGCAAATGCAGTTGGTTGATCCCGAAGGTTACCTACATATCCCTTTGCAAGGAATCAAACAAGCTTAGTTCAGGGGCAGAATGGAAATGATACGCAATTGAAAATTGAACTCTTTTTTTTTTTTTTTTTTTTTTTTTTTTTTAAAGTACATGACTAATGCAACACAACAAGTAATATGAAGCATAACAAGGGATACAATCTGAAGACATCCATGTACGATAACAAAATGTAACCGATGAATGGTCCCAAAACAAAGAAGGTATTAACTAAGGGATAGTCTTAACCAACAACCTAAGAAAGTGGAGGCATGAACCAATAATGGTTTAGACTGCCAACCCGAGAAAGGGATAGTTTCATCATCCCGAAAAAAAGCCAGTACAAACAAGTGGTTTTTACAACCCAAAAAGTGGGAGCCAGTATAAACTGTGTCAAATGGTGATGTAAATAAATTGTAGCCAAGTGATGCAACATGTAACTATGGAATTGATATGCTAATGCAAGTGAAAGTCGATTTTTTTTTCTTTTTCTTCTTTTATTTTGGAAACGCATAATGTGTACAATGCAAGATGTAATACATCGTGAGGCAAGCCTCATGCAAATGATATGAAATAAAAGAGGGTGCATCACATACAAATGTGCATACCGCACAAATGAAAGAAGGGGGTGCATCGCATACAAATGTGCATACAGCACAAATGAAATAGGGGTGCATCGCATACAAATGTACCACAACACAAATGATGAACTTGAAATCCAAACACGTCTCACACGGGAAGAGGAAAGATGGTGTGAACACCAGGCACACCTAATGTTTTTAACCGAGTAAATCAACAACCTAACGCATCTCACACGAAAGAAGGAAAGATGGTGTGAACACCAAGCGCACCTGATGTTTTTAAACGAGCAAATCAACAACCTAACGCATCTCATGCAAAATGAGGAAAGATGGTGTGAACATTAGGCGCACTTGATGTTTTTAACCGAGTAAATCAACAACCTAATGCATCTCACGTGAAAGGAGAAAAGATGGTGTGAACACCAGGCACACCTAATATTTTTAACCGAGTGAATCAATAGCCCAACGCGTCTTACACGAAAAGAGAAAAGATGGTGTGAATTCCAAGTGTACCTAATGTTTTTAACTGAGTAAATCAATAACCTAACGTGTCTCACGCGAAATGGTAAACAAATCCAAACGCGTCTTATGCGAGAGGAGAAAGGTGAACTTGAAATCCAAATGCATCTCACGCAAGAGGAAAAATGGTGAACAAATCCGAACACATCTCACGCGAGAGGAGAGATAGTGAAAAAAATCCAAACGCATCTCACGCGAGAGGAGAAATAAGGAACGAATCCAAATGCATCTCACGTGAGAGGAGAAATAGTGAATGAATCCAAACGTGCCTCACGCGAGAGGAGAAATAGTGAACGAATCCAAACATGTCTCACGCGAGAGGAGAAAATGTGGTAAAACCAACAGACGTACCTAATCGTATTTCGTACTGGAGGGGAAAGATTTTAACTAGGTAAATGTCACATCCTATCACATTTCACGTGAAAAGAGCAAAGAGGGTGTAAGCAACATGCATACCTTACAATATCTCATACGGAGAGGGGAAAGGTTTTAACCAGGTAAACATCAAATCCTAACACGTTTGACGTGAAATGAGCAAAGGTGGTGTAACCAACAGGCATACCTGACCGTAGGTTTTAACCAGGTAAATGTCAAATCCTAACACATTTCACGTGAAAGGAGCAAAGGTGGTGTAACCAACAAGCGTACCTAACCGTATCTCATTCGGAGAGGGGGAAGGTTTTAACCTGGTAAATATAAAATCCTAACACATTTCATGTGAAAGGAGAAAAGGTGGTGTAACCAATAGGCATACCTAACCGTATCTCATATGGAGAGAGGGAATGTTTTAATCGAGAAAACACCTAATTCTAACATGTTTCATGTGAAAGGAGCAAAGGTAGTAAGGTGGTATAACTAGTAGGCGTACCTAATCATACCTCATACGGAGAGGGGAAAGGTTTTAACTAGGTAAACATCAAATCCTAATAGGTTTCACGTGAAAGAAGCAAAGGTGGTGTAACCAACAGGTATACCTAACCGTATCTCATACAGAGAGAGGGAAGGTTTTAACCAGGTAAATATTAAATCCTAACATGTTTCACACGAAAAGAGCAAAGGTGGGATGAGATGCAAAATACATATTGCATACGTATACGTATACACACAGGCAAACTATATACATATACAGATACACAAATATACATATACAGACAAAATATATAAATATTTACATGTACACAGACATATACGTACATAATATATATACACACACATACACATGTACACCTACATATACATATACGTATCTCTCGCTCCTCTCATGTTTTTGCCTCTCTCTCATCTTTCTCATCTTCTTTCGAGCGTCGTGTCTGGCGCCACGTTCAACAATCGAGGACACCTGACCGACAAGCTGCCCCGATTCTTCAACGCCTTATCCCAACACCTTGTCCCAATGTTTCTTTTGCTCTGCCTCTCTTGCAGGCTTACAAACTTTCTCTGCCACCACTCTATAACCCCTCTCTTTTACATTACTCTCTTCTGTCATGGCATCTTCACATGATTCTCTCACTCTTTTTCTAGACCTGAACAAGTCCATGATAGAGATGACTGATTCCAACTCCCCTGAACCTTAATTGCGGGCTCCTCCTCCTTCCCTTGTTTTCAGTTTTTTAGTGGTGTCAGTTAAGCAAATAATGGCGACACAGTTTGACATCGAAGCTAACTCGTATTTGCTGAGGTCATGTGTGGAGACCGTGACTGCAGTCTCTAACTTGTCTCGTCGATTGCAAAACAAGACATTTGATGTACATCAGTTAATTGCACAACTCTCGAGTAGAAATTAGTGCCCTAAAAAAGCAGAACGAAGAACTGAAACGATAGGCCACTTCCGCGGCCCGATTCGGAGTTCCTTTGTTCAACCAATTTGATGGCCGACGAGGAATAATATCCTTTGAAAGCTCTACCAAGGCCGAGGCAGAGTCTTCAAGAGCTTTGAAGGAGTAAAGATAAAGTGAGGCAACTAATGGTAAAGTCAGGCAATGAAGCCAGTTGTAATCTTTGCCGCCGGGCTACTGCCGGAAAACTAAGAAAATGTTGCTCTTTCTGTTTTTTGTTTTGTTTCTGTATTATTTTTTTGTTTTTGTTTTTGTTTTTTTGTTTTGCAGTGGGCACCTATAGCTTCAACTCTCTTGGGGTTGATGCCTGGCATTAATAACATGAGTTTGTTCTACAAATTCAGACGGCATGAATGGCGCAACACTGAGCATAAAAATCATTTTGTTTTGAATTTTGAACTTGAAAATGGCTGGATTTTAGTGAATTCTGAATTGAATATTGAGCCTATCACTGACCAAAACACAAAACCAAACTTAATGAAATGAAAATGAAGCCAAAACCATCCCAAAACATACCCCTTTGTGCTTGTTGGAGCAAAATGAACGCAAAACAGAGCAACACTAGTCGACCACCAGACAGAAAAGCATCGTCGGGGGCAACTACTGTGCATTTTCTAGTGATTGCTTCATTAAGGTGATAAGAACTTGAAGTGCAGGTAAAGAATAGAAAACTTGACTCGACTGTGCCCCTAATTCATTACTTTGCCCTATTTTTGTTTTTGTTTTTCCTTTCTACTAATGTGATTTTGATCAACATAACAGGTAAATTGGCACACTTGTTTCATTTTTTGCCTTGAAATCATGTGAACCAAATTATGAGCACTAAAAATTTTCTCTTTTTGGTCCAAAGAATGGTCTAAGTTTTGTAAAAATGGAATAAGTTTTGAGAAAATCAGTGAACTTCATTAAAAGTCCTCAAAATCTATTTTCGCAAATGACCACTACTCGATCAACGTGAAATCAACCATTGAGATGTACAACTGAATTCGTCTTGCAACTGAACCCGTCAGGAAGAAGAAATAGGACAACTGAATCAAATCGGGACTAGCCAATCAAATATGGATAGCCAAGTCGAATAAAGATACACCAATCAAACATGGACGGGATAAGTGAGTTGAAAAATGATTGGGGCCGAACTTCAAGATAAAGCTACCTACGCATCCCAAATATAAGAATCATGCCATACGTAGTTCTGGTTAAGGTTCACTCGGGTATTGACACTCTCATTTTGTGCTCTAAATTTTGCCAAAGCTGCCTTTTTGGGTTTTCAACCTTGTGAGGTTTTCATTTTTCTATTTTTTTCATATTTCTTTTGTTTTTGTTTTTGTTTTTCTATTCTAACTTTTGCTTGGGTCGCTCTTCCAGGTTTTCGGCCCAGTGAACCTCTCAAGGGTAGTACTTCTTCAGCTTGTCCATGTTAATTGGCTGTAAGAACTCCAGACCATCCAAATCTGCAAGAATGACCACTCCTCTTGACCAGATTGACTTGATGATGTAGGGACCCGTCCAATTAGGTCTGAACTTGCCCCCAGAGTCAAAGATAGTAGCTCGATTATCCTTTAACACTACATCTCATCCCCTCAAATTCCTAGATCTGACCATTTTGTTGAATGCTCTGGCAATCCTACGTTGATACCCCAGAATGTGGTATGACGCCTTCAATCTTCACTTATCAAATAGCATCAGTTTCTCAAATTGGTTTTGTTGCCAATTAGCTTCTGCTATCTAACATTCAACTATAATCCTCAATGAAGGCACTTCCAACTCAATCGGCAAAACAGCCTCCATTCCATATACCAAAGAGTAAGGGGTTGCCCCTGTAGACGTTCGTATTGATGTCTTGTACCCCCAAAGTGCAAAAGGCAGTTTGTCTGGCCAATCTTTGTAGGTTTCCACTGTCTTATGCAAAATGGTTTTGATGTTCTTATTTGCAGCTTCAATGGCTCCATTGGTTTATGGCCTGTATGTTGATGACTTGTGAAAAGCCATGTTATATTTTTCAAGTAGAACTATCACTTCTCCCCTGAAGTGTGAGCCATTGTCTGAAATTATTTTGTTTGGTACCCCATATCTGCAGACGATGTTGTTCCTGATGAATTTGGCCATGTGTGATGTTTTCAACACTGAATATGATTGTACTTCAACCCACTTGGTAAAATAGTCAATGGAAACCAAGATGAATTGATGCCCATTTGAACTTTTCAGTGTGACTGTCCCGATGACATCTATGCCCCAAACTGAGAAAGGCCAAGGCGAAGTCATATTGTAGAGTTTGGATGGCGGGATGTTCATGCGATTGGCGTGGATTTGACATTTGTGGCATCGCCTAACAAAGTTGATACAATCACTCTTCATAGTTAACCAGTAGTATCCTTGTCTAAGGATTTTTCTAGCTAGCATTATACTGTTCATATGGGCTCCACACTCTCCTCCATGGATGGCTTCCATAACACGCTTTGCCTCTTCTTTATCTACACACAGCTTGTGCATTTCTAGATGCCCTCTGTTCTATAGCTTATCTCCATAAATGACAAGCAGAGTGGCCAGACGCTGTATCCCCCTTTCGTCTTTGGCATTTGCGCCTTGTGGGCATATACCATTTTTCAGAAAATTCCAAATATCAAAGTACCAAGGGTTTTCATCTTGAACTTCTTCTGTGACGGCTATCATTTCATATACAGGGGCGTACCTTTGTTCTATAAGGATTAGGCGCATCTTGACCCTGACCGGTATATCTATCGTTGGTGCTAGGATTGTCAACGCATCAACAAATCGGTTATTCTCTCTTACCAGGTGTGTAAAAGTCAATTTTTCGAACCTCAGGATCAACATGTCCAAGGTCTCATGATAGACTTTTACGTTTTCCTCTTTAACTTTCCAATCTCCGTTGGCTTGAGAGACGACCGAGTTCGAGTCCCTAATCACATCCAACCTTATTGCCCCTAGTTCCAGGGCTGCTTCCAATTCAACAATGCACGCCTCATACTCTGATTAGTTGTTGGATACCCTGAATCGGAGTTTGAAAGCTAAAGGGATATGGGAATCATTCGGTGCTATGAGCAACACGCCTATCCCATAGCCAAATTGATTGGATACTCCATTGAAGTACAACTTCCAAGTGTCTTCTTCTATCTGCATAACCTCTTCATCTGGGAATGAGTACTCCATACCTTCTCCTCATTCAATTGGGTGATCAGCCAAAAATTCTACGTTCATTTGATAGATTTGCGAGTGCCATACTTAAGGTCAAATTCGAAAAGTAAAAGCAACCAACGAGCTAGCCTACCAGTAAGTGCTGGTTTCTCAAAGAGATTTTTGATTGGGTCTAATCTTGAAACCAGAATTATCGAGTGAGCTAATAGGTAGTGTCTCAACTTCCTGGTGGCCCTTACCAAAGCTAAGCAAGCTTTTTTCCAGAGGAGTATAGCAGGTCTCATATTCAAGCATCTTTTTACTTAAGTAATAGATGGCCTTCTCCACTTTTTTACCCGACTCTTGTACAAGCATACATCCCATAGTTGATTCGGTCACTGATAAGTACAGGATCAGTGGGTTCCCTGGCTCAGGTGGTGATAACACGTGTAGATTTTACAAATACTGCTTGACTTGCTCGAGCTCAAATTGGCATCGATTATCCCATTGGAACTTCTTCCCTTTCTTTAGGAGACTAAACAGTGGTTAACAAGTCAAGGTTAGCTTTGAAATAAACCTCCTTATGAATTGCACCTTTCCCAGAAAACCCTGCACGTCTTTTTTTGTCATTGGTGGCGACATTTCTAAGATAGCCTTAATTTTAGATAGATCAACTTCGATTCCCCGCTGTGTGATCAAAAATCTCAACATCATGCTCGCAGTTACCCCAAAGGTGCCTTTCTGTGGATTCAACCTTAGCCTGTATTCTTTAATTTTCTCAAAGAATTTCTTCAATACAGTGTAATGGCTTTCCTGATCTTTGGATTTGACATTCATATCATCTAAATACACCTCAACTTCCTTGTAGATCATATCATGCAAAAGAGTGGTAATGGCTCTCTGACAAGTGGCCTCGACATTCTTCAAACCGAATAGCATAACCCTGTAGCAATATGTCCCCCATGGTGTGGTAAATGCAGTCTTTTCTCTATCCTTTGAAGCCATAAGGATCTAGTTATATCCTGAAAAACAATCCATGAATAACAGTAAGGCATGCCCTGCAGTGAAGTCTACAAATTCGCTAATATGTGGCAATAGAAAATTGTCCTTCGAACTAGCCTTATTCAAACCCCAGAAGTCAACACAAACTTGGATTTTGCCATCTTTCTTCGGAGCTGGCACAATATCGGCTAACCAAGTAGGACATTCTGATACGAGCAAAAACCCAACATTGATTTGCTTGGTAACCTCTTATTTAAATTTCAAGGCCTAATCCGGACGAATTCTGTGAAGCTTCTGTTTGACAGGTCGGGCCTCAAGGTCAAGAGGGATCCTATGCTGTACAATCTTAGGGTCAATTCTTGGCATGTCTTCATACCACCACGCAAAAACACCTTTGAATTCTTTTAATAACGCAACTAATTATTCATATTCCCTCAAAGACAATGTAGAACCAATCTAGATCAAGCGAGGATCTTTCTCAGTACCCACATTTACAGAAACAATTTCATCTACTAATGGCTTAGCACGCCTTTCTTCCTCCCAATTGATTAAATTTTTCAAAGCTCGAGGAATTTTTTCCTCTTCATTTTTATCAAGATTTTGAAATTTTTTTGTCAATGTTATGAACTATGGGCACAGAAAAGTAAGCTGAAATCACAACATCTTCATTCAAAGCCTCAGGCTCACAAGTTGCAACAGACTCAAAAGAGAAAGAAAAAGAAGACACAGACAGCTAAGACAAACTCGCATCTGACTCCAACCCCACAGGCCCATCGGACTCAGACTCAACAGCCAATTCAGAACTCTCAATACAACTCTTTTCAAAATGCCAATTTATTTGTGATCCATTCACTGCATCCACGATGAAGCTTGAGCAATCAACCGGTACCTCTTCCCTAATCACGGCAATGGTCATATCCCCTAAATTCATTGGTCCAGTGCTAGTATGTGACTCTGTCAGTAAATCAGCCAGTGTTAGACCCAAGACTTCCTCTGTACTGCTTTCCGAGCTGACTTCTCTATCTTGTCTGATGTCGATACTAGGATTTACCCACTCCGCTTCACTGTTGGAGAGCTGATGATCGAAGAAGATCTCTTCCCCAAGGTATCTCTTCCTCTCCACTTGATCAATCCAGGGCTCAAGAAAACCATAGAAAGGGAAGTCTTCTCTTTGGCGGACAAAGCGTCCATTCAAGGTCCCATGGATTGGCCTATAAACCAACTCATACTTCTTTTCCGTCTTCTTTGCATTGATTCGCTCACTCATTTCTTTCTCTTTCTTCTCCCAGTCTTCTGTTGTTGGTTCATATCCCAATCCAAATGCATGTGGGTTGTGGATTAGCTTAGTTATCTCTGTGGTGCTTTGTCCGCCACTCCTTCCCAATCCAGATCTTGGGATGTATTCTAGCTTGTTCATCATGTAGATTGAATAAGAACTCAGATGTGTACCCTCCCCTTCTGCCATGATTGTCTGCACTAGCCGTGCTTCTACCAAGGTAAAACCCGAGAGGAAAACATCTTCCTTCCCATGTTGTATTTCCAGTATCGGAGCTATGACTTCTAGAGGAGGGTGGATCATAGAATTGCCAAAAACTATGGCAATCCCTCCATTGTGCGGGTATTTCCCCAACTGGTGTACGGTTGAGAAAGCTCTTATCTTATGCAACCAAGGCCTGCCCAACAATAGGTTGAAAGTTGTCGGGACATCTATGACATGGAATTTTGCCTCATACTCAGAGGGACCAACTAATATTTGAACCTTGAAAGTCCCTATAACATTCTTGTTGGTGTTGTCATATGCCTGGATAACTTGGCTTGTTGGCATAAAGTCAGCCAGCTTTAACCCGATCGCATAAGCAGTCCTTGCTGCGCACACATTAATGGTTGAACCGGTATCAATCAAAACTACTGGAATCCACTTCTTTCTACACTCCAAGACCATATACAAAGGTTTGTTGTGGCCAACCCCCTTAGGTGGTAACTCTTTGTCCGTAAATGATAACACAGGGGTCGTGTCTCTAGGTGATGAAAGATTCTAACTGATCTGGCGTTGTCTCAATGGATAGCTTGGCCTTGTTTAAGGCTGACAGCACTGCTTGTCAGTGTTCTCGGAAAGCCATGAGAAGTCCCTAGACAGAGATGTTTGCTTGGATCTTTTTTAGCTGTTTTAAAACCAGGTCTTTTTCTACTTCTTTCTCTTTCTCTTTCTCTTTATCAATGTTTGTATCTTTGCTTGAGGACTCACCTTGGTCTAGTTGTGGAGGTTTAAAGTAATGACCACTCCTAGTTAGGTCATCAATTTCCTTGGAATACAAGTCTATCAGGCAAAGTACTCCCATCATCATCGATGTGCGGCCTGCAATCACTATCATTCCACCATTCGCCTTCATTATCAAAAGGCATTGTCAGATCTACATGACATTCACGTTATTGTGGAACTTTCTGATTCTTCTTCTCTCTTGGAACCCTTCGTTGCCACTATTTTCAAGATTCGGTGTAGTTTTTTGTTCATCCTTTTTCCTTATTTTCCCATCAATGAGACTTCATCATCGTTTGCCCAACTATGAGTAGTCGTTGAACTTCTTTGGATCCACAGCCATCTGTACTATTTCCGCAAAGTCCAATTCTCAAAGATTTGAGATTGTCCATTTTTTCCTTCTAGAATAGCCAAGTCCTAATCCTGGTTCATGCATATGCCTTCTCTAAACGACATTGATGGTACATGAGTCAGGCAAGATACTTCCGTTTCAACTGGCCACATGTATATGTATTTGTTGGATCATTTTTTTCTTCCGGAGTTTTCAGTCTAATCAACAGTACTTGGGTTATGGCTTTTTGTGTCCTTTTTCTTGAATAGGGTCTTTTCTTTCTCAATTTAAATAACCACCACATATGGTTTGTTTTGGCTTTGGCTGGGTTAGAGGTGCTCCATCATACATAAATCAATGCCTCTCTGGAATGATAACTTGGTTTGGGTTTTGATGGACAGGTAGACGTGTATATCTAGGGTTAAAGGTAGGTGGGGAGTGTGATGGGATGGTTTAGGCGAGGAGTGGTTATTTTTTTCAATGGGGTGGCAACTGGTTTGGAGTGACGTTGGTTTTTTTTGTGTGTTGTGAACATCTTATGATCTTATTTATTCCTTGGATTCTTAATGGCGAGGAAAACAAAACAGTGTCGGGTCATGTCCGGGGTTATTGATGGAAGAACAACAGTATTGGTAGGGTGAGGGTTTGGTTGGGAGAGTTATTTGAGAAGAGGTTCGCAGGAGGATGAAGTCCAAATGTCTTGGAGTTGATCCGCTCTTTCTGCAAGATTTTCCTAGCTTTTAAAGCACATATAGAGAGGGTTACAGGCTCTGAGAATATGTGTTTTTTTGTAGACCGCATAAGAGAGAAAAAGGGCTCGGCCTCCATTTGGAGGTAGCTCGCGTACGTCACTCGAAATTAACCTCAGAAGGTCGCTTACAGTTGTACTACTACCAGTAGTAAATATTGGAACTGTGAACCAAAAGGCTTTCGAACATGTCCTTATCATTTACAATGATTCCTGTTTGATGGCATCCGTCTATTTGACCCTATTTCACTTTTGAATTTTTTGTAACATCTTTACATGCAAATTTCTGCTTAAGATTATGTATATAAATAAGAGCGGTATTCTGTTGTCATTATGGCTGTTTTTTCCTCCATGCTGGTGGG
>NW_021029934.1:75700-108437 GCF_004153795.1 Camellia sinensis | reverse complement strand
AAGGTGGACACTTAGCATGGAATAAACAACTATGAAAATCAAATATAGTAGTCTTAAAACTCACCAAATTGACCCTGGAAAGTGACTTCAAAGCATGCAAGATAGGGTCTCTTTGGAAGGCCAAAAAGGCCACCAAACAAGAGAAAGAGAGAGGGGGTCACCCCCCTCTAATCTTGGCTCTCAAAACAGTGTTCTAGCCACTGAAAATCCACTGGATTTCAGTGGCTAGAAGGCCAAATGGCTAGAAGGCCAAACCAAGCATGCAACAAGAGCTTAGGTGTAAGGCTCAAAATAAGGGACAATCAAACATACAAGGAAACATATGACCTCAAACAAGAAAATGCCCCTAATAAAACATGAAGACGATGTCAAAATGAGGCTTTTTCCAGTTTATAACAGATCTCAAAAGTGAACAAAAATAGGGCTAATCTATCATGCAAAAATGGCCCTAAAAGAGAGAATAGAGACGAGGGACAGAAGCTGGATAAAGAGACAAGTGGTAGCAGCTGGCCTCAAACAGAGGAGAGCCCTTCAACAAAGTTGAAGAGGGGCTCAAAACAAGACATTTCACAGTTTATGACCAAGTCCAAAACAGCTCACAAATAAGCCTAAAATATCATGCAAAAATAGGCCTAAAAGAGAGTTTAAACACAAATGGGGAGGAGGAGATCTCAAACAGTAAAAAGTCCTTGATCAAACATGAAGAGGAGCTCAAAATGTGACTATTTACAGTTTGGGTCGGAGCCCAAAAATGCTTTCAAGTATGGCTTATAAATGAAGCAAAAGAATGCAAGTTTAAGGGAAATGTGTGTTTACCCTTGAAGAAGGGAGTCCAAACAACCCCTTAGTTAGTTTTAAAAAAAAAAATCCCTTAGTTAGTTGTGATTTTGTTTTCTACTGCACTCTCTCTTTCTCTCTTTGACAAACAGTTAGGACCCGTTTGTTTTTAGAAGTAGAGTGGAGGAGATTGATAGTGAGGGGATTAAGTATAATTGTGTTTGTTTTGATTATAGTTGTTAGTGTGGGAATTGTTAAATTATTACCCTATAAAAGAAATATAAAATATTAAAGCAAATAAAACTATGATTTTTACTTAACAAAAAATACAAAAACATTAAACATTAATGTTCAAAAAAAAAAAAGCTCAACATGTAAATAAAAAAAAAAAAAAAACTAATAAGGCAGAGGACTAACTACTAACACCAACTCTCCTACCTCCATCTCAATCCCTTCACCAACCTCCAGTCTAATCTAGAGGCCCATCTCAATCCTCTCTCCATCTCCCAAAACAAACACAACATTAGTGAGTCCACCTCCATCTCAAACCCAATTTCTTCTCTATCTCCCAAAACAAACAGGGCCTTAGGGTTTTGTATTCTCTCTCTCACTCCTCCAGCAATGGTGATCTCCAACGGTCGTTCTCTCCGTCGGCTCTGACCACAGTTTCGGCTAGGTGAGCCTCTCTCTCTCTCTCTCTCTCATTCTCTCTTTTTTTCCCTTCTCTCTAGCACATAGTAATTGTTTCTCTAAGATGGGTGTGTTGAAGCTATGGGTAATCTTTACTTTCCCTCTTGTGTTCTCTTCACAAGTTCAAGTTTTGAATTCCCAAAACCTGACATGCAATTCGAACGGTCTCAAGGCACTAGAATGAATGAGGGTAAAAGTAAACTGGTTATTGTAGGAATTGATGCTTCAATTATAGAATGAATATATTCTTTGAGTCTTGATTGGGTTCATTGAAATTTAGTTATAGTGATTCTATTTCTCTGATTTTTGATTTTTTTTTTTTTTGCCCTTTCAAAACCAGTAGCACATTTTTTTTTTTGGGTGTTTTTTTTTTTTTTTTTTTTTTTGAAACTCTAGTTTTTGTCTTGGAGTTTTCGGGGCTTTTCTTTCTAAGCAGATTTTGAAGAACTTCTTTCTTATCTCGCTTCTTTAGATTACTTGATTTCTTATTATCTCTCCTCATTTAATATTTTGGTACTTTCTAATCGTTTAATATTTTAGCTGAGGAAAATAGTTATAGATGGCTGGGACAGGCCATTTAAGGGTTTTGGGGTTGGATTTAAGGTTTATAAGGGCTATATGTTTGGTTGGACAAGTGATGGAATCAGCTAACAGCACTGTAGAACAGGGAAACAATTAAGCAAGAAAATATGGAAAGAGGGAAAAAAAAGAAAGGAGGCCTAGGAAATCAGACTAAGGTTCTTAGGAAAGCTCACTTGTAAAAAGATGCAACACACATCCACCAAAAATAGGCAGCAAAAATATTTCTTCATGGATTGATCAAAAGAAGCCAAATATGTATATACAGGAGAGTGAGTTTGGAGGCCAATCAAACTTGGTGGCTTAGAAAAAATTCAGACATGGGTTGTATTGACTCTCTAATGTTTGAACCCAAGCGAGTTTTATTCAAACTAAATCAATCAGCTCACAAAGAAAAAAGCCATCTTTGCAGCCCATAAAAATTCAAGAAGAACACAAAAACAATAATATAGTCTAATTTAAAACTCTTAATTTTCCTTTGCAAGACCTAAGCTACAGTCCTGCCAAATGTTTGCTCTTGACTCTGTTTTCACCAATCTGCTGTACATAAGAAATGTTTTTTTCAAGTTGCCTTTCTGATTTCGTGGCCTTATTTTATTAATGATGTGCCGGTATTTTTTTTTTTTGGGGGGGGTTGTATATTAAGCTTACTTTCCTGGGTTTTTTTTTCTTTCTTCCCTGCTGTTTGGCTATGCCATTTCTTGTTTGTTTTCCTGGTTTGTTTTTTCAATTAATTTAAGGAAGTTGCTGATTTGATTCTCTTTTCTTTGTGTGTGTGTTCTTTGTATATTTGTTTTCTTTTTTGCCATTTCTTGTTTGATGAGTTTTTTTTTTTCAAGTTGGTTTAGGCATATTATCAAACACATGGTGAACAATATATGGAAGCCAAACATCTCAGTCTCTTAGTCAAAGATATTTGCAAACACATGGTGGATAAAGCATCTCATACGAAAATAAAAAAAAAAGAGCATCAATAAAATAAGGCCATGGAATCTCATAAAAAAACAACACAACATCAATAAAATAAGGCCATGAATGTATAATAACATTAAATACAAGTAGGCGTAAGACAGGAACACCCACAGAGAGAGAGACAGAGAAGATGAACATATCGGTTATTTTGTTTGCTATAGATACAAATAGGACCGACATCAGCAGCAAAAAGTATCTATATAATCCTATTTCTCCTTATCAGTTGTTTTTGTTGTCTCTTGCTTTCCCAAGAGGTAGAATCAAGCAGGTGACTCATCAGCATCAAACAGCTGAATCATACTGAGTACCATCCTCAGCAGGCGAAATGGAGGACCGAAAAAAAAAACAAACCAGGACCGACTCACCGAAGCATCAACAATCGAGCCAGGACAAATGAGGGACTTCAAGGCGTTAGATTCAAAAGGAGCTGCCTGCTTCCCTTCTTTTATATATGGGCAACAGAGGAGAGATTGCCATTATCTATTAGGATAAAGGGCAAAAAGAAGAATTTGATGCGTTAGATTCAACCTGCTTGCTTTCACTCTTTTATATATAGGCCATGTTTGTTTGAGTGGACATGAGCTTAGGATTGGACTAATAGTCTAATAAAATTATTAATCCGATGTTTGGTTAAACAATTGAAGTACGGATTAATTATTTTAAACTTGACTAATAGTTAAGATAGGATACATAATCCAACGGATTGGTAGTCCTAGGACTATTAGTCATGGGAATACTAATCCAGTCCGCCCAAACAAACATGACCATAAGGTAATAAACATATTGCGATTTCTCTTGGAATAATACTATACACTGATTATTAATTAATAAATCTTATATTATCTATTAATTAAAATATCAATGTAAAAGTAATGAGTCCCAACCCTGCATAGACTTGTTCTAACAAGACTAGACAGTTTAAAAGTGAGTCTTAGGGCCTCGAGATTAATCGAGGTGCAACACTCCGAAGGGGTGCTAGTCCGGACACTCGATTATCAAAAAAATAAAAAAAAGATAGTTTAAAGTGAATATATTAGTTTAATTTTAAACATTAAAGCTTATAAAAATATTCAGAATTTTGTAGCAGAATATGAGGGATGACACGTTAATTAATGCCAATTAGAATATGAATAAGAGAGAGACACGACTATTTTTGTGCACTGATTTGACTCATTTTATGCTAGCTCATTATTCAATTTGTTCCTTTTCTTTCAAATTTGAAAATTTAAATCTGAGATACCTTGGGGGACTCATGGATTCACCACATAATTGGTTAAGGTTAACTAATTGAGTTGAGTAAGTTTATAATTTTACCCTTAGAAATATGGCACGTGACACTTATGTGTGGCTTTTTCATAAAAATACTAAGAATTGTAATTAATTGGACCAAATTGAAACAAAATCATAAATTTAGAGTCAAAATTGAGCCAATTAAAAGTACATGGACTAGAATAATTTAAGGGGTAAAACACAAGAACTACTGCCATAATTTGCCCTTTGATTTATAAGTCAAGTGAGAAATTCTAATATAAAAACAAGTTAAGTGAGAAGTTGATGAGAAAAATAACTCTTTTATGTTAAATGTTTCATTTCTCACAAAAAAATTGTGAGATTTGGGAGAAACAAGATAATTCATTGTATAGTTTTTTTATAAGGAAAATGCTAAAAACAATCTTAACACTTCATTTGGATCGAAAGTGATAAAAGAAAAGACACTATTGTGATTTCTCATTTATGTGAAAAAATAAAAGAAATGATTATATTTTTTCATGATCACATTTGAATGAGCAAGAAAACAAAGCGTATGAAAAAGAGATATGAGTAAGATTTCTTTTTATTCCTTTACGTTTTAAAGGATAATCTTCATATTACAAATATTATACAACCAACTAATTTGTTTATCACCAAATCTAACCAATTTTGATGAGAAATGAAATAAGCTTAGTAAGAGTTTTCTTTCTCACCATTTCTCATTCAACTTATAAGAGTAATGCTATACAAACAAAAAAATTCTTATATAATTTTCAAAAATAATGATGTAGCTTATTATGGACTATTCACTTCAAAATAAAACACCAATGAAGATACATTTATTTACAATAATGGCATTGCCACATAATTCTTGTGAATTTTTTTGTATGAATAGAATTTTCCAGCTTTAAAACCAACCATGATAAATGAGTTATGTTTCTCAAGGGAAGTGTAAATTATTCAAAAAATGTGCAAAAAAGTATATTGAAATGTGTGAAAATATTTTGAGATATGTGAATAGTATATTAAAATTAGAGTAAATTACATTGATAGTCCTTGCAATTTGTTCATTGTATCATTTTACTCCTTATAATTTCAATTAACTTTAAATTTAAATTTTGTCAGTTGATAACGTCAATTTTTTAAGAAAAATGGTCACTAAGTTGGTTGAGATCAACTCACTGAGTTGAATAAGTTTATAATTTTGTCTATAAAATCATAATACATGTCGCTTATGTGCACATCTTTCAAAAAAACTATACAATTGCAATAAATTGGGCTAAAGTGAGACAACATCATAAATTCAACATTAAAAATCAAGTCAATTGAAATCACACCTACCAATATAGCACAAGCAAAAATATAGGGACTATCGGTGTTTGTGCATCTTATTGACAACCTTTAGAGCTACCATTTGTAGGATGGACCGACCACGAGCTATTTATGAACAATTTAGTTCGTTCGCATGAAGTTTTTGGAATTAGGCAGAAAGAGGAGAAAAAAATTATGAAAAAATTACAAATCAATGGTGCCTTCACAAAATATTTACGAATTCATGAAAAAAATTTATCATTTTAATTATTAAAGTTAATAAAATTTACCATTAATTTAATTTAACTTTTTTGAAAAACCAAACTGAATTGCAATTTCTCCAAAAATTATCAAATGTTCTAGTACACCACGGGATTATGAGTATACCCATTTTCCACATGAATCCATGATCACATTGTCTCATTTATCCAACAAAGTGGTCACATACCTCTCACATGGGAGTCCGGATCCTCTAAAGTTCCTTCCTCGATCAAATGGCTAAAATTAAGAGAAATCAAAACAATGTTGTTTTGATTAAGACGAAAACTTAAAAACAAAAACAACACAGAATGAAGAGAAAGAGAAGAGACCCCTCCTTTCTCTATCAATCGACAGAGGGAGTCCTTTGGTGGTGCGGCAGATTGAAGATTGTTTGGTGGACCCATAGTTTTCTATTTCCTGACGCAGTTGCATTGTGTGTTTTCGTTATGTTACTATTGTTGTACAAACTTGCAGTTTGGGATTTTTATACTAGAAGATTGTTGCTAACATTCTGTTTTTGATTTTTCAACACTTTCTACTAGTACTTGCAGTTTGGGATTTTTTAGAATACTAGAAGATTGTTGCTAGCATTATTTTTTTTTGTTAGGTCCCTTGATTGTCAATACCGGGTATAAAACTTTGTGTTGAACAAATTGTAATTTTCCTGTGTTTTTTGTTCTTCCCGCTCGAGCGGGACCATTGGCGCTCGAGCGGATATTGTAGTCTCTCAGTATTTTGTCAAGTCTGTAAAAATACTGGAAGGTATGATTTCGCGCTCGAGCGGGTAATCGAGCGCTCGAGCGGAACTCTGTTTTGTTGCATGCAGTTTTTGCTGAAGCCGCTCGAGCGGGTTGTTGGCCGCTCGAGCGGAGATCGCGGACTCAGGATTCCTATTTAAATCTGTTTAGACTGTTTTAAGGATGACTTTTTCTCAGATCTTATTCAAGAGTCCTAGGGTTTGGTTAGAAGTTTGGTTCTGAGGTTTTTTGTGAGTTTTCCTTAATGTTTTGAGAAGAGTTCTTCAATCATGATCTAAGATACATACATCAAGGAGTTGGTTACGTTAAATTCAAGAGAGAGATCTCTTCGGTGGATTCCGAAGATTCAAGCGTAGAGTATCAAAAGGAGTTTGATTCGGTACGTAGTCGTTCATTCGACAAGTGAAGTTGTTGATTCAACTTCAGGATTGATCAGTTCCGAGACGAAGGCGTGGTGAAAGAGTTACAGAAGATTCGAAGGCAAATTGACTGAGTGGGGTAATTTGTGTGTTATCTTTGTAATCTTTCTTACTTCAGTAGTGGATTGATTAGTGGCGTTTCGCCCGTGGTTTTTTATTACAATTGAAGGTTCTTCAATTGTGGTTTTTTCCATGTAAAAATCATTTGTGTCGATTTATTGTTTATTCTGAAAACAAAAGTTCAAAAAAAGCTTACGAGGAATCCAAATGACTTAAACCGATTACCCATGTGGTTACATGAATGTAAACTATGATCAATTGAAGTGTCTCCACTTGGTTTTAGATTTCAAAAAAACCATATCCTCTAATTTGACTCCAAAAGGAATTTGAGGGCTAAGGTACAAGGTGAGAAGGGGTTAGGCACCCAAAGTTCCCCGAAGTCAGCGTCTACTCATCACCTGTTAATTCACAAGTTAAATCCCAAATATGAAATCTCTCAAACAATAATATAATAATCCAAGTAAATTAAATAAAGTAAACAATCAAAGCAACTAACAAATCAAGAATGGAAATGGGCCATGTTTGTATGGGCCTCCCTTGCCATAGGTTATGAATGAAGAGTTCTACTTTGGCCCCGACCAAATCCAGAATCTTAGAGAGGCGTGGCAGGGCCTAAAATTCACCTTAATGAGGGTGGTTTCCCATCAGATTTAAGGAGGTTAGAGAATTTTTTTTTAAACTAGTAAAATAATACTTGATGCCTGCACGTGGCATTTGGAAGCTTGAGGATGGGTCACTTGATACTTGAGACAGCCTGTTGTAGAGGGTGTGATAGGGAAGCATGGTGGTTTCTTATTTTTTCGATGTGGGATTAAGAACTACTTGAAAAAAGTGATAAACTATGTGAAGTGTTAAGTTGTCCCACATACTGACTTGTCGCACATCATTTTTACAACTAAAAGAAGCAGCCTTTATATAATGACACTGTCATGCACAAAACAAAAGTTAGCGTAGGCAGAGACCAAAAGTTAATTTTTACTCAATTTTTTTTGGCATCCAGTGAATTGGTATTGAAAGGACAGTATTTGTTCTTGGCTGCCCCTTTGATTTATGGTTGTAACTTTGTGAAGTTCATGGGTTTCCATATTTATAGACAGCATCATTTTTCATGAGGTCGTGTTAAGTATACATAAAACTCTCACTTCATTTGTGTGTGTGTGTGAGAGAGAGAGAGAGAGAGAGGGCGTGTCCTTATTCAATATTTTGGTTTAGTATAATTTTGTACTGCCATTCTTTTCTGGTTTATGAATTATCTTCTTGGTTGGTATGGCATTATTCTGCGAGTTAAAGCCTTTGTGTATCAACTTTCTTTGTCAAGTTTAGTCATCTCTGGCATACAGGATGATTTTTATTTTTTATTTTTATGCAATATTTTGTGATGCCATTATTTTTGTGTTTCTGTTGTTGAAATAGATGGACAACCTTTAGTATTGGATGACATTGAAAAGGATCTCCCCGCAAACTCTGCAAAGGTGCTGATGGAATCAAAATGGACATTCATAACTCAGGAGGTATATTTTCTTGTTTTTACCTTTTCTATATTCTTTTGTTCAAAGGGGTTCCATACAAATGTTAGTTTTAAGTTTGAGCGGACATGAAATTATTGTCATGGCACATCACTTTCTCTGCATTCTAAACCTTATAAGTTGGGGGTGATGAACCTGAGACTATAAGAGAAAAGAAATGTATTTGTAGATTTCTAGAGACACTGGTTCTTGTCCTGTCAGTATGGAGAATCACTCTTGTGGCAGGCGATTTTCGCCTGTTAGAAATAAGGATTCTACATGGCAACAAAAGTATTGGAAATTTTGAAAAATTGTATTTCACTGTTTGTCTATTTTTGACCGCCCCACAGCAGTTGATACTGCAGAACTCTGATAAAAGTACCCTAAAAAAATTTGTGTAGTGTATACTGGAAATCGATAATGAGCCTGCTCCAATGCAATGAATTAGTGAAGGCATCAAGAATTAATTATTCCTTGAACCAATTTCTAGAGTTTTTAGAACCTTTTGAGTATAGCTTCTTGCTCGATTGTTTTCATTTTGTTTGACTTCATTCATGTACATTGGTGGCACCCCCTTGGTGCCTTTTAAAAAAAAAAAGAAACAACCAACCCAAAATAAATAAATAAATAACAAAGAAAGGAGAGCACAAAAACAAGATCCAAAGAAAAAACAAAAATAAAAAAATAAAAAAAAAGAGAGAGAGAGAGAGAGAATAAAAATTAAGAAAGCACTTTGGGAACAAGCTTTAGTAAAGAAAGATGTAAGGGAAGGAGAGGGAGGGAGGGAGGGAGGGAGGTGTGACAACCATAGTCTGAGGAAGCCAGTGTGAGGGCTTTGAACTGGCACTCAATTCTTGAAAGGAAAAGCATGGCTTCATTGAAGGGCTTTGAAAGTTCTTGTTCATACTTTGTCAGCATCTCACAATATGCCTCCATGAATTGATCCAGTGCTGGATCTTCGCCGATACACCCGGTCCCCGTCCCGGCACGGCCAACTGCGGCCGCTGACTCCAGTCTGGCCACCACTTCCGGCGGTGCTCCTATCTGCTTCATTACACATGCATACATATAAACATATAAATAAATAATACGTATTCTTGCTTTTCTTTCATTAGTATGTGTATGGAGAGAGATTATTTACTCGAGGAAGCATAAACTATCTGTTTCTGTCCCTATCATTCTGGTTAAAAAAGGTTTCAGGCTATAGACTCATTTCCTTGAAGAGTGTCCTTTAAATTAGGGAACTAACAGATAAAGAACCTTTGTCTCTGTCTCACACACACACACACACACAGATTTCCATTATAGTACCCAAATTTTTCAGTGGAGAGAAAGTAAGCATAATTTCTCTCTTCTTCAGGCTCTTGGTGTCTGAATCTATGAATTTGGAAGAGGAAGAGATGTGGGTCTTTGACAGCCTCCAAGAATTATTAGGCACACATCTAGAGAGAGTGTGTCATGGTTTTGAACATCCGGGTATTTGTTTTTTTAATGAATTTGAAACAAGAATGATGAGAGAGAGAGAGAGATTTATGGTTTAGGGCATCTGGGTGTTTTTTTTTTTTTTTTTTTGGAAGAGGTGAGGTTAGTTTATTACCTTTTGACGATTGACATAGGCAGCCAAGGGGCGGTGGTAGTGAGGATGAGCCATGATCTTAGCCCTGACAAATAAAAAGCCATCATCATTGTTGTTGTTATGGTTCTCTATAAAGTAACGGCCTGAGTTTGTGTTGTTATTGTTGCAAGTGTTTTGGCCATAAATGTGATTGTTGTTGTTGAGAGGTATTGGAAGAAATAGGGTATTATTGTTATCAACATTAGGGTGAGAAGGAGGCATCATCATCATCATTGGACATAGTCCATAATTGTTCTCCCCAAAACCCATCAAACATGAAGTCCCACTAGAACCCCCACCTCCCTCTATTAACCCTTCTCTCTCTCAGTATCTTATTGTTCTCCTTTGATCTTCTTCTCAGCTTTCTTATATAACCCTAAACCATAACCATCTCTTTCTCTCTCATACACAAGGAAGGGTAATATGGTTATTTTTTATAGGATACTAACATCGTTTGTGCAAAATAGACGGAATGAGAGAATCTTGACATTGTCAAGTAAAGTAGGGGAGGTTACTGTAATTATTTAAATCATTGGAGAGGTCCTTGTATTTGTCAGAAACCTTAGGGGAGGTAAATGTAATTTACCCTAAATTTTAAAACCCTATAGTTAACTTTTTTTTTTAGAGCGTTATTTTATTACAATTAAATTTGTTTGTTTGTTTTTTTTTTTTTTTTAAAGGATTAGGTTAAGAATTTGTACTTTATTTCTCTTATTTTATTAACAAAGTGCAAACAAAATCACCAGATAAAAATATTATTACTTATAATTTCAATAAATGTTGCATACGAAAATTTGATTTTCTAAATTTTTAACAAAATTCTAATAAAAAAGGTTCATTGTAATAAAATAATAGTTTTAAGGGTTAACTATTAAGTTTTAAAATTTAATGGACATAATACAAATGGATCATAGTTTGAGGGGTTATTTGTAATTTACACTTAAAATTTTTAGATAAATTACACTCTGTATTTTTTTTATGTTCAGCCATTTTTTTCATTTTTTTATTTTGAGCTTTCATAATTCAAGCTTTTTTAATTTATTCTTAAAACAAACTTTTATTTAAAATTAGACAAAAAATGTCATGTTAAGTGCAACATAACATAAAAAATACATTATTATATTGGCATTTGAATTTGTGTTAGAGTTTGATATAGAGCTGCAAATGAACTGAGTTGTTCGCAAATTGACTCGGCTTGGCTCGTTCAGTAAATGAGTTGAACTCAAACTCGAATATTAGGATCATTTAATAAACGAGCAGAGTTTGAATTTTAATAAGTTCAACTTATTTATTTTTATTTTAAATTATATAATAAATATATTATTTATATATTAAATGATATATAACTATATATAAATTTTTTTATTTAAATAGTATAAATATAAAAGAAAATGTTATCGAACCAAACCAAGCCGAACTTGAGTTTAATTAATATTAATGAACTGAACCGAGCTTAAACCTAATTAATTATCGAGCCGAGCTCATCGTTTGTAGCCCTAGTTTTATATGATAAAATATTCTTATGCTATGAATTTAATGTGTCATTTTTTAGTCTAATTTTAGATATAAGTTAATTTTTGCAGCAAATTAAAAAAGAAATGAAATATGAAGAACCAAAGTGCAAGTAAAAATTTTAAAAGTCAAAGTGAAAAAATGGCCAACATAGAAGACACAAAGTGTAATTTATTTGTGAAAGTATTGGGTAAATTACATTAACCCTTCAAGTTTGAAGAAAATATAACAAGTTTTACAATTTTGACATAATCATACTAACATTTATTTTCGTAAGGTTAAAAAGACTAAAATTATTACAGATATTATGAAAATATACAACATAAAATATATATTTTAATACAAAAATAATAAAAAAATTAATTCATATGACTAAAGATTTTTTGATAAAATTAAAGTCAAGTTTTATATAAACTAAAATCTTACATAAATTTAGTGCAATTAGGCTTGGTTTGGGAAGTGAGCTGATTTTTTGGTTTTTTTAACTATTTTAGCCTGAGACTAAAAAAACTTAGGTCAAGTTTGGTATCTGTCTAAAAAGTCAAAAAGTTACTCAAAAAGTTAAAAAGTTATCACTATTCACCAAAAGTCAAAAAGTACGGCTGCACAACTCGCAATCCTAATTTTTCTTTACACACTAATTTATACAATTTTTTAATACATATTTTTCCATAAAAAGTTAAAAAGTTAACCCAAATAATCATATTTTTTTTCTCAACTTTTTAGTCCAAAAAGTAAAAAAGTGTACTTATTTAGAACATCCTAAACAATCATTTAGTTTGGGAAGGACTTTTGATTTTTTTGTGAGAGAAATAATATAATAATTATGGATTGAATGTAATATTTTGTCTTATTAAGTTAAAAAACTTATTTAGTTTTTTTGTAATTACTTTAGCCAAAAAAAACCTCCACACCTACTTCCCAAAGAGACACTTAATAATAAATTTATAAAATTTATTATATATATATATATATTTTTAATAATAAATTTGAAAGCGTAACACGTGTCCAACATAATTCCTCACGTGATAATCATTTTTTTAACTTAAATGTCGAACGTAATTCCTCACGTGATAATTATTTTTTTAATTTAAATGTGGAACGTAATTCCTCACGTGGTAATATTTTTTTAACTTAAATGTGCAACGAGTAATGTTAAACATTCTATTAAAATTTTTATAAACGTTTATTTTTAAACGTCAAACCATTAGCTTCACCAACAACCACAATTTCATAACATTAAAGTACCCCACATTTTTCTAAAAAAATATTTTAAATAACTAATTCAACACCACTTATACACCATTAATGAGATGCACTATGTAGATCCTATCACTGATGTGATAGTTTAGGGTCTGTTTGGTAACGTTTACGTTTTCAGTTTATATTTACAAAAATTTTATAAACTGATTTTTGTTTATTTTTTAAAAAAATAAACTACAAATACGTTTGGTAATTGACAAAATATTTAAAAAAGTTTAAAAATATAAAAAAAAACGAGAAATGGCAAGTAGTGGCAAATGGCGGCGGAAGACGGTGGTGAAAAGTGGTGACGGTGGGTGGCGGGTGGGTGGATGGGTGACGATGACGGGTGGTGGGTGGAGGGTGGTGGTAGTGGTGGTGGTGGGTAGTGGTTGCGGTTCGGTGTGGCTCTTGCGGCGGGGTTGTGGGTGCCTGTGTTGGCTTTTGGTTGGTGGCAATTTGGATGGGGGATGGGTTGCTTGTGGCGTTTGTGGCGAGTGTGGCTGGATTGGCGGGTGGTGGTGGATTGGTGTGGTCGGATGCTGGAGTGGGTTTCGTGGTTGGTTGACAGGTGGTTGGGTGGTGGTGGTGCGGTTTGTGGGCTGGCGTGATTGGGTTGTATACGGGTGATTCTAGGTGATTTGCGAGTGAGGCTGATGGTGGTTGACAGGTGGGTTGTTGTTTACTCGCTTGCCCGTGTGGCGGCCCTGGGCAGCCTGCTTACGGTAGGTGGGCGCTGGGGTTGGTGATGTGGGCTCTTGGTGGGTGGGTGGGTTTTGTGGGCTTGACGTGGCCGTAGTGGGTGTAGCGAGACTGGCGTGGTGGGTGGCGGTGGCAAGTGGGGCTGCTTGGCAGATTGGTCTGGGTTATCGATTGGTGGCGGGTGTAGTAGTAGCGGGTGGTCGTTGGGTGGTTTTGGGTTGTAGTGGGATGATATTCTTTTTAGTTAGATTGGGTTTGCGTATGCTTTTGAGTTGTGGACTGGTGGTTCGGCAGGTGGGATGGTGGGTCTGGTTCTTGGGTTGGGTGATGTGTGGTGGTGGTTGTGCGTCCGGTGGTTTAAATGTGTGGTGGTTTGGGCCTATGGGTGGGTCTGGCAGGCTGGCTGGTTGGCTGGTGGTCGGTGGGGTTTTCCGTTTGGGTGGTAGTCAAATTTGGCGGCTTGGTGTGGCAGGTGGGTCTTCTTGGTGAGTGGTGGTCGGCGGTAGGTTACGGGTTGGTGGTAGCACGGGGGCGGCTGGACTGGTAGGTGCGGGCGGGTGTGGGCGGCGGCCGTGGTTTGGCGGGTTTGGATGAACGAGGCTGGTCTAGTGTAGTCTTTGGGCTGGTGGGTAGCAAAAGTGGTCTTTGGTGATATGGCGTCGGGCTGGTGGGTAGTGGTTGGTAGGTGTTTTTTTCTAGTCTCTGGGTGGTGAGTAAAGTGGCATTTGACAGGTGGATATTGCAAGGGGTTGGTGGTCGGCGAGAAAATCAGGTGGTAGGAAATGTGGTGGGTGGGGGCTTAGTGTTTGGGTAGTAAAAAACTGAAACTTCAAACACGAAACAACATTTTTGAGTTTCACATTTTTTTTGCCAAAATTTAATAAACTGAGAACCAACTGATTTATAATCAAAAATTTAACCACTAAAAGTTTTTAATTGAAATTTTTAAATTTTTGTAAATATAACAGAAAATTAAAAATGTGTGTTACTAACGATAGCTTAAGCTTTGTTTGTTGTTCTGTTGTTTTTTTTTGTTGTCTTGCATGTGTCAGCGCTCATCTAAGCTGACATTTAATGGCTACCTGGTTAATAATATGTATGCACCAACTATTTTTTTTAATCAGTGGTGAAAGCAAGACAATATAACTAGAAGACTGGTGGGGTTTCTATGCTGACTCGGTCAAAATGGGAGAAGTCTCTGGTCGCACAATTTGGGAACATTGAGATCATAGACAAGCAAGAACACTAACTATGAGGAGACAGGTGGGTTGCTATGGCGACTCGTTCAAAATGGGATAAGTCTGTGGTCCCACAATTTTTGGGAACCGTCACTCACATACTTGGTTCAGAATTTCTACGCCTTATGGTTTTGATTATACAACTTTTATTTTGGCCATTGAGATGTGGCTGTGTGGGGAGGGCACAACAGATTGTGCAGTTTGTGGATCGTATCTTGTATTCCATTTTGAACATTAAAATATTATATTTTTTTATCCCAAAATATAACATAAAATAAAATATAATTTTATAAAAATATAAAGATAATAATATATTATTAAATAATTTTTATCGTTATTTAGTTTTTTCGAATTTATAAACTTAAATCATATTTATTGTGATATCGAGCGATTATAAAACTAAATAAAAAAATACAATTTGATAATCAACTTAATTTTTAATAATATAAAATTATTTTACTCACAAACTTAAAAATTAAACATTTAAATTATTAAAAATATAGCCTAAATGGAGTCTCATAGCACCACCAATGACTATTGACTGTGTTTGCACACACATAAATAAATCTTGTCGTTTCTTTGAAATTGTGGTTGATCTTGATATCCTGTATATTCTTGAGGTTATTTTTCCTTCAGCTCACTATTCATAAAAGACATGTTTCAATATCCTCAAATATTTTACAAACTTTTTTTCCCATATATATATAGGAGAGTGTGTGTATATGTTAAATATTTAAAGATCACTTACATTGCTAGGCCAAAATACTCCATTACATCCAACATAAACCAGATTGTGTAGAATAACTAAGGAACTTCACAAAAATTATCAAAAAAATCTACATAAATACTACATTAAATAATTGTGACTACTCATATTTTTCATGTATGATTTAAAAGATTCTATAGCATTTTTTATTCATTATGAAAAAAAAAAAATACACTATGTAAAAAGAAAATCACCAAACAACTAATAAAAATTTTGGAAAATAAATCTATAATAAACACACCTTCAGAGAGTTTATTTTAAAATACAAATGCCCTTGTGCATTCTGGATACTTACAAATACTAAATATGGTAAGAAATTTGTTATTTAATAACAAAAATAAAATATTTAAATTACTCATTCAATTAACAATAAAATTATTTGAAATTCGTTAATTAAAATACTATTAACATTATTAAAAACTATAATTGACTTCCATAATTTTTAATAAAAGAGGATAATTTGTTTTTATTAGAATTGAGCAAAAATGCAAGTGACGAGATGTAATTTTTAAATACTATACAAGACACCAATTTGCATACTTTAAATAAATTTCATAAAATTGAAATATATTTATGTTGCTTAAATTTGACCTTTTTTCGAATAGTTATTGATTGTAAATTCTTACCACGCGTGCCAGCACAGGATCAAAATCAATCCTTACAGAAGATTCATTTGCAACCACTTTATCAGCACGAATTGTGCGTGTTTTAGTTCTTTCAATCTACATGAAAAGGACTTTTATTGGGTGGATTTTGTTTAAGAAAAATTAGGCAAACCATGATTAAATGGAAGAACAATTGTAGCAATCTCTTGAAAGTAAAATGAAAGAACTAAATACCAAATGACCCCATTCAACCTCAGTAAAGGTTAACAAAGCACACAGCTATTTGATAACTACTCCATAACAATGAACAAGATGAGTGTGAAGAAATTTAGAGAACAGAATGTACAGAAGAACAGAATGTAAAAACTGGAAAGCAGGAAATCCAAAGTAGAAAATTATAACATAGTTTCTTGTGATCCGAGTTGGGGTTACTTTCTGGCGGCCATTACTACCTAGCACCTTATATTCCAAATGTAACCCGCGAATGAGTTTCTAACATATCGAATCTTTCCTCCATGATCGCTGATGCATTTTCGCTTAGCAGTTAGCTCCACTACGCCAATGTCCTACAGTTAGGCTTCCCTCGTGATTTTTGAATTTCAAAAATACGAGTAAACTGTTAAAGCCACGTTATCTTGCACTTCTTTGCTAATCCAGTGTTATGCAGATCCACAATAACCAATACTAACTGCCATGTGTGTGATTACGATTGAAGATTTGAATTGTCTTCCCGTATTGCCCTCATCCTGCCACGTGTTGAACTGTGATTGGCCTATACAAAATATGTAGCCAACATTACCCCCCGCACTAATATACCCAATACTTGGTGATATTAGTGGATCAAGGTATTTTATCCACGTCTTAAAACGTGCATGGGCTTTACATTTTTCAGAAATGCAACCGTCATTCATCAATGAAACATTTGCATTAAATTCTCTTCTATCCTTTGAACATTCCCACTATCTCAGTATTTGAAAAGACTGGTACATCTTTCATGGCCAAGCAAACCTTTTCTTCCCTCGATCAAGCATATGAAAAGTTGTTTGATAATGTTGTTCGTCCTCGAAAGAACCTTCATGCATTGATTAACCACCTTTACCCACCTCCCTATATTCAAGTCATGGAAGCTTTTGCAGACTATCAACCTTTGGATTATGAACCTATTGTCCATAATTCTTTAATCCAAAATTTTGCAAACATGGATTTTGGAAGCTCTTCCTCTGACCCAAAACCTCCTACGTAGGATAAGGCTGCAGTTTCTTCTTCTTCTAGGGCTTTTGGTTGGAGAAGCTGGCCAGAACCTGAGGAGTCCAAGTTAAGAGAGCGAATCAATCATCATTTTGTCGAATTTGTTGATCCTCTAACTTTCCCTCCCTTTGCTCGGAGTTCGGTGGTTTACCCATATGTACTCATTGACCACTGATGCCGCTTGGAAGACAACTTACTTGTAGCATGATACACGTCTTCCATGCCTACGAAGATAGTACATGCCACTCGTTGTCCAGAAGAGGCTGAAGGGTATAGTCTGTCATTCTTAGCCCAGAAGGCAAAACTTTGCTCTTCTGACTAGCTTGATATCGTCAACAACCCCCAATTTCCTCCTTCTTTGGAGATGGAAGCTCTTGTACCTCCTCTTCTGTAAAACCCTCACTGGATGGAGGAACTGAGGCTTACTCTCATTGAGGACCAATTTCTCCCCTCCTATCACCCTCCATCTCCTCCTACCAAATATCAACGACAGCAAGCCCAACATCTGCTTGCGGCCTTTTCTCACTTGCCCTTCAATATTCTCGAGGACGATGTTCTTCTCAAGAACTTTCGATGGGCTTGTGATATTATGACCCGGGGTCATGTCCTCAACCCCATCGCCCAAGCAGAGCTTAAGATGTTTTTAGACCAACTCCCACTGCTTCTTCATTGGCATCACATTTCTGTGGCCACCACTCGATCTTTGGACCAAATCTCAGCCCGTTGAGTTCATACCCGGTATGAAGCAGAGAACCTCATCGATGAATATAATGATTTCAAGAATAAAGACTCTATACTTGGATGACTTGGACATGGATGAGATAGAACAAGGGTTGAAAGAAACAAAGTTTAAAATAAAGGCTGAAAAACTTTTTTTATCAAGTAAGAGCATATCAACTTCAGCAGCCTAGCCTGGAGAAGATAGAATAAAAAAGGAACAGAAGTTCATTGACCATAGTTGGAACAAGTTCCATAACCTTGTCATTTATTCTATTCCTTATTTTTATGAACTTGAATATGTAGCCAAAGAAGGCTTCTAATGTAATTGCTTTTGTCTTAATAAAGCTAAGATGTTTTCTCTTTATTTGGCATGGTCTGATTTTACCCCATTTGTCAAAGACAAACAAACCTAGGGCTTCGAATTCAATAATTTCATCCTTCGAATCTCGATTCAATCACACCCAATGAAATACTGAAAACCCAATTTGAACTTTTCCAACATATGAAGTATAATTGACCAGTTTTGCCGATTTCCTTTCAAAATCAGAGCTTCAAATTCACCAATTTTGCCCTTCGAAACTTGATTTGATCATATCCAATTCCCCAACATATGGTTAATACAATCAAGTAATTTCAAATCAACTAATTTTACTTTGAACAAACAGTCTATATTTTCCAAAATATGGAAACCTCTTTTAAGGACTGCACTATTTTATTCTAAAAAAATGATTTCTTCTGTATATTACCAAACCAACTATTGGTTTGAAACTTAGAACAAACAACTTCTAACCTTAAGGTATTTCAAATTTTGATTCGAAGGATTTTACTTTCATTAAGAAACCTAAAAACAAGTCTTTAATCCTTTTGAAGTAAACAAATACCTGGGCATTCCTACAGCCTTAGGTGTAGAATGTGCTTCGAAGTTGACTTCCTGTTTTCGAAACTGTTTGTCACTTGATTTTGGCGCCAAAACTTGGCTTCGAAGCCAAAAGTTTGATTTCAAAGCCAACATTAGTATTTGAGATACATTTCTCTCCCAAATTACCACTATTGAGGGGAACCTTTTGTATCCATACCTTTAACACTTCTTTATGAATTCAACCTACTTAAAACGATTGGGTATATTTTTCAGACAGAAAGGTTTAAAAATCCCTTTTTATTTTGTGCTTTCAATTCACTCATTTGCCTAACACACAAACCCTTCATCTCTATTGACCCTCTATTTCTTGCTGCTCGTTACTAATGGAGTCTTCTTCCTTGAAAGTACCAACTGGAGAACGTATAAGCCCAACAATGGCTTTGAAAAGATATATTGAGGAAGAAATTGCTAAATTTAAAGCTGGTGGATCGATTGCCATAGACAGACGCCTCTTTATTCCTCGCCACAGCGAAAAATAAGAATATGTCCTAGGTCCTATCTTTCGAGAGGTTCCCGCCCAACTTCCCGCTTTGTACCCTCGTTTGGAATACCACTTTGTTCTCTATGAAGGGGGGCTTGACTGGGAAAATTAGAGGGTGAACCGACCTCATCGTTGCTGGCCAACATTGAGGGTTGAGTGGGAGGAGTGGTATGATAAGGTCGTGCTTGCAAGATAATGGGACCTACAAGAGCTCTGTATTCTTGATGCTTTTCGTTTTTCCAAGTTTATCATTCCTGAAGACCCTTTTTTTATTCCTGCCGCTCTTTGTTTTTGGAATATGACCTTTAACTTTTTTCAGTTTCGGTGTGGTATGATGGCCCTCACCGTTCTTGATATTTGCCATCTCTTAGGGCTTTCACCACTCAGTACTCCTTTTATACCTAGCTATCCAGACCTTTTGGTTAAATTTTCTCTTCCACCTTTGAATTCTTCCTTCAATGACTTCGTAAAGGCTAAGAATAAAAAGGAAGGCCCTGTGAGTGATCGAGAACTCTTCTCATTTATTTTATATTGGTTGTGTAAATTTCTCTTCTGTACATCATCTCAATGAATCATGCCTGAGTTTACCCCACTTGCAAAGTGTCACGACCCAAACTCGCCCTTATAGGTTTAGCACCGTAACCGGCCAGTAATCCGAGATTACCGAAGGCCTGTTTAACAGTAATACAGAGTATAGAGACTGTCGAAAGCCAAAACAGTAATTAAAAGATGTCCGATGAGCTGTGACAGTCTGTATGCAAAAAGACTTTTCATATATATTCACATTCAGAAACAAAACAGTAGATACATACATACATACATACATCATTTACAGGCGTTCAGGTTAGGGACCAAATCCCTACCATAACAGTACAGTACGGGTACATATGTCAGTCTATACAGTGTTACAAAACCAGATACAAAAATAAAGAAAACTAAAACACCCCAAAAAGCCCTAACTTGAAGGACTTGGAACCTCGCAGTGAAGCACAGTGGTTGGCTTTGACAAAACGGGAGCTTAGCCCGACGCTCCTAGCAACGGTCTGGTGCCTGCACACCTACATATATATATAAGTAGTGAGCTAAAGCCCCGTAAATAACATATGCGTAAAGAGGTTAAGAATGAATGTCCCTTTAGTATTGAAAATAGTCATTTATCAGTATATCAGTCGTTCAGTTTGTGGCTTATAATTCATGCCATAACAGTCATTCATAAAATATAATAGTCATATGTGGTACATCCGATAGCAAAATAGTACAGTAAGTCTTAACAGACCAAGCAGTCAATAATAGCCATCAGTAATGGTTCCAAACATGGGAATCGACAGAGATCTCTATAACAGTAGCAATAACAGATCAGTAACAGTAAATTGCTATGGATGTCACGAATACAGTTCACAAATAGGACAAACATTCATTCAACAAACAGTGTCATTTCATAAAGCAGTACAGTCATTTGTTCAGAAAATAATCTCAATTGAACATATCTTTATAACATTGTTACTCACAGAGTTCTGGGTTACAGATAAGCTAGTACGCGTCCTCGGATGCCAACCCTACACAGTTACAGAGTGAACACACACTAAGTTACACAGTTGGGAAATAATAACTTAATCCCTAATTTGCCTCGGTGTGGTTCTACATCAATATCCTCATTAAGATGCCTTAAACTAGGCCTAGGAATGCCTAGGATGGAATGAGGATGCAAAGATGCACTTTAAAACACTTTTCAAATTTTCAGAAAACAAGGGTCCCGCTTGAGCGTGGGTTTCTACACTCGAACGGACATTCAGACAAAGGATCCCCGCTCGAGCGCCACTTTCCACGCTCGAGCGGACTGCAAAACATGACAAAAGTACTGGATGCACGAAATTCACGCTCAATGGGCGCTCGATACCCGCTCGAGTGTGAGACACAAGTCCTCGCTCGAGCGTGCATTCCTCCGCTCGAGCTGTAAAAATATGCAAAGTACTGGATACACGCATTTTACGCTCGAGCGTCACTTTCTCCCGCTCGAGCGGACTGCATGAATTCAGTAGGTACGCTCGAGCGTGAGTCCAAAATCTGAAAATTCTAGATTTGAACATCAAGCTCAAAACTCAATTTTAATGCACTAAAATCGATCCTCTTGGGCTAATTTTCTGGAAAACACTTCAAAACCCACAATATTACATGTTTCAAAGATCAATTTGAGAAATCAAAGCCCAAAAGTAGTTCAATTAAACACAATTTCAACAATAATTCAAGAACATGATGAACATGCAACATGCATGAATTTAACCAACTTCAAAGCTTCTAATTCATGCTCCTAAGAGCCAATTCTTTCGAAAACAAGATGAAATCATGGGCTATGGTCAAAAAATGGACATGCATGAAGCAATTCCCATGAAAACAACCTCAAAACTTCAAGATATGCACATGCATGCATGAATCAAGCTCCAATTCAACAATTTAATTAAATTCTTGACTCAACTCACTCAATTACCATGTACCATGCAAGAATCTACTAAATTTCATGATCAAGAAGGGAAATTCTCTACCTTATGTCTTAAGTTCAAGATGTAGAAGCTCAATATGCAATTCTCCTTCAAATTCTCTAAGCAATCTTTGATGAATTCTATTTTCTCCCAATTCCCTCTCTCTCTAGTCGGTTTTGCTCTAGGAAATGAGCTGAAAAAATGTTACATCAACATGTATGAAGTGGAGAGGGGTTGCCTAGATAAATCCCCTAGATGGCAATTAGGTGGTTAAGGCCAACTCTTGTAATTTACCATTGTTAAATCGAATTTAATCATACCTAATCAAATTTCAATTAAATATAGCATAAAATCACATAAATTCCAATTAGTATAAAATATCCATCAATTTCAGATTCGGCCGCCAATAAGGTCTTCAATTTGCAATTTAAAACATAAAACACGAATAGATCATTTAACAGTCAAACAGATAGAAATGCATTTAACTAACACACTCAATCAATCAGTTTAGATTTTCAGTCAATTCAATTACTTATCATGATCAGTCTCAGTTTAGCAGTAATCAGTGGTGTTATCAGTAAACAGTAGTGAGAGTTGTCACACAAAGGCCCTTGTTTTGAAGAAACGAATAGCCTTGGCCCCTTATCTTTTAAGCCATGTCTATAGAGCCTGCTCTCAATTCTGTGAGAAACCTCTTAATATCAACTAGGGAGGTCCCCTCTGGGTGCTTCAACTCTGGCTCTTTGCATACTTCACTGATCTACATCCTAAGTGCTTGAAGTTCTTAGTTCAAGACCCTAGCACTTATGGAGAAAAGTATGTTAGAATTGCCCTTTATCCTGCTTCTTTCGCCTACTATCTTACTTTTTTTCACCAGCTTCCTGTTTCCCCAGCTGCCACCTTCTTTTACCCCTTCGATGCCAATAAAGGATCGACTTGGCTAAGGACATTCTTGGCTGATAGACAGTGTTCCATCCCATCGCACAAAGATATGTGGGCCTCTATTTTGTTATCGAGGGAACTTTTTATTGGTACTTTAAACCCTCAAGTTTATAAGTGCATATCTGAGGTATACTGCCCCTTCCAGTTTGCCAGGCAATTTGGGCTTACCCAAGGAATTTCCATTCCACTCTACAGTCTCTCGAATATCCATCTTACAACTAGAGACCTGAGAGTACCCAAACCTAAACTAGATGAGACAACATTTAAATTGTTGAAAGATTTGAGTGAGTTTAAATTTACCCCATTCCTCTCCTCTGGCTTAGTTTTAAAAAGATTTCAAAATTAGTGGACAGTCAATATGGAAGTGCATCTAGCAATACATCCTTATGATTTACTAATAGGGCTAGGTTGGCCTTCCAAGGCTAAACCAAAAGAAACTGGGGTCATCCCCTCTCATTCTACAGCTACCAAGACTATTCCTGCAGTCTCACTCCCTTCTTCCAGAGTTACCAGAGCTGCTTCGAAAAAGGGTATGCATTTTTAGGTTTCTTTCCTTTCAGAATTTTCTGTTTGTTTTCTTCATATTCATATTACTTGGTGTAGGGTCTCACAAGAAGAATCTCCCAAGAGAGCTGAGGCTCTGGCTGTTCTCAAAGATAAACACCAGTAGAGAAAGAAAAGAAAACTACTACTCACTCCTGAGGAGTCTGAGTCTCAGATTGTAGAGAAAGAGACAGAGAAAGAGTAGGAAATACCATTGTAGAGGAAAAAGGGAAAGAAGATAACCGTCTCTCCTTATGACTTGGCCGAAGATCTTACTCATGAGACAGCTGCCAAAATAGTGGAGAATGAATACACTAAAAAAATAATTGTTTTCTAGAGGGCTGAAAAAAGGCGGCAGCAACAACTACTAAGGGATGAAGTTGTTGCTGCTGATACAACCCAAAAAGAAACTACAAGAAGGCAACACACTGTTGAGCATTATTCCCTTCGTAGTTCTCCCATCATTGCCACCACCTCTGAAACCAGTAATTTCCTTTCGTGTTTCCACTTTCCTTTCTCAAATTCTTGATACTGAGACTTACCATTACTTTGTATTTCTTCTTTTACAGCAACAACTACTCTGCCTTCTCATTCAATAGGGACTCTTTTAGTTTCATCTGAAGTTGAAAGACCTCAAAATGTGGAGCCAATTCAAGCAATACTCTCACTTTCTGGTCTTACATTCTTCATACATTTCTTAAGGCAAAGCGTTCCTACATCCTTATCTTTCGGCTTAACTCCATGCTTCCCTCTTTTATCCTTCAACTCTACTCAATTTGTTCTTCCTTTAAGCCTTGCTGCTGCTTCCCCCCTGAGGAAATTTCAGCTATTACTTCATCTCCAGTGATAGTTGATTCCTATAAGGAAGACACTGGTAGCTCACCAGTTCCTTGTCTACTAATCTTTTCTAGCTCCAGTCCCTCTTCTCTTGACTTAATGGTAGCCAAAACTATGGAGACTGCTAGGGATGCTTCACCTTCTTCTCCTATTCCTCTACAGCCATCTCTTCCTTCTACCAGAGTCCTTTCTGCACCCTCCATGTCAACGGATGAGGTGGACATCTTCGAGGCTAGGTTAGCTAGTCTTTTTGACATGCCTTCTACTACTCCAACAGTTAGCAATAAAATTGAGCCATTAGTCCTAGCTGATTCTCTATTAGAAATTTTTGAGAGCTCTTCCTCCAGTAATAAGACTTCTTTGCCTTCATTAGATTTGGATAGCTGTTTGGAGTTGCTGACATCCTTTTCAAGGATCCCCTTCGAAGCCTTGCAAAGGCCTATAATCAAGAATGACTTTCCTCCAGTGCTGCATGGTTATCGAGCAATCCAGTATGACTATTTCAAGTCATTTATCTTAGGTAACAGCTACCATTGACTTTTACATCAACATCTGCCATGTTGCCAAAGCTGCAGAAGAGAAATTGCTGAGAGACTAGAGATTTGTTTCCCAGATACATGCTGAAGTGTCAGAACTAAAGGAATAACGTTCCTATGTCTCTCAATTTCGAGCCCAACTATTGGAGAAGAAAGCTCAGCTTGAAGAAGAGTTAGTAGCAGTCAACCTGACTTTAGATCGAACTGCCACCAAGCTGCAGATTACTAACCAAGGACTGGCTGATCGAAAGCAGGAGATGGCTACAACCATTCAGTTGTTCCCATCTCTTAAGAGTAGAGAGTCAATTGTAAAGGAACAGCTAAAACATTGTACTGATTTTTGGACCAATTTATGGCTGCATGTATTCAACTCATTATGAAATAAAATCCTTATTTATTATTTGAGTGTTTTCATGCTCTCTTCATTTAGTACTTATTATATTCCTTGTGTTTTCCATACGGTTGGATAATAAGGCTTCAAATATCTGCCATTAATTTTCTTGGAGTGTACATATCCATTCAAATTTCTCAAATGATATGTTCCTTATGGCAAGACTCTATGAACTTGATATGGTCCTTCCCAGTTAGGTGATCATTTGCCAAACTTATGGCTTTTAATCCCTATTGGGAGTATTGTCTTCCATACCAAATCACCTTCATCAAAGCTAATGTGCTTGACCTTCTTATTATAGTTCTTGGCTGCTTTCTATTTTTGGAAAAGAATGCTATTTAATGCCAGAATTCTAGATTCATCCACATTTTCTAATTCCAAGCACATACTCTGATGGTACTGCTCAAGAACTAACTGATCCTGGCATCTCAACCTCAAAGACTTAATGTTAATTTCTACAAGTAGTACTGCATCATGCCCATATACCAAAGCATAAGGAGTGATTCATGTACTTGATCTTGGAAAAGTCCTATATGCCTATAATACATCCAACAGTAAGTTATGCCAATCCATGGGATTGTTTTCCATAACTTTCTGTATTCCTTTCTTCAAAGATTTATTGGATGATTATGCCTGATCATTGGCTCATGCATAATAAAGGGTAGAATTAACAAGATTAATTCCAAATTCTGCTACAAAAGATTTCACCATCTTCTCATCAAATATAGTTCCATTATCAACAGTTATAGTTTGAGGGATGCCAAATCTGTGGATTAGATCTTTAATGAATCCAATAACTTCAGTCTGATCTACAGCCTTATATGGTTTAGCCTCGATCCACTTAGTGAAGTAGTCTGTGGCTACTAAGATGAAACAATGATGCTTCGAAGAGGGTGGATGTATTTTTCCCATCATATCCATAGCTCTTCCTCTAAACGGCCAAGGTTTCACAGTCGTATACAGATCAGTTATGGGTACATGTCTTATTGTACCATGCTTTTGGCATGCCTGACAACCTCTAGCATATTCTATACAATCTTTAAGAATGGTTGGCCAATAGTAGGAATGTCTTCGAAGCAACCATCTCATCTTCACACCAGGCTGATGAGCACCACAAATGCCTTCATGAACCTCAGTCATGGCTGTCAATGATTCCTTTGGGCCTAAACATTCCAATAATAACCCGTCTGCTCCCCTTTTGTAGAGAGCATTACCATACATTACGTATTGCATAGATTTCAATTTGATTTTCCAGTTGGCTTTCGAAGATGGGCCAGCTAGATACTGCATTATTGAATGCCTCCAATCTTGTTCTTGTAAGTCATTATGATTGATTTCTAAGACTACATTCCTTTAATTTAAGGGTGGTATTACCTTTTGATATGTTGTTTGGCTTATGTTCATTTGAGTATTATCATTTCTCCTGAAATTCAAAACTTTCTGAGCCACATCATTAGCTTTATTATTCAAGAATCTTGGGACATAAGTCACATTTGCTATCTAAAATTGAGAAAGCAAATGTAATGCAACAACATAGTATGTCAACATGCTTGCACTTTGAAATTTTGAAAATTCCTTTCACCTGGTTAACTACCAATTGAGAATCTCCAAATATATTAACTGCATGGGCTTGTAATCCAATAAGTATTCCCAGTCCCATTATTAAAGCTTCATATTTAGCTTGATTATTAGAACAAGTAGTTTTATCCACTTTGAAACCATATGTGATTTTTAGTTAGACCATTGACTTTTGATCTAGTTAGACCATTAACTTTTGATCCATCGAACCACATTTGCCATGGTTCAACACTAACCATACCAAGCTCCATTATCTCTTGGCTTTCTGTCTGACGTGGATGATCTGCCAAGAAATTAGCTAAAACTTGTCATTTTACTGCCTTTTGGAAGACATATTCTAGATGAAATTCTGATAAAGCTAGTATCCATTTGCCAATTCTTCCTCTCAACATAGGTCTAGATAACATATATTTAACCAAATCTGTAGTTGCAATTACCAAGACAGTTGAAGGTAAAAGATAGTATCTTAATTTCATTGTAGCAAAATACAATGCAAGGCACAACTTTTCTACAGCTGAATATTTACACTCACAAGAATTTAGAAACCTACTAAGGTGATAAACTGCTTGCTCTTTGCCTTCTTCATTGTCCTGGGCTAAGAAAACTACCAGTGAATCTTCTGCCGCAGCAATATATAACTTCAAGGGCTTATCACCCTTTGGTGACATCAGCACTAGAGGCTTGGCCAAGTAGGCTTTAATTCCTTCGAAAGCAGTTTGATACTCTGCTGTCCACACAAACTCCTCTTCATCTTTCAACCTTAATAAGGAAGAAAACACTTTAGTTTTCCCTGTAGTGTTAGAAATTAATCTTCGAAAAAAATTAACCTGTCCAAGGAATTTTTTACTTCTTTTTTACTTGATGGAGGTCTGGATTCAATGATAGCTTTGGCTTTGTTCTGATCAATCTGTATTCCCTTCTTATGTACTACATAGCCCAAGAAGTTTCTAGCTGATATGCTAAAAGCACATTTGAGAGGATTAAGTTTCAACTTGAACTTTTCAAAAGTTGCTTCCAAGTGAAACAAATGTTCCGCCATAGATTGGGATTTTACTACAATGTCATCAATGTAACACTCTAAATATCCTCTAATGAGATCATGAAAGATAGTGTTCATAGCCATTTGATATGTAACCTCATCATTCTTCAGACCAAATGGCATTTTAACTCATTCGAAGGCACCAATATTCCCAAGACATCTAAATGTTGTCTTGTGGATATCCTCTTTTGCAATGCAGATTTGGTTATAACCAGAGTGCCCATCCATCATTGATAAAATCTTGTGCCCTGCTGAATTATCCACCAATAAATCTACTACGGGCATAAGGTACTCATCTTTCGGAGTTGCTAAATTTAGGTTTCTGAAATCGATGCATACCCTCATTTTACCATTCTTCTTAACTACATGCAAAATATTAAATAGCCATTCAACATACCTGGTTGTCCTAATAAAGCCTACCTTAAGGAGCCTTTGAATTTCCTCATTGACCTTCTGAACCACTTCAGGACTCATCCTTCTTGGTTTTTGCTTGTATAGCTTGAAATTAGGCCTCATAGGGAGCCTATGTTCTACTAATGACGTATCTAATCCCGGTAGTTCATTATAAGACCATGCAAAACAATCTTTATATCTCTTTAAAACCACCAATAACTGGTCCCTATTAAGAACATTTAACCAAGCACTTATATAGGTGGGTTGCTGTATAGAACCTTCCCCTAAGTTCACTTCTTCCAAAGGGTCTTGCATTTGAGAACTCACTGATGCTTCTTTTTTGATTTCTTCTGTCTTCGTAGTAATCTCCTTGCTTTGTCCTGCTCCTAGTTTCTCTGATTTAACATCTTTGCTCTCCTCCTCATAGACAAAGTCTATCTATAAGGCTTCTTCTTCCTGTATCTCCTGAACTTTTGTTTCAATGTCCAAAGCACAATATTCATCAAAGGCCAAAAACTTGACCTGTTGCTGCTCCTGCTTGCCAATTACCATGGTTTCTTTCTCTTGCTCTTGCACCTTTCGAACTATTGATTTTACGTCTAATACTGAGAACTTAATTAAAACCAAAGATCTGGCCTCCTGGGTTCCATCTTTTTGCCTACAACCAGGCATCATTGTCATTCTTGGCGACAAAATCTTCATCAGTACTTTCCTGAACTAAGTGCTTCAGGTGTGCTAATTCCTCATCAGCCGTCACTTTGGCTGATCCATCAAGTTTTCTCAGTATACTGAGTGGTGTCACTCCTTCAGTATACAATTTGGCCTCTGTAAAATCTGTACAAGCTATGAAAGGTTGAGGGTCTGCATTGATCTCTTCTGTCTCTCCATTGCACAAGGCCATTATTATCTTCTAATGTAGAGAGAAATACACACATTTGTTGGTGTGAATCCAATCCCTACCAAGTAGAGTATTATACTTAGCATTGCTGTCGATAACAAAGAATGCCGTCATGCAGTTCCTGGTTCACATACTCAGGTTGATGGACAAAATACCCTGAGCTATCTGTTTGTCCCCAGCAAAACCAGTAATGGTTGTGCTGGTTGGGATTAATCTAGGGTTCCTTTTTCCTAGTTTTTTCAGGGAAGATTTTGGAAGCAGATTTACCGCTACCCCATTATTCACCAATACCCGGTTCATCTGTATCCCATCGAAGAAGGCCTTGATATACAAGGGTTTGACATGCTGTGTCATGGATGTCGTAGGATACTCAAAAGGGTATGGAAGGTTAATACTCACCTTTTTGTCACTCTCGTCTCCAGTTTCCATTGGTGTGGCCACTTCGGATTCGTCTTGCACCATACTAACCTGTGAGTCCTCACTAGAAACTAGAATTGGATCAATCTCCTGGCCTTCTTGGTTTTCATCCTCAGCCTGGAACTCTTGTGGTAGTATATGCACCATATTCACTGACACTGGAGGAAACAAGCCAAATTGAACCACTGGCTGCATCTGCTTCTTTTCCAGGCTAACTTGTTCAATTACTTCAGAAACATCTTCCATGCTGCATTCTGGTACGTCATTACTAATGACTTCCTTCGAATGGTTTGTTTCTGCTGGTTTTTTGACCAAAAATGTCTGTTCAGCCATGAAGGCTTCAAACATTTCCTCCTCAACCATCTTTTTCTTTTGGCCTAGGCCAACTTCTCCCTCTGTCTCACTATCGCTTTCCATCAAAGCCCTTTCTAATCCTGCTAAACTAGATCTTTCTTTGGCTTTCAGTTCGGAGTGAACTTTAGCTAATTGCTCTCTGTTGCAACTCTTTTTGTCTTAAGGAGTCGATTTTGGACTATAATCTAACTTTGGACTTTTTCTTCTCTCTGTCTGGCCCTTTGGCTAAACCAATGAAGAGCTTTCCACACTTTCTTTCAGATCCTTCTAGTACTGAGTGTACCTTCGTTGGATCTACCTCCTTTGGGATCTAGAAATCACTAGGACCATATTTGGTTCCTTTATTTTTGGATGCTTTAATAATACTCAATTATTTGAAGCCACCAATGAAGGTTTAACCATCCTACCTTGGTCTTCAACAACATTTCTTTGGGTAGACATTTCCCTAGGTTTGTTCTGCATGACAAACCAATCTAGAACTCCAGGTACCCATGAACCCACTAGCTCAGTTGTCGAACTGTCTCTTTCTTCCCTCGAAGCCAGTTTCGAAGCTAGCTGTGAAAGCCACTGCTTGGCCCTAACTCCCTGTTTTGGGCCTAATTCAGGCCTTCCATGAAGGTGGCCATTTTCCTTTTTGTGTGAGGCTGGTCTAAGAAGCCAATCTCTGGCTTTGATCCTATGACTTGAGCCCACTTCAAGTCTCCTCTCAGGATGATTGCCCTTCATTCTGTAATAGTTGGGTGGTCTGAATTCATGTAGAGGTCTCTTGCCCTTGGAGTGCACTCTAGTGGCTGTTAGCTCAGCCATGAATGGTTGCTGCCTAGTACCAGTTGGATATGGCCTTTTGTTATAGGCACTGGTTGGTTTAGGACGCCTTTGCACATCCTTGTAATACTGCTTCCCATCAATCAGAAGCCCTTTCAACCACTTGTAGCTCAACCTGCACCTAGGACACATTCTTTGCATGACAGCGGCCTCTAAAGAGTCATCATCCAATGCCTCCTCATCAAAGTCTTCCCTCTGGTCTGCAAAGCCCTGTTCAATAGTTGGTGAACTTCTAGCATCTTTCTTGACAACAGTATGACTGGAAACATGCATCTGCACATTAACCTCCTCCAATTCCTTCAAGGATAAGTTCTAAAAGTCTAGCACAATAATATTGGCTGTAACTTCTCCAATTTCTGGGAATAGATTAGTGTCAATGCCCATAGCGTTCTTTGCTTTTGCTGGGAATTTTAAAATCCCTTTTCGAATCTGTTCTTGGATCATGTCCCGAAAAACAATACAGTTTTTAGTTGAGTGAGACCAAAAATTGTGCCATTTACAATACATTTTTCCTTTAAGTTCTTCTGGAGAAGGAATTTTGACTCATTTTGGTAACTTTGGGAAATTTACTGCAAGCAAATGATCAAACAATTGTCATCTGCCTTTGTTAAATCGAAACAATATTTCCTATGAAGGTCTTTCTTTTTAAACTGCTGATCTATTGTAGTGTCTTTATGAATTAATGCCTCACAGATTATAGGCACTTTTCCTACGATCTCTGCTGCATCAATCTCATAATTAGGATCTCTATAATACGTCTTGTATGATGCATTACTTTGATCTTGCTCTTCCTCAAGTAATGATTCATATCTAGACACCTTATAGGTTAATTTCACTAAATCTCGAAACTCAGTTGAGTCAAACTTCTTTCGAAGCCAAAACTCTAAACCATTTTAAGCCAATCTCATAAATTCAGGCTCTGGTAGAATGATCCTACACTTGTTTCGTGCTCTTTTGAATCTGGCAATAAATTGAATAGCCTTCTCATCAGGCCTTTGACTCAACCTTGCCAAATCTGCCATAGAAACTTCTGGTTTTGTTTGGAAGAATTGGGCATGAAATGCCTCCTCCATTTGTTGCCAAGTTTGGATAGAGCCAGGTGTAAGGTTAATATGCCATACAAAAGCTGCCCCAATTAGAGAATTTGGAAAGTCTTAACTTCATGTAATCATTACTGGTAAATTCACCACATTGGGTAGCGAACCTAGCAATATGTTCTACCATTGACTGGTTTCCATTCCCATAAAAAGAGCAAAGTTTGGTATTCTCAACCCTCTTGGGTATTCATGTACCTTATCCACCCATTCTGAATATGGTTTCCTGTACACAGGAGTTTGAACCTCCTGAGCCATAGATCCACACATTTCTCTAACAATATTAGCAATTTAGTCCCTAAGAACCATATTTTGTGCTTGTTGAACCACCACTGGAGGAACAAACACAGGATTTAGTGGAAAACCTTATGTCTGAGGTCCTCTTGGTCCATAGGGAGGTATATTTGAGACTAGTTGTCCCTGTGGTGCTGGCTACTGTTGAGGGTATGGTTGACCTCTCTGAGCCTGTCTTGAGAAAGGACTTGCGGAAGGTGCTGAAAGAGGTGTTGTGTCTCTTCCAGCCGCAAGAAACATTCCAACCTCCCTTTGTTTTTGGATGTTAAAGAATTAGTGAACCCCCTTGTGCCAGGTATGGCTTCGAACATGGGATTTGGAAACATTCTTATGCCATTTTCTTGCATTGGCCCAGACGCACCAATTTGCATGGCTTCACTGTTAAGTAATGAGGCATTTTGATTTATCATAGGCCTCGAAACAGGCTTATACTAAGACTGAGGTGATGGTCTTTCATAATTTTGATTACTAGTTTGACCATTAGTATG
>NW_021029934.1:37625-66029 GCF_004153795.1 Camellia sinensis | reverse complement strand
GTTAGGGTTCGAATGGTTGCTCTCAATTGTTTTTCTTCGTCTCGGAGCTAGTCTAGCTCTTCATTGACCTTTTTGCCTTTATCCATAATTTTCATGAAATTTTTAGTAAGGCCTTCACAATGTCTGCACATTTGAAGAGGATTTTGGAAATCTAGCTGAGGGTTAGTACTACTGCTTCTTGTTATCTAGCTAACTGGAACTCCACTAGTAGCAAGAATAGTTGACCACATCTTGCTCAATGTGTCCAAATAATCTTTAGCTATTTGGCTAATAAAATAGCTGGTTCCTATTTGTCTAGGAGCATATGTACTGGCTAACTTAAAATCATAAAATCCTTTACACTGAGGTATGAGAAAATTTTTAACTAAAGGTTCAACTTCTACCCTGTTATTGTAAATACCGGGCTTGGTTCCTTTAGCTACTACGTTAAAAGAAAAGCTTTTAGACAAAGGTTTATTTTGGATTTTTGAAAAATATATACTGAGGGAGTTTAAGGCTGACAAACGTTTAGTTGGGTGATTGAGATTGTTCCAAAGGTTATCTAAAAGGCACTGTTGAATTGGGTCTAACTCGATTCCTGTTAATGGTTTGAATTTGTTTCTACCTTCATAAATGGGAAGAGCAAATCCCCCAAAGTTCATTGTTTTGCTGTTGTCCATTATCTGCACAGAAATTAAACTGGCTATTTTCTTTTTCAAAATAAATTTTCCTACTTAGCCAATCTGTTAATTTATTATCACACCCTTTAATATGTTCAAATTATACTTTATATCCTTGTCCTACTATACATCTAAAAATTTTGCCCATCTTCTACTACTAAGTTTACGCTCATTAAGTTTATTATGAAATCTAACTATAGCCTCGCAGTCTGTTCTAATTGTAAAGGGCTTATGTAAAAATAGTCTAAATTTGTTTATAACATATAGTATTCCTAATATTTCAAAATCTAAGCTGGTCATGGTTGTATCTTTTTCTTTAAATTTTTCAGAACTATATCTACAAATGCGCTCTTTATTTTTACTATCATACTTGCTAGGTTTGGCTAATAATATTGTTCCCCATCCTGATTGGCTTGCATCTGTTTCTACGACTATATATTCTGATTCTAAGGGAAGTTGTAGGTCGGGTAAACTTTTACAAATATCTTTAATTTTTCTTACTAAAGTTATATCTTGTTGGTTAAAATATTTTTATCCTGTTGGTGTGGTTTTGCTATATAGGGGTCCTATTATTTTACTAAGGTTAAGAATATAAATTTGTGCATAATTTAAAATTCCTAAAAATGATTGAAACTGTTTTGTATCTTCTAATTTATCTGGGTAATCTAAAATTTTCTTAACTATATGGGGTTGTAGCCTGATTTTTCCATCTCCTAATTCCATTCCTAAAAATTCTATATGAGGTTTATTTAATATCATTTTTCTCTTACTAATTATTATTCCATTGTTTATAAATTCTTCTAACATTATATATAAATGATCTATATGACTATTTTTATCTGGGCTAAATACTAATATGTCATTTATATATACCAATATAAAACTATATTTATTAAATATACTATCCATCTTACACTAAAATATAGAAGGTGTATTTTTTAGTCTAAAAGGCATGACTAGCCATTCATAATATCCTTGTAGGTAACAAAAGGTTGTCCAAGGTATGCTTTCTTTTTCCATTTTTATCTACCCAAATCCTGACTTGCAATCAAATTTGCTAAATATTTTTGTTGTCTATATTCTGTTTATGAGCTGATCTTTATCTGGTATATTATATTTATCATCTTTTGTGTTGTCATTTAATCTTTTATAATTTATAACCATTCTAGCTTTCCCTATTTTTATCTCTGCGTGGTTTGTAACCATAAATGTGACGCTCCTATATGGGCTATTACTAAGTTGAATTACTCCTAAATCTAATAATTCTCTAATCCGTGTTCTAAATTCTTCTATATCTGCTGGCGTATGATCTATTTGTGCTGATGTAATCCTATAATCTTTATTTTTTATATCTAAACTAGCTAGAACTTTATTTCTTTCCCAGTATTTTATGGGTTGTTCTCCTAAAATTTATGTTATTTTAGCTAATCTTATTATTTCATCTAAATCATTTTATGTTCTTCTGTATACTGGTTTTCGCTTTAGCTTTCTTATTTTTGCAAAAATTAATTCTAGGTTAACAATTTGTTGGAAATCTTCTATACTCTCTTCTATACTCCAAGAATCATATTTTTCTTCTAATTCAACATCTTCTATGTCTAAATTTTCTAAAGAACTATTTGCTATCTCTTCATTTGGTATATACTTTTAGGCTAGCTTAGGAAAAATGTTTCTACTAGGAAATAAAAAAACTAACGGGAATAGAATCTACTCCTATGGTACCACCACGCTTCGCACGCAACTCTGATGGATGGACAATGGTGCTAAGGGCATATGCTGTGGGCGTATGTACTGTTCGTTTGAAGAAGCTAATATTGCTATGGCTGATAAACATACCACCTTGTAGACTAAGTATAAAATTAAGTCCTAATATAAAGGGATGGTTTTGTCAAGTATTGCCAATCCAAACTTGGGGTAAAGGGAACCATTCTATATGTTGAGTCTGAGAACCTATATAATGAAAACTAATTTGTGCTCCATTGATACAATGTGTATATGTTTGTTTAGTGCCATCGACTAAACTGACTAAAGCTGGTGTTGTTAAAGCTGTACTCCATCCTGGTGGAACTATGTGTTGTTCAATATATGATTTACTGGCTCTTGTATCTATCATGGCATCTAAGAGTTATTTCTGCAAGTTTGATTACACAAGTGATCTCAACTAAATTTGGCTTAGGTATGGCAGGGTAATTAAATGGTAAGTATGTGTTATCTGATTGTGCTTGAGAATATTGACTAAAGAGTTGAGAATCAACTAGGTTGACTAATTCTAAAAGGTTCATATGTTCTTCAACAAGTTTATCTTTTAAGGGGTACTTAGTATGAAATTGTTCTATTTGCTATTTAAACTGTTTATTTTCTGCGTCTAAACATTCTATGTGAAAATTAGCCTTAGTTTCTATCTCGCGTATACGTAGGTTAACTTATCTTATATGTATTTCTAATTGTTAAATGTAATTCTTTGCTTTCTATTCTACGAGCTTCTCGCATCTCATCGTTACTTTCTAATGTTATCTTGTGTGTCATATTTAATTTTTCTAGACAAACTATGCAATAGGTTATACTGCATAATAAACATTGAGCTCTCTTACTTTTAGCGGGAAACCAATTACAATAATTGCATATAGTAGTATCAAATCCTAGTCCTATCTGAAAATTATGCTGGCATTCAGTATTTGCATTGTATTCCATCATAAAGAAATTGTCATGGGAAAGGAGTATTCCTATTTCTTGGTTAAGTTGTCCTAAAAAATTGTCTATGTCTGTATCACTTTCTGGAACACTGTCTGAACTTATGGCTTCTATTTGCTATCCATAATCATTGACTATGCTATAGACTTCTGAATCATCACAGTTTATGCTAACTATATCTTCTTCTAAATCTTCTATAATATGTAGTCTTTCTATTTGTTTATTAGAATTAGGCCTTTGTCTTTTTGGGCAGCTTTTTGCAAAATGATTGGGTTCTCCACATATAAAACAATTACATTTTTTACTACTAGGTTTTCTAACATATCTTTGTTTTCTTTTATCTTTCTCTTCTTTAGGTAGTTGCTTATAATTTATCCTATTAAAAGTTCAACTTTTTCTAATGAATTTTTATTTTTTCCATGATTTTCTATATTTTTTCTTCCAATATTTTTCTTTTCTATATTTTTTATATTTTTTCCTATTATATTTATCTTCATATTGCTAAGGAGTATATATTATGCTGCTACAGAAACCATAGTTTTGTTTTTTCAAATCTTTCTGTATTTGGACTTCTATACATTTTTCTCTAAGTCTGTGGAATGTAAAACTATTCTAGGTCCTATTCTTAAAACTCCTCTTATGTTTACTTCTCCTGATGCTATTCTTGCTGGTAAGTTGGTATAATAAATTGACCATTTATTTTCTATCTCTCTTTCTAATTCTCTTGGTAATTTCCTAAAATATTTATTTCATATTTCTTCATCAAAACTTTTTCTAGTTCTGGCTGTTATGGCTAAATATTCTTTGCTAAAGGGTACAACATATTTCCAACTTCCTAATGTTATGTGATCCAACTTAGTTAATGTTGTACTTTGAGTATAATCATTTCTTCTAAAATGGTCGTATCCTATAAGCATTTCTTTTATAAAACTAGTAAAATTTCATGGATTATCTCCTAGTCCTTTAAGCTGTCTAATTATCTCCTTATATTTTCCTTTAAAAGAAAAATATATATTAAAAGTTGAATCTCCTAAAAGTTTTTCCATATATTCCCACATATCAGTTGATTCAAAGAGATTATTCATCCATGCCTTTACCGCATCTTTTTCCCATTTTTCTATCACTTCTTACGATATCTGTGGGTCGAATTTAGCTAAGTCTAAAAGAGTTCATTGGTTGGTTGCTGGCTGTAATTGTATACTCATGTTTGGTTGTCTACGCTTTCCATGAAACCTATACCTTTTGTTTGGATCTGCTTTACTACGTCCTGTATTGGTTAATGGTCTTTTTCCTCCCACTTCATAATGCATTCGTTCTACTGGATCTTTTACCGTATTCTACGTGTTGCTAGTTCCTGTGCTTTCTGCTATTTGAGTGTTCATATAAAAAGTGTCTTCTAAGTTAGACTGTTCAGGTATTTTAAATATTTTACTAGGATGTATTTTGTCTTCTAAAATATCATCTACATATTCGGTATGAAATTCTTGATCTAAAAATGACACTACTTCATCATGGGTATCTCCTCTAGCTATATATTCATAATATCTGTTATCTAATATTTTATTCATATCACTCATGGTGAAATTTTCTAAATCTATTTCATCAATATTATATATCTTATTTTATGATATTGTTTTTTTTTTTTCTGTCATTACGTAAAGCTGATTTTTGTCACTATGATTATCTTGATTTCCTTCTCTATCTACATTACTAAATTCATCATTTTCGGATTTTTCTGGTGCTACATATGTGTATTAAATAAATCTTACTGCATAACTTCCATCTGCTTTTTGATATAATAAGTTATCTTGAGGGGCTAACCTCTTTTGTCCTAGAAAATCTCCTAAATTCCAATCTAGTGCTGCATTATCTTCAGAATTATATTTTTTGGCTGGTAGTGCCTTTATTCCTTTCGCTCCTAGTATCTTAACTATTTGATCATTTGTAAATCTATAATGGGTATTGCTTTCTGAGACTGCTAAGCCTAGAAATTTTTTGCAAACTAATAAATTCTTTTATCCCTTTTTCATTTTATATCCTTTACTCTTTATTCCTATTTTTATTTTTTTATGAAAGGTCGAGGTTGGTAGTAAAAAATCTGGTGTAAAATATAGCGATCCCGGGTTTACCCTTGTTGTACAGTGATCTGGACATGTGTCCGTGGATGTTGGTAGTTGTTTATTATCCTATTTTCATCATCTTTACTTTGTATATTGAGTTATAGGATGTGTTGGGTAGGTTTGTTACAGGTTGGTTGAGTTTAGAAACCAAAACTAGTTGCCCAGATTTTTGGCCTGTACGCTCGAGCGGTACAGTAGTTGTTGGTAGTTGATAATTCTTCAAATTTTTCACGCAATCGGATAAGAAATAAAATTTTTATATTATTTTGTTTTACTGATATTTTATCCGACTGATTTATTCCTTGATAGCTACTGATTCCTTCTGGGTTATTATGGAAGTCTTCTGCTTGTTTAAGATAATCTGGTAGTCCCTATTTTTTTTTTTTATCACTACTCATAAATTAAGATCTTATTAGCTGCTCCAAAATTTCTAATTTTTGTTTTAAATTATCTTGAATTTGGTTGATCTGTTTTATTTGTCTAGCTATTTAATTTATCTGATTATGAATTTTTTCAATTAGTTGCTTAAATTCTACCTCTATTTGCTTTGAACTATTAATATTTATGACTGAAATTAGAGTTTCTATTTCTAGCTTGGTTGGAAATTTTTCTAAATTTAAATCTATTCATTTTTGTAAGATTGAACTACACTAATCTTGGATATAATCTAATTTTTTGTCTTAATCTTTAACTATATTGTGAGTATTACAAAGATGGTCAATGGATAAAGTAAAAAGATTACGAATTTTATCTATGTCCTTTTTAATATTTTTAGGAAAATTAATCTGATGATCTATAATGCTATTTAGCTGAGAATTATGTTCGCTATAGAGCTGATGTGTAGAAGCACCTTCAAAATTACAACAAAATTTATTTTTATCTATATTAAGACGATGGTTATGATTGCTGAGTTTTAAATCTAAATATTCTACTCTTTTCATACACAAAATTAAATCCTACTTTAAAATTATTAAAAACTACTATAATACGAAATTTATAACTAAATTGTCCAAAAATAAAAACTACTCTATTTCGTAAGCAAATGCATAAACTAACTTAAAACTGTTCTAAAACCAAACAATACTCTGATACCAATTTTTTGGGGGGTGAGTTAGTGGTTTACCACTATTTTGAAGTTGGGCTGAGAATTATCTAATTAATTCTACAGTTATGCTAATAAACCTTCAAGTTGTTGTGTGGCTAGCTGTAAGGCTTTTTGTTTTATAATTATCTGTCTATTTATTTGTGTAATTTTCAAATTATAATGTACTAAAGATCTACTGGAAGCTAATGATAACAAAAATTGATATCTTAGTTTTTGATCTTCTAATTCTTGTATAAGCTCAATACTAGCTCTGATTTTAATTCTAAGTTCCTCTTCTAAAAGAATAAAATTTTGATTTTTAAAATTCTTATATAAAAAATATTTCCTTGATATTTCTATTAAGGTTGCTCTCCTTATATTCTAAATTCTTTTTCTTATTTGGTAATACTATTGTTAAGCAATATTTGCTTTCATTACATGTATTCCCATCTTGAAACTAAGCCTTATTTAACGTAGTATATTTTTACTTTCTATTTCTTACTTTTCACTTTCTGCCTACAATTTGCCCTCAATGCCTAACCACGACTCACATGGGTTCTCCAGCTAAGGTCACTCAGTAATAAAATAGAAAACAACAGATACTATGAAAGTGCAAAGCATGTAATATTAATGAGCAAGTAAGCATTTTATAAACTTAGTTTTTCCAAAAAGAAAATAAATTTTAGAACAGAAGAGTTACGCTTTTGAAATATCTAAGGAAAACGAGAGACTACTCACACTTCATATTAATAAGTAGTATACTACAAAGATTATGTTACAGACTTTGAGGTTCTGAAAGACTTGAACACTTAGAATTTTTTAGACGAAAGTTGGAGAAAATTTTTACAAGGAAGAGTGGAGAGAATTTTTTCGTTGCTTCATTCGTTGGCATGAATGTCAATTTGTACACACATTTGATAAATACAAACAAAACCAAAGACTTATCCTTACGTCAAATTTTTGAACAAAAAGTCCAAAAGTCTAGTTAAGTCTAGTTATAGACTTTATAAAATTTCTTTGCAATAAATGCATAGACTTTGACACCAACTTTCTACTACTCTAGATACAGACAATAAAAATTTTATCGATAAAAGGTTAGGATAATGATATCGGGTACTGCTTTGGGCCCCATTGCATATCATTCAATCCTCTCATTTTGATAAAATTTTGACACTATAATTTGTTACAAAACACGTGTAAAGATTCTCACAACTTTTCTTTAATGAGCAGGGTAGGGGTCGTCTGCTTTATTAAAGTAATGAGTGAAGGAGAAGTCTTACTACTGACAGACGCAAATAATTACAGACACAAATAATTACAGTACTTGTTGTCATTTTTTTGGCGTGAATTTTGCAGATCGTTGAAGAGAGGCCTTATCTTCTACAGATTTTGTCATTTTCTTCCGAGTATCTTGAAGCCAATAATTGGTGTGGACATATAGATACTTGGATGATGGAGTGAATCTTCAAGGCTGATCTTCCATAGAAAAAATTACAAAAATTCATAGAAAAGGAAAAAAAAAGGTCTAAATCCTAAAAGTCCAAAATAGTGAAAGAAGATGAAATATGGACTTTGTGACTATAATACCTCCAAGATTTTCAAAGAGTCTAATTATGGCGTGCATGCAAAGAATTACGTCTAACAATTAGAGAATTAGAAATACATGTAAGAGAACTTAAACTACAAATACGCAAGATAGAAACTAAGGCTAATTTTCACATAGAATGTTTACAAGCAAAAAATAAACAGCTTAAATAGCAGATAGAACAATTTCATACTAAATACCCTTTAAAAGATAAACTTGTTGAAGAACGTATGAACTCTTTAGAATTAGTCAACCTAGTTGATTCTCAACCCTTTAGTCAATATTTCCAAGCCCAATCCGACAACACATATTTACCATTTAATAACCCTGTCATACCTAAACCAAACTTAGTTGAGATCTCTTGTGTAATTAAATTTGCAGAAAAAACTTTTAGCATAGATGCCATGATAGATATAGGAGCTAGTAAATCATATATTGAACAACACATAGTTCCACTAGGATGGAGTACAACTTTAACAACCCCAGCTTTAGTCAACATAGCCGATGGCACTAAACAAACATATATGCATTGCATCAATGGGGCACAAATTAGTTTTCATCACATAGGTTCTCAGACTTAACATATAGAATGGTTCCCTTTATCCCAAGTTTGGATTAGGAATACTTGACAAAAGCATCCCTTTATATCAGGACTTAATTTTATACTTAGTCTACAATGTGGTATGTTTATCAGCCATAGCAGTATTAGCTTCTTCAAACGAACAGTACATACACCTACAGCATATGCACTTAGTACTACTACCCATTCATCAGAGTTGCCAGTGAAGCGTGGTGGTACCATAGGAGTAGATTCTGTTCCCGCTAGTTTTTTATTTCCTAGTAGAAACATTTTTTCTTAAGTAGCCCAAAAGTATATACCAAATGAAGAGATAGCAAATGATTCTTTAGAAAATTTAGACATAGAAGATTTTGAATTAGAAGGTGTTACCCAAAAGACAACCTAAGAGAGGGGGGTGAATTAGGTTTTTATAATTAAAATTAATAATACCCTAATAAAAATTATGACTAGCACAATAGATAAATATAATTAATGAAATAAAAATAATTAAAACAAGTGTCTTAACAACTATGTTAGTTAATGATTTTAGCACAGTAAAAATGTGAAATGTAGCTATGGCAATTTAAAATAAAATAAAGAGATAAGGGAGAGAGAGACAAACAAATTTATAGTGGTTCGATTTCAACTCGGCTTACGTCCACTCCTCCAGCTTCACTTGAGACTTTCCACTATACTCTAGCTTCAAAAGGTGCTAGCAACCTTTTCATAGATGGAGCAATCATCCACAGATTTTACACTGACTTTCTAAGTCAAGAACGCTAAGTGTACCACACTCTTACAAGGTTGAAAAGAAGGTGTTTTTGCTTTCACAGAAAGCTACAAGAATTATCTCTCAAAGATAGATATAAAAATGAAACTCTGGTTTTTCTGTAAATCTCACATAGAAAATATGGGCTTAAAGCTATAAGGCTCAGTGTATAATTTCTGAGAATAGATGTGAGTGATTATAGATCAAAGAATATTTTCAAGTTTTTGTAACTTGTTTACATTAGAGGCTTTGGTATATATAATGAAAATTATAGCTGTTTATAGCCGTTGTAGCCATTTGGATTTAAAGCCGTTTATAGCCGTTGTACTTCCATCATTACCAATTTGAATATCTTCCACTCCATTATTACAAATTTGAATATCTTCCACTTGAACCTTTTGAACATTTTGAACTGCTACAGTGATGGGCTGTTTGAACCTCTATTTTTGGGCTGTTTGAACTCCTGATTTAATCAAATATTAAATACATTCTAACAACATTTAGGATAAAGGTTTATGTGAGAAATAATGGGACAAAATAAATTTTGATTTTATTAAAACATAAAATCATTGATTCAATTTTTCTCTTTCAAATAAATCATCAAAATAAATTTTGATTCTATTTTTCTCTTCCAAATAAATTAAAACATAATTAAATAAATCATCAAAATAAATAAGTCTAACAATCTCTCCCTTTTTGATGATGGCACACAATGATGTTTTGATTTGATTTGGAAGTAAGAAAAGCTCTCTCTCAAGTCATGCTCACTGAATTCATTTCTAAATACATAGGTTAGCACATGTGTAATAAATAAGTTTTAATTAGAGACATGATATGAGACTAAGATATCAAACTATAAATACATAACATCAGATTAGTTTGAAAATAATACCATAATACATAACATCAAAATATCATATGTTTTCTCACCCTGTGAAATTATCAAAAGGAAATCATAGGTCAGAATCTGGAGAAGGAGGAGGAGAAAAATGATAGTGATAAATGGCATAAAAAAATAGATAATCAAAACAGATATATACATACATACATATATATATATATATATATATATATATGATTCGCCCGCGTCTTTTTTTTTTCGTCGAAAATCGCGTCGGACACGCGTCCTCGCTTTTACGTTAGCCGACCGACAAAAGCGAAACGAGTCAATCAGTCAATCAGTTGCCTCGGGTCTCTCTTCCTCTTGTCGTCTTCTCCTCCGTTTTCTTCTTAATCACTCTCTTCGCCTTCTTCTTCCTCATTCGCTTCGTGAAAGAGATAGAACAGAGAGGCTAAGCAGAGCATAAAGTTTACCAAAAACTACTCTCCTTTTGATTACATCTCTCTCTCCTACTACATGTGGCCTCGTCCCGTCCCCTTACTCTCTTTCCGGACCTGAATGATCCCATAAGCTCTGCTGGACCGAGTGCCTCTACTCATACTCTTCCTGTCATTCCTCTTCCTAACCTTCTTATGATGTCGATTGAGCAAATCATGGCAGCTCAATCTGACATAGACATCCTATATGGAGACGGTGACGGCAGTCACAAAATTGGCTCACTGATTGCAGAACAGGACGAGTGAGCTCCATCAGGTCAACGCCCAACTCTCTTTGCTCCAGCGGATGTACAAGGATGCGCGAGCAGAAATAGGAGCACTGAAGGTCGAAAATAAAGAGCTTAAACGGAAGACCACCTCCATGGCTCGATTTGGAGCAACGTCGTTCTTGGCCTTTGATAGTCAAAGGGGATTCGTCGCTCTCGACGAAAGCACGGGGGCAAGGGCGTCAAGGGTTGCCCAAGGTGATAAAAAGAGGAAAAAAATGATGGAAGATGCGAGTAAGTAAGATCGGCGCATGGTCGGAAAAAAATGAAGGGTTTTTTTTTGTATATTTATTTTGATCGGCGTGTGGCTATAAAAAAAATGAAGGGTGTTTTTTTTTATGTAAATATTTGTATTTTGATTTGTTTTTGTTTTATGTTTAAGTACTGAAAAATGAAATTAAAAAGTAGAAAAAAAAATAAGAAAATTAAGTCTAAACAAAAAATAATAATGAGAAAAAAATAAAAATAAAAGAAATTAAGCCTAATAGCAAAATTAAAAAAATTAAAATAAAATAATACCAACAGAAATTAAACTTAATGGGATGTTGGTATTGCTGGAATGGTAATAAAAAAAAAATACCATGAGGGTTTAAAAAAAATCAATGTATGCAAAGTTAACTTTACCTCCAGATGCAGAACCAAAAAAAAAAAATTACATAGTTGAGAATAGCAAACTGTTAAGGAGAATAAATGTATGAAGGACTTGAGAACAGTCAACTGATATAAATGTTTCCATATCAATGTAGCAATACACATATATCATTTTAACAAAAATTCAAGTTTCACAGTCATAACAAAACTTTTTAAGTAGAAATCGACATTCTAAACTCGCCACGAATAAAATTGAAGCGATCTTTGCTTAGGGGTTTTGGGAAAATATCCGTCAATTGCTTGTCGGTGTTTACAAATTCAAGTACAATATCCCCTTTTTGAACATAATCTCTTAAAAAATGATGTCAAATTTCAATATGTTTTGTTCGTGAGTGTTGAACCAGATTTTTGCTTAAATTGATGGCACTAGTATTATCACATTTAATAGGGATATGATCATAATGCAAATCAAAGTCCTCCAATTGTTGTTTCATCCAAAGTATTTGGGCACAACAACTTCCGGAAGCTATATATTCAGCTTCAGTCGTTGATAAAGTAACATAATTTTGCTTTTTGTTAAACCAAGACACTAATGAGTTACTAAGAAAGTGACAAATGCCACTGGTGCTTTTTCTATCAAGTTTGCATCCGGCAAAGTCGGCATCCGATTAACTAATTAATCAAATGTAACATCTCTAGGATAAAACAGTCCCAAATTTTGAGTGCCAAGAAGATATCTAAAAATTCTTTTAACAGCACTGAGATGTGATTCCTTGGGATTTGATTGATATCTAACACACATATAAACACTAAACATAATATCGGGTCTACTTACAGTTAAATAAAGAAGTGAGCTGATCATACCTCGATATTTTGTTTGATCAATGGACTTACCTTTTTCATCATTGTCTAGCTTAATGGATGTGCTTATAGGTGTTCAAGCTATTTTTGAGTCATACATACCAAACTTTTTGAGTAGTTCTTTTGTGTACTTAGCTTGGTTGATAAAAATTCCTTCATTGCATTGTTTGATTTGAAGTCTAAGGAAATAATTTAGCTTCCCCATCATGCTCATCTCAAACTCACCTTGCATACACTTAGTAAAATTCCTTACACAAGGTTTCATTAGTAGCACTAAATATAATGTCATCCACATATATTTGCAGAATAAGTAAATTATCATTATTTGTTTTAACAAAAAGTGTTGTGTCAATCATTCCTCTAGAAAAATTATTTTCAATCAAAAATTTACTTAATCGTTCATACCATGCACGAGGTGTTTGTTTCAAACCATATAAAGCTTTTGATAGTTTAAAAACATGATTTGAAAAAGCATGATTTTTAAAACCTGGGGGTTGTTTAACATAAATTTCCTCATTTATAAAACCATTAAGAAATGCACTTTTTGCATCCATTTGATAAAGTTTGAAATCTCTAAAACATGCAAATACAAGTAACATGCGAATGGCTTCTAATCTAGCAACCGGAGCAAAGGTTTCATCGAAATCAATACATTCTTCTTGATTGTATCCTTGTCCAACAAGTCTAGCCTTGTTTCTTATAATTGTGCCGGATTCATCAAGCTTGTTTCGAAAGATCCATTTGGTACTGATAATGGTATGATCTTTAGGTTTTGGCACAAATTTCCACACTTTGTTTCTCTCAAATTGGTTAAGCTCTTCATGCATAGCTATCATCCAATGTTCATCAAATTCGGCTTCTTGAAAGTTTTTAGGCTCAATCTGTGAGAGAAAAGCCAAGTTACTACAAATGTTTCTAAGTGAAGAGCGAGTTTCAACACCTTTTGTAGGGTCACCTAGGATTAAATCCTTAGGGTGATTATGAACAAACTTCCATTCTTGTGGCAAATCATCATTGTTTCCTCCTTCTTCTTGAGGTGGGAGAATAGGTTGTTCAATCTCTTTGTTCAACCTACATGGTTGGTTCTCTTCTTTGTAGATACTTGAATCTTCCACATTTGATTCCAAATCTATATTATCACTAACAATTTGCTTTTGAGCAGAGATGTTAGTTTCATCAAATGCCACATGTATAGATTCTTCCATAACAAGAGTTCTTTTATTAAAAACACGATAAGCTTTGCTAGTTAAGGAATAGCCAAGAAAAATTGCTTCATCAGATTTTGAATTAAATTTACCTAAGTTATCCTTACCATTATTATGCATAAAACATTTACAACCAAAAACATGCAAGTGACTAATGTTGGGTTTTCTATCATGCCAAAGTTCATAAGGAGTTTTTTTTTTTTTAAAATAGGTCTAATTAATGCACAATTTAAAATATAGCATGCGGTGTGAAAGGCTTCGGCCCAAAAATATTTAGAAAGATTATTTTCGCAAAATATTGTTCTACTCATCTCTTCTAAAATTCTGTTCTTCCATTTTACTACACCATTTTGTTGAGGGGTTCTAGGTGCTGAAAAATTATGTCCAATACCATGCTCATCACAAAACAATTCAAATTTCTCATTTTCAAGTTCTCTACCATGGTTGGTTCGAATATTAGAAATAAGAAAGCTTTTTTCATTTTGAATTCTACGACAGAGTTTTGTGAAAGAAGAAATTGTTTCATCTTTGTGTGCTAAAAATATAACCCGTGTAAATATTGAATAATCATCAACAATAACAAGACAATAATGTTTACCACCTAGACTAGACGTCCTTGGGGGACCAAATAAATCCATATGCAATAGTTGTAAAGGTCTAGTTGTGGAAATATTAGATTTTGATTTAAATGATGCTTTAATTTGTTTTCCTTGTTGACAAGCACTACAAAGATGACCTTTTCCAAATTTAATTTTTGGAAGTCCATGACCAAATTCTTTCTCAAAAGTTTAGCAATTAAATCCATATGAGCATGACCAAATCTTATATGCCATAACCAACTATTTTCATTATTAACATATAAACATTTAACATCACTGGCATAGAGATCATTAAAATGAAAAACATAAACATTATCATGGCAATTACCAACGAATAAAGCTTTATGATCATTTGTGCTTTCAATTGTGCAATGTGATTTATCAAAAATAACTCGATACCTTTATCACATAATTGACTAATACTAAGTAGGTTATGCTTAAGTCCATTAACAAGTAAAACATTTTCAATAGAAGGGTTAGGAGAAATATCGATACTACCAATACCGATGATTTTTCCTTTCTTGTTGTCTCCAAAAGTAACAAATCCTCCATCTTTTGATGATAGTTTAGTAAAGAATGATTTATCTTCGGTCATGTGTCTGGAACATCCACTATCAAGGTACCACTTCCCTTCTTTAGCTTTGGACTTAAAGTAAACCTACAAGATGACAATCAAGTGTTGGTTTTTGATACCCATAGTTTCTTGGGTCCTTCTTGGTTAGTTTTGTTAGATCCCTTAATAATCTAAATCTTTTTAATTCTCATGTTCATATTCTTTTTGAATGGACAATAAGATATATAATGGCCTTTCTTTCTACAATAATGACAAGTAATATGAGGATGTGTTATGAGAGGTGCCTTTTCAAAAATTGTATTGAAATTCTTTTATTTCTTAATAGGGTCATATCCAATACCCGCTTTATCAAAAACACATCTTTGATTTCCATGAAGCATGTTGAGATTATCTCTACCTTTTACAAAATTTTCAAGTATTTTTGTTAAATCATCAACATTATTTTTTAAAGTAGTTTTCTCATTAGAGATAGTATCAAAATTATTTTTCAAAATAATTTTTTCTTTCTTCAATTCTTCTACATTAATAGATAAAGATGCAACAGATTTCTTCAACACATTATTTTTTGCACAAACTTTTCTAAATTCATTTGATAGTTCATGGAATGCACTTTCAAGTTCTTCATAAAGAGTAGTTACCTCATCTTAAGTAGAGTTTTCATCTTCAAGAGTCATGAGACATAAGGTGGCTACTTCATTTTTAATTTCATCACTTGAGCTTTCATCTTCACTTTCTCCCCAAGCTGTTACCATGGCTTTTTTGTTTCTTTTGTAGTCTTTCTTGAAAGGTCTTCTTCCTCCATAATTGTTTTTCTTGAAGTGCTTTTTAAGATTTCTACTAAACATGGCATAGCTTTCATCCTCATTGGAGTTTTCATGTTCTTCTTCATTTGATGAGGCTTTGAATGCAATTTCACTTTCTTTTTGTTTTCAACACCCTCATGTCCTTTCATAGTGATCTCATGAGTCATAAGGGAAACCATAAGCTCATCCAATCCAAGTGTGGAGAGATCTTTGGCTTCTATAATGGCGGTGACATTTCCTTCCCAATTCTTTGGTAAACACCTAAGAATTTTTCTTACCAACTCATTGTTAATATAAGTTTTGCCAAGAGATTTCAAAGAGTTTATAATTTCAGTAAATCTAGTAAACATACTTGAAATAGATTCATCAGAGTTCATTTTAAACAATTCATAACTATGAACAAGCATATCAATACGCGATTCTTTTACTTGGTTTGTACCTTCATAAGTTACTTCAAGTTTGTCCCAAATTTCTTTTGCTGAATCACAACTTGAAATTCTATTATACTCCTTAGAGTCTAATCTACAAACAAGAGTGAGTTTGGCTTTAGCATTGGCTTGCAATAATTTGTGATCCCTCTCATCACATTCATCTTCAGTTTTAGGTACACTAATATTGTCTACTAATTTGGTAGGAATTTTTGGACCTTTGGTGACAATAATCCACATAGCATAATCAGTGGCTTGTAGGTATACGGTCTTCTTATCTTTCCAATGACTATCGTTGTTTCCGTCAAATAATGGCGGCCTATTGGTGGCTTGTCCTTCAGTAGTGCTAGTGCTAGCTAAGGTTGCCATGGATCGAAACTCTTAGATGGTTAAATCTAAAGCAAGAGTCTAGGCTCTGACACCAATTGTTATCCAAAAGACAACCTAAGAGAGGGGGGTGAATTAGGTTTTTATAATTAAAATTAATAATACCCTAATAAAAATTATGACTAGCACAATAGATAAATATAATTAATGAAATAAAAATAATTAAAACAAATGTCTTAACAACTATGTTAGTTAATGGTTTTAGCACAGTAAAAATGTGAAATATAGTTGTGGCAATTTAAAATAAAATAAAGAGATAAGGGAGAGAGAGATAAACAAATTTATAGTGGTTCGATTTCAACTCGGCCTATGTCCACTCCTCCAGCTTCACTTGAGATTTTCCACTATACTCTACCTTCACAGGGTGCTAGCAACCTTTTCACAGATGGAGCAATCCTCCACAGATATTACACTGACTTTCTAAGTCAAGAACACTGAGTGTACTACACTCTTACAAGGTTGAAAAGAAGGTGCTTTTGCTTTCACAAAAAGCTACAAGAATTATCTCTCAAAGACAGATATAAAAATGAAACTCTGATTTTTCTGTAAATCTCACATAGGAAAGATGGGCTTAAAGCTATAAGGCTCAGTGTATAATTTCTGAGAATGGATGCGAGTGATTATAGATCAAAGAATATTTTCAGGTTTTTGTAACTTGTTTACATTAGAGGCTTTGGTATATAGAATGAAAATTATAACCATTTATAGCTGTTATACTTCTATCATTACCAATTTGAATATCTTCCACTCCATTATTACAAATTTGAATATCTTCCACTTAAAACTTTTGAACCTTTGGAACTGCTACTGTGTTGGGCTGTTTGAACCTCTATTTTGGGCTGTTTGAGCTCCTGATTTAATCAAATATTAAATACATTCTAACAACATTTAGGATAAAGGTTTATGTGAGAAATAATGAGAGAAAATAAATTTTGATTTTATTAAAACATAAAATCATCAAAATAAATTTTGATTATATTTTTCTCTTTAAAATAAATTAAAATATAATTAAATAAATCATCAAAATAAATAAGTTTAAAATAAGGCATAGAAGATTTTGAATTCGAAGAAAAAGATGACTATTGGAACCTACAAGACTTTTAACAAATTGTTAATTTAGAATTAATTTTCGCAAAAATAGGAAAACTAAAGCGAAAACCAATATACAGAAGAATATAAAATGATTTGGATGAAATAATAAAATTAGCTGAAACAACAGAAATTTGGAGAACAGCCCATGAAATACTGGGAAAAAAATAAAGTTTTAGCTAGTTTAGATATAAAAAATAAAGATTATAGGATTACATCAGCACAAATAGACCATACGCCAGCAGATATAGAATAATTTAGAACACAGATTAAGGAGTTATTAGATTTAAAAGTAATTCGACCTAGTAATAGCCCACATAAGAGCGCCGCATTTATGGTTAGAAACCATGTAGAGATAAAAAGAGGGGAAACTAGAATAGTTATAAATTATAAAAGATTAAATGACAACAAAGAAGATGATAAATATAATATACCAGATAAAGATTAGCTCATAAACAAAATACAGACAACAAAAATATTTAGCAAATTTGATTGCAAGTCAGGATTTGGGCAGATAAAAATGGAAAAGGAAAGCATACCTTAGACAACCTTCTATTACCCACAAGGACATTATGAATGGCTAGTCATGCCTTTTGGACTAAAAAGTGCACATTTCATATTTCAGCGTAAGATGGATAGTATATTTAATAAATATAGTTTTATACTGGTATATATAGATGACATATTAGTATTTAGTCCAGATAAAAACAGTCACATAGATCATTTATATATAGTGTTAGAAGAATTTATAAACAATGGAATAATAATTGGTAAGAGAAAAAGGTATTAAATAAACCTTATATAGAATTTTTAGGAATGGAGTTAGAAGATGGAAAAATCAGGCTACAACCCCACATAGTTAAGAAAATTTTAGATTACCCAGATAAATTAGAAGATACAAAACAGCTTCAATCATTTTTAGGAATTTTAAATTATGCACGAATGTATATTCCTAACCTTTGTAAAATAATACAACCCCTATATAGCAAGACCACACCCATAGGACAAAAATATTTTAACCAACAATATATACCTTTAGTAAGAAAAATTAAAGACATTTGTAGAAATTTACCCGACCTACAACTTCTCTTAGAATCAGAATATATAGTCGTAGAAACAGATGCAAGCCAATTAGGATAGGGAACAGTATTATTAGCTAAACCTAGCAAGTATAATAGTAAAAACAAAGAGCGTATTTGTAGATATAGTTCTGAAAAATTTAAAGAAAAAAATACAACCATGACTAGCTTAGATTTTGAAATATTAGGAATAGTATATACAATAAACAAATTTAGATTATTTTTACACAAGCCCTTTACAATTAGAATAGACTGTGAAACTATAGTTAGATTTCATAATAACCTTAATGAGCGTAAACTTAGTAGTAGAAGATGGGCAAAAATTTTAAATTGTATAGTAGGACAATGATATAAAGTAGTATTTGAATATATTAAAGGGAGTGATAATAAATTAACAGATTGGCTAAGTAGGAAAATTTATTTAGAAAAAGAAAATAACCAGTTTAATTTTTGTGCAGATAATGGAGAACAACAAAACAATGAACTTTTGGGGATTTGCTTTTCCCATTTATGAAGGTAGAAACAAATTCAAACTATTAACAAGAATCGAGCTAGACCCAGTTCAACAGTGTTTTTTAGATAACCTTTGGAACAATCTAAATCACCTAGCTAAACGTTTATCAGCCTTAAACTCCCTCAGTATAGATTATTCAAAAATCCAAAATAAACTTTGTCTAAAAACTTTTCTTTCTATGTAGTAGCTAAAGGAACCAAGCCCGGTATTTACCATGTCTGGGTAGAAGTTGAACCTTTAGTTAAAATTTTTCCCATACCTCAGTTTAAAGGATTTTATGATTTTGAGTCAGCCAGTACCTATGCCCGCAGACAAATAAGAACCAGTTACTTTATCAGCCAAATAGCTAAAGATTATCTAGACACATTGCGCAAGATGCAGTCAACCATTCTTGCTACTAGTGGAGTTCCAGTTAGCCAGATAACAGGGAGCAGTAGTACTAACCCTCAGCCAGATTCTCAAAATCCTCTCCAAATGTGCAGACATTGTGAAGGCCTTACTAGAAATTTCAAGAAAATTACGAAAAAAGGCAAAAAGGTCAATGAAGAGCTAGACCAACTCCGAGACGAAGAAAAATAATTGAGAGCAACCATTGGAACCCTAACCAGCCAACTTAAAAAGCTAACTCCAGAAAAAGCACCTACTCCATTTCCTGACCCATAAACCAAACAACTTACCAGTGAGGAATTTGAATAATTGAGTGCTAGAATGTATTTCTTCAAGCATTCTATCATTCAATCTTTTTGTGAGAATAGCCGAGAAATAGAAAACCTTAAACCCTATATATACACTTTAGCCGAAGATAGCAGAAATAGTGAATTAGTCACTATACAGAAGTTTCTTCAGGACCTCTCTATAGCAGGAGTTCAGTGCCCTAGTATGGTGTATTAGTGGACTTATCTCTACAAGGATGAAGAACAACCCTGTTTACAAGAAGAAAGACGTATGGATAGGCTAGAATATTTTGGAAAATGTTAGTGTAATCTAGATTTCAGCATCTGCCTTTGCCAGATAAATTTAGCAATTTTTGAGCCACTGGAGATAGAAATTGAAGGCAAAACTCGTCAACTAACGGCCGCCCAATTGTTAGATTACGGCTTTGTTTCTAGAATAATTTTTTTAGATCCAGATCAGACAAATAATTTTGGAAATAAACTTACTCATTCAGTACTCTGTGTAATGGAAAAGTATCACCCATTTGTAGAAGTATTAATTAATAGCAAGCTACCAGAATGGAAAGGAATAAGGTGCATTCCCGCCAAGCATAAAATGTACCTTAGAGGAACTTCGACATTTTCAAGATACCCAGGACTTCTCAATCAAAGACCTTGGCCATGTAGAAAATTTTTGCTCAGAGATCAGCTTAATAAATGGAGGAAATTTGCTAATAATCCTCTATTACCATATAATGGAAATTATGGTCATCTAGTTTGCGAAGATAGAAATCAAAAGATAGATTGTAACTTAGCCATTCCAAGTTTTCCCTTCAGTAAAGAAACATTCATCGATGAAACCTGGTATCGCAACTATTAGCATAGCGTCTCTCATGAGTCACCAATAATGGAAGAAGAATACCAAGGTAACCAATGGAAGAATGAACCAGTTAATGGGGACTATTTTTACAATCAACTCTCTGCAGCAGATCTTGAAGATCTTTCAGATAGAATGTATGGGTGATGGAAAAAAAAAATGCACTCCATAATTAGACTCTTTAAAAATCTTGGAGGTATTACAGTCACAAAGTCCATATTTCATATTCTTTCGCTATTTTGGACTTTTAGGATTTAGACCCTTTTTTTTTTCTTTCCTTTTTTGACTCTTTGAATTTTTGTAATTTTTTCTACGGAATATCAGCCTTGAAGATTCACTCCATCATCCAAGTATCCATATGTCCACATCAATTATTAGCTTCAAGATACTCGGAAGAAAAAGACAAAATCTGTAGAAGATAAGACCTCTCTTCAACGATATGCAAAATTCACGCCAAAAAAAAATGACAACAACTACTGTAATTATTTGTGTCTGTAATTATTTGTGTTTGTCAGTAATAAGGTTTCTCCTGCACTCACTACTTTAATAAAGCAGACTACCCCTACCCTGCTCATTAAATAAAAGCTATGAGAATCCTTACACCTGTTTTGTAACAAATTAAAGTGTCAAAATTTTATCAAAATATAAGGATTGAATGATATGCGATGGGGCCCAAAGCAGTACCCGATATCATTATCCTAACCCTTTATTGATAAAAATTTTATTGTCCATATCTAGAGTAGTAGAAAGTTGGTGTCAAAGTCCATGCATTTATTGCAAAGAAATTTTGTAAAGTCTATAACTAGGCTTAACTAGACTTTTGAACTTTTTTGTTCAAAAATTTGATGTAACGATAAGTCTTTGATTTTGTTTGTATTTATCAAATGTGTGTATAAATTGGCATTCATGCCAACAGATGAAGCAATGAATTCTCTCCACTCTTCCTTTTAGAATTTTTCTCCAACTTTCGTCTAAAAAATTCTAAGTGTTCAAGTCTTTCAGAACCTCAAAGTTTGTAACATAATCTTTGTAAGTATATTACTTATTAATATGAAGTGTGAGTAGTCTCTCTTTTTCCTTAGATATTTCAAAAGAGTAACTCTTCTATTCTAAAATTTATTTTCTTTTCACAAAAACTAAGTTTATGGAATGCTTACTTGCTCATTAATATTTCATGCTTTGCACCTTCATAGTATCTGTTGTTTTCTATTTTATTACTGAGTAACCTTAGCTGAAGAGCCCATGTGAGCCGTGGTTAGGCATTGAGGGCAAATTGTAGGCAGAAGGGGAAAAGTAAGAAAAAGAAAGTAAAAATATACTATGTTAAACAAGGCTTAGCTTCAAGGTAGGAGTACATGTAATGAAAGCAAATATTGCTTAAAAATAGTTTTACCAAATAAGAAAAAAAAATTAGAATATAAGGAGAACAACCTTAGTAGAAATATCAAGGAAATATTTTTCATATAAGAATTTTAAAAATCAAAATTTTATTCTTTTAGAAGAGGAACTTAGAATTAAAATCAGATCCAGCACTGAGCTTATACAAGAATTAGAAGATCAAAAATTAAGATATCAATTTTTGTTATCATTAGCTTCCAGTAGATCTTTAGTATATTATAATTTGAAAATTACACAAATAAATAGACAGATAACTATAAAACAAAAATCCTTACAGCTAGCCATACAATAGCTTGAAAATTTATTAGCATAACTGTAGAATTAATTAGATAATTCTATAGCCCAACTTCAAAATAGTGGTAAATTACTAACTTACCCTCCCAAAAATTGGTATCAGAGCAGTGTTCGGTTTTAGGATAGTTTAAGTTAGTTTATGCATTTTGCTTACGGAATAAAGTAGTTTTTATTTTTGGACAATTTAGTTATAAATTTCATATTATAGTAACTTTTAATAATTTTAAAGTAGAATTTAATTTTGTGTATGAAAAGAGTAGAATATTTAGATTTAGAACTCAGCAATCATAACCATCGTCTTAATAGAGATAAAAATAAATTTCGTTGTAATTTTGAAGGTACTTTTACACATCAGCTCCATAACGAACATAATTCTCAACTAAATAGTATTATAGATCATCAGATTAATTTTGTTGAAAATATTAAAAAGGACATAGATAAAATTAGTAATCTTTTTACTTTATCCGTTGACCATCTTCGTAATACTCGCAGTATAATTAAAGATTAAGACAAAAAATTAGATTATGTCAAAGATCAATGTAGTTCAATCCTACAAAAACGAATAGATTTAAATTTAGAAAAATTTCCAACCAAGCTAGAAATAGAAACTCTAATTTCAGCCATAAATATTAATAATTCAAAGCAAATAGAGGTAGAATTTAAGCAATTAATTAAAAAAATTCATAATCAGATAAATCAAATAGCTAGACAAATAGAACAAATCAACCAAATTCAAGATAATTTAAAACAGAAATTAGAAATTTTAGAGCAGCTAATAAGATCTTAATTTATGAGTAGTGATAAAAAAGCTAATAGAGACTACCAGATTATTTTCAAACAAGAAGAAGATTTTCATAATAACCTAGAGGGAATCAGTAGCTATCAAGGAATAAATCAGTCAGATAAAAAATCATTAAAACAAAATAATATAGAAATTTTATTTCTTATCCGATTGTGTGAAAAAATTGAAGAATTATCAACTACACAGTTTAGAAAATCGTTTAGCTTCGTGAGGATGAAGATGTTAAGGTAGAACAATTTATAGATGTAGAACAACAAATAGAGAAATTTAAAAAGGAAAACCTAGAATTAATTCCAGCTAAATATGTATTTAGCTAGGAAAAAATCATAAAAAATAATATTTATTTAAACACTATGGTGAACAAATGATTAGTGTAACTCAGGAAGATGAAAAAATAGAGCTAAATTTAATAAATAGAGAAAGTTATAAATATGCTATAAATGAACACCTTAAAATGACTCATTTAGGATTAGTTGTGATAGGAGTTAAAGCCTTAACCAGAGAAAATTTAGGAGTTAAAGTTTTTGTATGTCTTTATGATGATAGATTTAATGATGGAGAACAAAGTATTTTAGGCAACTATGAATTAGATATGAATTTAAAGGGAGCAATAGTTTATTTTACACCAAATTTCCTTTTACCAACTTCGACCTTTTATAAGAAGATAAAAATAGGAATAAAAAGTAGAGGATATAAAATGAAAAAGGGAGAAAAGAATTTATTAGTTTGCACAGGATTTCTAGACTTAGCAGTCTCAGAAAGCAATACCTATTATAGACTTACAAATGATCAAATAGTTAAGATACTAGAAGCAAAATGAATAAAGACATTACCAGCCAAAAAATATAATTCTAAAGATAATGCAGCACTAGATTGGAATTTAGGAGATTTTCTAGGACAAAAGAAGTTAGCCCCTCAAGATAACTTATTATATCAAAAAGCAGATGGAAGTTATGCAGTAAGATTTACTTAATACACATATGTAACACCAGAAAAATCCGAAGATGATGAATTTAATAATGTAGATAGAGAAGGAAATCAAGATAATCATAGTGACAAAAATCAGCTTTACGTAATGACAGAAGAAAAAATAATATCACAAAATAAGATATATAATATTGATGAAATAGATTTAGAAAATTTCACCCTAAGTGATATGAATAAAATATTAGATAACAGATACTATGAATATATAGCTAGAGGAGATACCCATGATGATGTAGTGTCATTTTTAGATCAAGAATTGCATACCGAATATGTAGATGATATTTTAGAAGACAAAATACATCCTAGTAAAATATTTAAAATACCTGAATAGTCTAACTTAGAAGACACTTTTTATATGAACACTCAAATAGCAGAAAGCACAGGAACTAGCAACCCACAGCATACGGTAGAAGATCCAGTAAAACTAATGCATTATGAAGTGGAAGGAAGAAGACCATTAACCAATACAAGATGTAGTAAAGCAGATCCAAATAAAAGGTATAGGTTTCATGGAAAGCGTAGACAACCAGACATGAGTATACAATTACAGCCAGCAACCAACCAATGAACTCTTTTAGACTTAGCTAAACTCGACCCATAGATATGGCAAGAAGTGATAGAAAAATGGAAAAAAGATGCGGTAAAGGCATGGATGAATAATCCCTTTGAATCACCTGATATATGAGAATATATGGAAACACTTTTAGGAGATTCAGGCGTTGTTTGGTTTGTATTTGAGAAACATGTTTTGAAATAAAAAATACGAAAATTTGTTTGGTTTATTTTTTTTTTCAAAAGATGTTTTGAAAAATTATTTTGAGAGAGAGTTTTGGAAAAAGTGATTGATTTGATGTGTATGAGAGAGAGATTTGTTTGGAAAATTTGTAAACCAAACAAGTTTTGGAAAAAAATTTTGGAAAAATTTGTTTGGTTTGATTACTTTTGAAAACTTATTTGTAGAAAATTTTTCTCAAAATTTTTTGAGAAACACAAACCAAACAAGGCCTCAGTTTTTAATATATATTTAACTTTTAAAGGAAAATATGAAGAGACAATTAGACAGCTTAAAGGACTAAGAGATAATCCATGAAATTTTACTAGTTTTATAAAAGAAATGCTTATAGGATATGACCCTTCTAGAAGAAATTATTATACTCAAAGCATAGCATTAACCGAGTTAGAGCAAATAACATTAGGAAGTTGAAGATATGTTGTACCCTTTAGGAAAGAATATTTAGCCATAGCAGCCAGAACTGGAAAAAGTTTTGATGAAGAAATATGAAATAAATATTTTAGGAAATTACTCGGAGAATTAGGAAGAGAGATAGAAAATAAATTGTCAATTTATTATGCAAATTTATCAGCAAGAATAGCATCAGGAGAAGTAAACATAAGAGGAGTTTTAAGAATAGGTCCTAGAATAGTTTTTACATTCCGCAGACTTAGAGAAAAATGTATAGAAATTAAAATACAAAAAGATTTGAAAAAACAAAACTATGGTTTCTGTAGCAGCATAATACATACTCCTTAGTAATATGAAGATAAATATAATAGGAAAAAATATAAAAAAATATGTTAGAACTTTTAATAGGATAAATTATAAGCGACTACCTAAAGAAGAGAAAGATTAAAGAAAACAAAGATATGTTAGAAATCCTAGTAGTAAAAAATGCAATTATTTTATATGTAGAGAACCCAATCATTTTGCAAAAATTTGTCCAAAAAGATAAAGACCTAATACTAATAAACAGATAGAAAGACTACATATTATAGAAGATTTAGAAGAAAATATAGTTAGCATAAACAGTGATGATTCAGAAGTCTATAGCATAGTTAGTGATTATGGAAAGCAAATAAAAGCCATAAGTTCAGACAGTGATTCAGAAAGTGATACAGATATAGGCAATCTTTTAGGACAACTTAACCAAGAAATAAGAATACCCCTTTCCATGACAATTTCTTTATGATGGAATGTAATGCAGATACTGAATGCCAACATAATTTTCAGATAGGATTAGGATTTGATACTTTATTGTAATTGGTTTCTCGCTAAAAATAAGAAAGCTCAATGTTTATTATGCAATAAAACCTAGGGTTTGGTTATGGTGTGCAACTTACACCTTACACCTTATACCTTACACTTACACCTTACACTTACACCTTTTGTAAAAAAATTAAACCTTACACTTACACCTTTTTTGAGGTTGCACACCATATGCAACCCACTTACACCTTACACCTTACACTTACACCTTACACTTACACCTTATACTTATACTTACACCTTACACTTACACTTTTTGTGTAAGTGGCACATGGTGTGCACTTGCACACTTAAGAAAACTCCTAAAACCTATTGTATAATTTGTTTAGAAAAATTAAATATGACACACAAAATAACATTAAAAAGTAACTAAACATAAAGAGTCAATATATATATATATATATATGAGACAAAATAAGAAAATAGTCAAATATAAAATCGGGAAAGAATAATTTTTTATAATTATTTTCTTCATTTTTTATTCCAATGATATAATTTTTTTAATAAAAAAAATCAAGAATAGGGCTATTCTGCCCATCAAAGAGGAACCCGGATCTTCTGCCGCCCTTTCCTGTGGCCCAACCTTGTCGCCCTTCAAAACGACGTCGTTTTGGAGGGTTTTTTTGTTTTTTTCATTTTCTTCTTTCTTTCTTTCTTTCCAACACTGGTATGTCTCTCTCTCTCTCACTGATAACTCTCTCTCTCTCGGTTCTCAGTGCCTCTCCGGAGGAATTTCAATTTCTGAAAGCAAGGGTTGTGAGTTTTGGTGCTGTTTCTCTCTCTCTCATGTCTCAAAAAAAAAACAACAAAAACAAAAACAACAGCATACAACTCCAACCACTTCTCCTCAGAAAACATAACAACAAAAACAAACGAGGCATTGAAAGTATAATAATAATAATTTCCCCAAATTGTCCGGTAATATGGGTTTTTTTTTAGTTATTGTTGTTGATGATGATAAAGAAATTATTCTGGGTTTGAAATTATTTTGGGTTTGTTGATGATGATGAAATTTGATTTTAGTTCTTCGGTTTGAAATTTTGGATGGGTAAAAAAAGAAGATGAAGTAGAGAAATTATTCTGGGTTTGAAGTTATTCTGGGTATAAAAGTTATTCTGAGGCAGATCTGGAGACCTAGAATTGGTTTAAGTAAATCTGGAAAAAAGATGTTGAGAGTTGATCGATAATTTTGTAAATCTAGGTATAAAAGTTATACAAGTAAATCAAGTAATGGTTTCCAGATCTGTAAAAATCTGGAAAAATTATGATGTATTAATGGTTTCCAGATCTGTAAAAAAATGGGGTTTCTTCTTTAACACTTTTTCGTTTCTTTCCTTGTTTCTTATCAATGAACACAGTTGCTTTAAGCCTTGTTTACAGCTGATGAATCGAAGTGTATATTCCAATGTATTAACGATAAAGGTGTGGCTTTGTTCTGTGGGAGATTGGTACTTACCAATTGTCAAAGAAATCAGAGACACAACAAGGACAGAGGAGATAAGAAGAGAGAGAGAAAGAAAGAAAAAAAAAAAAAAACCGCTCCAAAACTATTCAGATCTATCGTTCAAAAAATAATAAAAATCATATTTAAAGCAATATACTCTTCGAATCAACAGATCAACAACTACGTCGCAAAAAAAATTTTTTTTTTTTGCAATCAATCAGTTGATTTCTTCGCAAATTGCAGGCCAATTTAAAAAAATAAAATAAAATAATTTTTGGGTGTATTTTTAAACTAATATAATTGACAGATCAACCACTCTTAGAAAAAAATCAAAGGCAGGAGGCACGGGACAGATCTTCTTCTCGTAGCAAAAAATCACTCGTAGCAAAACTAATGAATATTTTAATCTCCTTATCGCAGAAACAGTTCGGCTTCATCACAGAAATCTTCTTTATATGCCCCCAAACTAAAGTGAAGTGCAGAGAAGTGTATGAAATTTCCCAGAAATATTTTAGTTTGGGGGTATTTTCATAGAGAGGCTTGACCTTCTTCAAGTACTTGGAGAATTTCTTATCTTCGAAAGCCGATTCATCTGAGCTCTGTTGCTTCTGGGTACCAGAGGAAGAGAAAGAAGAAAAAGTAAAGGAAGAAAAAAAAAAAAATCCTCCAAAACGACGTCGTTTTGGAGGGTTTTTTGTTTTTTT